>PYXC01002775.1:5100000-5162500 GCA_015244755.2 Tenualosa ilisha | reverse complement strand
AAACGCTTGCGCTCAACCCCTGTGCATCCAGCCTTCAACGAACCCAATCAATATTTAATACAAACCCCATAAAGATAAGAGTGCAGGATGGATCCCTTTAACTCACCGCTCCTCTGTCGGCTCACTATTCATTCCATTTCCAGCTGTGCTTCTGGAGGAGGATCAGGCATAGGCACGATTTATGCATCCCCCCCCCCCCCCACACACACACACTCTCTCTATCTCCCTCTCTCTCGTTCTCCCCCTCCTCTCCTCCTTTCTTCTTTCTCCCCTCCCCTTGTTCCCCCTGAACTGGAGAAGTGAGTGGATGTGCCTCCCTCCCTCCTTCGCTTCCTCTTCCCCCCTTCTGCATTTGCCATTAACCAAACATCCAAAATGGCTGCCATCTTTATGAGAGGGTGCCCCTCGAATGCTGTAATATTAATTGAAATGGAGACATGGCTCGTGCTCGGCTTAACCGTGAGCCCCGGGTTGGGGTGTGGTGCGGGAGTGAAGGGTGGTGTGTGTGTGTGTGTGTGTGGGGGGGGGGGGGGGATAGGGTGCTTAATTGAACACGGACACAAGACAAATCCCTCTCCTCTCCTCTGCTCTCCTCTCCAGTCGTCTCCTAGTGACTGAAGCGTATCCAAGAGTAAAGAGGGAGAGGGAGAGAGAGAGGAGAGAGAGAGAGAGAAAGAAGAGAGAAAGAGCTTTGCTTCATACACTCTTTGAAGGTGGGAGATGACATTCAAATATGCAGCACTTAAGAAACCTCAAGCTGGCCTTGCGTGGCCACCCATGGTGGATTTGCGCGGGCTACATGTCATGACACCTGCCATTAGCATTCATAAACACCAAGCTTAAGGCAGTCCAGCTGAATACGTTATCCACCGTGACAAATACCACCACGAGGAAGCCCATCTTTACTAGCCATGAGGCGGGTATTCTGTGCATGCACCCTACTATATTCTGTGCGCGTCTGTGAAATTTCATACAGCAGTCACTTGGGTCTTAATTAGGGCAGTCGCAAAGCTGGGTATTACCATGTACTATCCATATGCAGAGTGTCAATAGCCTTCCTCTTTCCATGGGGCAGGAGGGACCTAAACCGGGCTCCAAGTATCGCCACAGCCCCCTCAGCTCTGCTCTGATTTGGGTCGCTCTAAATGGCATTACAATATCTGGCCCGGAGAGTCACAACACGCCGCGTTCAGATATCTTATCCTATCGGATTAGCGGGGGATAACGCCCGGCTGTCAAAAGCCATTACGGCGCCTAATCCCCTCCTGAATGTCTCCGGCATGCAGACAGGCCACGTTGCTGGCACCACTGGACCACTGGGCAGCCCCACAGAGCAGTGCGGAGATGTGTCGATTTAAGAGGGGGCAGCAGAGGCTGGGCTGGAGGGTGGATTGGGAAGGTAGGTGGTGAGAGGTGTGTGTGTGGGTGTGTGAGTGTGTGTATGTGTGTGTAAACTGATGTTTAATTAATGATGTTGGGGTCCTTCCTGTCATTGTTAGCCAGATGCATGGGTACAGGGAGAACGGGCATGTGGGCACGCAAACATGGAGGGCCCTCACACTGTGGTTGGCACCTCTAGAGAGGTTGGCTCCACTTTGCATTGCGACGCTGTAACACGAGACGCCACGCTGCACTCGGTGACGGGCACAAGGCTGGAGGGGTTGGGGTGGGGATGACGGGAGAGGGGTGCCTAGGGAGACAACCAAACTGACACTCGAGACCGGTCAGTACACAGCACAGTCTAGCTAGCTAGCACAGCAACACCTCTGGTTGCCAAAGCAAGCATGTTCCAGCAGCTGAGGGAAATTCTACAAGGACACAAAATGGAAATTGTCTTTTTATTCCTGAATGAACTCCTCTTTAATACTAGCCAGTAGCCTATAAATATATTTATACCTACAGTATATAAACATAATAATATCTAAATATTCTATATATTTACTGTATGCATCCTTTATTTTGTGAATCATATAGTTCATTTGGATTATGTACTATGAATTGAAATTTCCCACCATAATAGGACCTCCTGTTTTCAGTATACATCAGATACTGTTCAATAGACAAAAATAAACCAGCAACGTAAAAATACACCATGGACATCAAAACAAAAACATCCCTTCATAAATAGAATGCGAACAAGAGGGAGGGGGGGTGAAAAGCACAAGCCTTTAGCCTAATTAACCCTTTGGAGCTAGGCTGGTCTGAGGCTGTCGCCGTAGATTTATTCTGACAGCACTGGTCCTATTTGTTTGCATTGGTGATTCAGTGGGCACACTTCATTGTGGCTTTAGCAGTTAATAAATCATGGTGGCTCGGCGCGGGCCTGTGCGACGGTGGTCCTGTCACAAGGCAGGCTCCAGAGTCGAAGCGACAGCTACATGCTAATTCAACATCGGCATAATTCATTATGCAGTCGCAAGTGTACTGGAACGGAAAAGGAGGCAACACGCACCGGGAGGAGAACGACAGTCTTCAAACTGTTAAAAGCGGCCATCTCCTCCAATGCCTTTACTTTGCTTCCCGTTTGCAGTTTAACTGGCATGAAGTCGCTTTACCACAACCACAAGCTGAGGTAAAAAAGGAGGGGAGAATGTGAGAGAAGAAAAAATACAAAACACACACACACACACACACACACACACACACACACACACACACAGTATGAAGGAGATACACTGAGAATCTATAAAAGCTCCTCACGTTGCATCATAAATATTTATTACACAATTACCACTGCCAACCTAGGGGTGGACACCAGTGCACTTGATTTCTGAATATTAAAAATAAATCCTTAGCAACACCATTAAAATAGACTTTTTATTTTTGTTTTTTTTTCCCACAAAGAGGGGTAGTCGGAGGGGTGAAATTACCGTGAGGACAAGTGAAAGGTAGGTCGGAGGACAGTTAATTAAAAAACTGAAATCGAATCATAAAATTAAAAAGTCAATTAAAAGAATCAGCCAGGGTGCGCGTCGCCACGGTGACAACCGGCGGAAACGAAGCTGACAGGCGTCGCATTAGGGCGATTTGGTGGCTTCTTGCCCCCCCCCCCCCCCCCCCCCGTGCACCACCCCCTTTAACCCACCCCACTATCTTCTGCAGTCCCTGTGACCAGCAGTTTTCTAGGCGAGGAAAAACCGGCAAGGGCCCTTCGTTAGAGCAACTATTCCTCATGCCCCACCAACACAACCACCTATCCACCCACACACACACACACACACACACACACACACACACACACCACCACCACCACCACCACCACCCACTTTCCTCCGATCCCGCTCTAATAATGGTAATTATAATCATTAGAGGCCAAGCCAGTGGCCTGAGGGAAGGCGTACGCAGACAAGAAATCAGGCGCTGGAGAAAGACGATTTCTTTGGGTCGGCCTGCCATCATGCGAGAGCATTCATTAGAAAAATGGCACTCCTTATTCACGAGACACAATATATGAGGCCCCAGGCTAGTGGTATCTCTCTTCCTATCTTACATGCAGGGGCTTAAATATATATTTTATATGTATATATATGATCTATGCGCCTGATCTCATCTGACTTTGGGTTCACGTAGCCTTTAATGCTGCATGAGAGGCCTCAGGGTGTCAGAGAGAGAGAGAGAGAGAGAGAGAGAGAGAGAGAGAGAGAGAGAGATAGAAATAGGAAAGACGGAGAGAGACAGTGGAGGAGATTCTTGGCACATGAGCATCATCTGACAAAACAGACAGAGGGGTTGCTGGTGCGGCTTAAATATTAAGCATCGGGCCCCGGCCGGCACCAAATGAAGAGCCTGTGAAAGGCCTTTTCATTCTGCACTGATGACCAGCGCTGCAAAAAACCACTGAATCATCTGAAAACTTTTTTGGACTCTGGACTCTCTCTCCTCAGGAAACCCTCCCCAAACGCTTCTCTAAAGAGGAAGCCGGGCAAAAAAAAAAAAATGAACTAAAAAGAGTGAGAAAAAAGAAAAACTGCAAAGCTCCACTGCTTCCGATCCTAGTGCCAGCAGAGAGAGAGTGAGTGTGTGTGTGTGTGCGCGCGTGTGAGTGTATTTATATATATAAAAGTATGTGCCAGCATTACATAACACAATGGTGCCATCTCTACTGTGGCTTGGAAGAGAGGTGAGCAGGGCAGTGTGAAGGAGAGGAAGAAAAGAGGAAAGAGAGCAGAGAGAGAATACGAGAGAAGGGTAGAGGTCTATTAGGGTGGCCTGTGGCAGTGCTAACAGGCAGGAGCAGTGGGGTGTGCCTGGTCCCCTCTACCAGCCCACTCCTACTCCTACTCCTGTTTGTGGTGCCCGAGGCCCAGTGTGAGAGACGGTTGCGGTCGCTGGCGCCCGGGCCATTGAAGTTCCCCTCCGGTCCCTTATTAGAGCCATTTCTTCAGGAAGCTAAGTGAGCGTGGCAGCACTTCGGACGGCCCTGGATGCAGAGGTGACCACTGCCACAGACACCCAACGAAAACTCCTCAGCCAGAGAAAAGAGGACCGGGTCAGACAGTAACCCCATCACCTGTCTAATACACACACACACACACACACACACACACACACAAACACCATCAACCCTCTCCTGACCTTGCTTCATCATGCCCTCTCCTGTCAATGTGCTCCAGCTCACCTGACACACACACACTGGGTGTCAGAGGTGTCTGGTGAGTCTACTGTTGCTCTAGCTCTCACTGTCAGGGGCCACAGCTCAGTGCAGTATTGTACACGTCCCATTACTCTATAAGTCAGCCCAACAAGGACAGCAGCAGCAGCAGCAGCAGCAATGCCACACTGGCAGACTGCACACACACTCTCAGCTTGGCTGTCTCTGTAAGTTAGGTCATCTAACCATTCTAATTTGTTTTTAAACCACAGATTATGATAATCATGTACATAACAGTAAAACTGTAATAACATAATCCCACAGATTTTTTAACTTTTAAACTCACCAAATATCAATAACGTCAAACTATAACATATATAAGCTGCAACTAGTTATTGTGGATGCTTGACTATTCTATAGATTATAAAAAGTATCTAGGTAGTAAACCACAGTACTACTGACTCTACTCCAATCTTGTGCGTGCAGTGGAAGTCTGTAGAGTCAGTGAGGTGGGAGAGTCAGAGTTCAGCCAGGTGGAGCCCAGGCCAAAGGCTCTGGATCTGGATCTGACTAGTCCAGCCCAATGGCAAAGGGGAGGTGCTTTGTGTCAGAGCGGAGCATGGTGGTGGTGTTTTGTGTGTGAGCGGAGCAGGGTGAAGGTGCGTGGGTGTGTGTGTCGGAGCAGTAGGCCTACACGTTATGGGTGCTGAGCACGGGGATGATTAGTGGATGAGCATGGAGCTCTGGGGAAATTTCCCCCCTGCACCATCCCAGCCGAGACGGATGCCAGTTACTCACTCTCTCTCTCTCTCTCTCTCTCTCTCTCTCTCTCTCTCTCTCCTCTCTCTCTCTCCCCTCTCTCCCTCTCTCTCTCTCTCTGCTCTCTCTCTCTCCCTCTCTCTCCCTCTCTCTCTCTCTCCCTCTCTCCCCTCTCTCTCTCTCTCTCTCTCTCTCTCTCTCTCTCTGCTCTCTCTCTCTCCCTCTCTCTCCCTCCCGGCCCTGCCGTCTGTGTTCGTCAGCATGGCACATTTCACAACGCGGGCGCCCGCTCTCTCACTGCCAACAAGTTTATGTAAAAGTGATTAACAGTAATTAATCCTTAATTACTATGATTAGCCAAGTCGCAGTAAATTAAGGCACATCTGGAGTGGCGGAGGGGATGGGGGGGTGCGGGGTGGAGGCGGGTGGCTGTTGGCTCAAGCTCGTCATGCTGAGAGCACCCGTCCGACAACCGTTTATTTTTTTTGTGCACGCGCGACCTGTTACATGGCTCTCAGCAACTGGATAAGGATTTACACAGCAGTGTGTGTGTGTGTGTGTGTGTGTGTGTGTGTGTGTGTGTGTGTGTGTGTGTGTGTGTGTGTGTGTGTGTGTGTGTGTGTGTGTCTCACCCCTGAATTACATGAACAGCCTCACGTACATGAGGTGCCTCTTGAAACGTTCTTTTGCTTACTAACATGCGAAATGTTCTCTCCCTAAAGGCTAAAACTAACACATAAATAAACACACACATAAATAAACACACACACACACACACACACACACGCACGCGCACGCACGCACACACACACACACACACATGCATACACACACTTACCAGTATGTGGTTAGTGGTACTTGTGAATGTTAAGAATTGGGTTCTGAACCCCAATTCAGCATTTCTCCATCCCATGTCCATATTCATATCTATGCATCAAGGGGTGTAATTACGAGTTTCCAAGTGTTCCCCACATCTCCGGAGATGGTGGGAGAGCACTGAGGGAAGCGCCTGGGAGCCTGCAGTCATCTGATCCTCTCAGAGCAACCAGGAAGCACCAGTGAGGTGGAGCGACTGGGTGAGTGAGTGTATCAGAGCCAGAGGCCTGTTTCATACCAGTCACCACAGGAAACTGTCAAAGTGATCAGATCAGGGCGCGCAGGCAGACGGATTAGCTGAACGCAAAACAAAGCGAGTAGTTTATGTTTATTGCTGGAACTGTTGCAGTATACACACACACACACATACAAACACACACACACACACACACACACACACACACACACTGCCCTCTGTGTTCAGCAATCCTACTGCATTCCTGATTGGCTGTGATGCCTGAAGATGTCTGGGCATGTCAGTGCAAGATCCTATTCTCTCTTCCGCTCGTGTTCTCTCTCTCTCTCTCTCTCTCTCTCGCTCTTTCTCTTTCTATCTCTCTCTTTCTATCTCTCTCTCTCTCTCATCCATTCCTTACCCTCCTTTATTCCCCCTCACTACTCCTCATGTTTCCCTTTCACTCTTTTCCCCCCTCTGTCTCTCTCACTCTCTCTCTCTCTCTGACACACACACACATATTCACTCTCTCTCTCTCTCTCTTTCTCTCTCCCAACCCCGCTCTCTCTCTCCCTCTCTCCCTCTTTCTCTCTCTCTCTCTGTGCAGGATAAATAATGCATCTGGCTGAGCCGTATGCAGTGTGGCTGCCGCGTTCTCAGCGGGGTTCGGCAGCGCTCCCCGTGAGCACCGGTCTCTCCCCGTTACACCGCTCCCGATTAATTACACACTTTAATGAGCTGCATTATTAATGAGGCTCTTACTATGCAGTTTTATGGGTGGGTGGGGGAGGGTGGGGGGCTGGGGGAGAGGAGGCGGGAGTGGAGTGGAGTGGAGTGGGGTGGGCAGGAGCAGCAGCAGCAGCAGAAGCAGCAGCCGAGTTGCCGAGCAGCAGTCGGCACAGTGACGGCGAGCTGGGGGCTCTCCAGTTCTCATTATAATATCACACCGGGCTTCTGGGACCATGGCTATTTAAGCCATTGCAATAATAGGATTGCGAATTTCAGCGTGGCATGCAGACAAGCACACACACACACACACACAGAAACACACATTGAAGAACACACACATCCCTGTGAGCCAAAGCTACTAGCAGCCATGTGTCTTTGAATCAGGCTTCCCCAGCCAGCCCAGCCAGCCCAGTCAGCCAGCCAGCCAGCCAGCCATCGCTCCATGATGTGGTGTCATGATGAGAGCAAACCCGAGGGACAGGCGGCGCACAGAGAGAGAAGAGAGGAGCATCAGAGGCGACGGAGGCAGACCTTACAGCAAAGGGCGGCCCCCCTTCACATTGTTCAGGGATGGTGGGAGCACGTCCTGGGAGATTAAGGTGGAGGGTATTGGGGGGGGTTACGTTGGGAGGAAGGGTGGGGGATGGGGAGGGGTGGGTTGGGTTGGGTGGGTGAAGAGCAGTTCATTTATCTTCGTGGGAGGACACAGGCCCACTCCACGCTCCTTTTGCAAAAGGAAATATGAGCACCTCTGAATCAACTGAATCACACTCTGGTCAGGACGACTTAGCGCTTGGCGCTCGGCTCGTGGAAGCTGGTGGAAGGTACAAATAAATAAAAATGATAGGAGGGAATGTTTAAAGAGAGAGAAAAGAGGGCTGAAAGGGAGAGAGAGAGAGAGAGAGAGAGAGAGATGAGGGGTGTTTTTTTTCTCCTGAGGAAAAGCAGACAGTTCCACTGATGCGGCAAAGAAGAAAGAAAAACGTGATCATATGCTGGAGGTTGTGTGTCTAAGTTGGAGGCTGCATGAAAACTGACCCCACAAACACCATCCATTTGAGGGCAAACCACAGACCCAAAACTGGCAGGTGTGGGTGGCTGGAAAGTCGGAGGAATGTACCAACATAAGAAAAAAAAAAAATCAAACATGCCTGAGACAAGCACTGTACACAGGCACCAGAGCGACTGAGATCTGCCGCTACACAAACCTCTCCGGCTCTGATGCTTGTGAAGAGAGACGAGACCTAAAACCTAAAACCTAAAACCTAAACCTATAAAACGTACCAGAGATAAACAACGGTTTCTTTCTCTGAAGACAGAGAGATAGAGAGAGAGAGATGAGGAAGAAGAAGAAGAAGAGGAGGAGGAGGAGGAGGAGAGCAGAGAGGCAGAGCGGCCTGTTGTTTTGTTTTGTGTTGTGTTGTTCAGAGCATAACGCTGTGCTATATTAAGGAAACTTGTGACACCTCAGCAGCCTTGCTCTTGCATTGAAGAATATGTCACATTAGCAACATACATGGAGGTGTTTTTTTTTGTTTTTTTGGAGTGCATTCATCAGTCAACCTTGGCATGCTCACATAGCTTAAGCAGACACAGTCTGCATGTCTTTGCCAGAGAATGAGAAAGAGCGGGAGAGAGAGAGAGAGAAAAGGAGAGAGGGAGAGCAGAAGAGAGTGAGCAAGAGAGAGGGGGAGAGGGAGAGAAGGAGAGAGAGAGAGAGGTAAGGAGGGAGGGAGGGAGATGGGTTTTACAGCGGCAGTCAACAGTGAATTCCTGCGGGGCCTCTCTGTTTGGGATACTTTGTGTACAAGTTGCTGCCAGAGACGACTTTGTTTCTGCCACTCAGGAGATGCGGGGAGAGAGAGGCATCAAAATCACGTCAGATCCCATTACTTTTCACGCGCCGCACCGAGAGGCGTGCGATGACCGATCACTGTCACCGCCGTCGACTGTCGAATTGGAAATGAAATGGAACGCTCCCTCTCTCTCTCTCTCTCTCTCTCTCTCTGTCTTTCTCTCTGTATTAATAAACTGAAAATCTAATAATAAGCGGAGCGACCTGAACATCTGTGACCGTTGGGAGAGTTGAGTCAGAAACACCCTCAAAAACACGCCTCCCCCAACCCATTTTTACCAACCACAGCGCCCAGGACAAAGGAACGCTGGCGAGATTGATATCTCTCCTCCGCCGGACCGTCACAAAATGAAGTCACTCGAGTGTCCAGTGAATCCTGGTCTATGAATTGTAATGAGGCCCTCCCCCCCAAACACACCCCCCTCACCCTTGGTTGCCCCCTTTCAGGGGGTCTGTGGCTGGGGCAGGCGGATGGGAACGACCCTCTGTCTTTGGGGCTCCAGACAGCCGGACTGCGGGCCCTGGGGACACGTAGGCCCCTCTGCGACCATGCCCCCCCCCCCCCCCACCGCTGTTCCTGCAGGAGGTGATGAGAGCCACACAAGTAGCCACGGCGATCATCACAAATGGCCATTCAGTCAGTCAGTCACTCACACGCCGTTCATTACCCATCGACGAGGCCGACGTGGCCGTCGCTCCTCTGCCACCGCCCACTATGTGGGTCAAGGAGCAGATGCAAATATAGGTCAGGATGAACCCCCTGCTGTCAATCAAGACACACACACACACACAAGAAGGAGGAAGAAAAAAGGATGGGTGAGGGGGTGAGTGAGGGGAGACAGAGTGAGAGAGAAAAAAGGAAAAGAAAGAAAAAAAAATGAAGGAGGGAGAGGTAGTGGGGAGAGAAAGGAAAAAAGAGACAGAGAAGGAGAAAGGGAGAGAGAGGGAGAGAGAGAGAGGGGGAAAGAAAGGATGCATGGAAAAAGACTGAGGGAGATAGAGAAGGCCACACTGACCAAAGATCAAGTCTGGTGTTGAAGATCGCACGCCATCACTGAGAGGCTGAGTACAAAAGAATAATGAGTCTGAGGCATCTGAGGTGGATTGTGTGTGTGTGTGTGTGTGTGTGTGAGTGTGTGTGTGAGTGGGGGGGGGGAGTCACAGGGCTGAATGCAGTGAGATAAGCCTCACATCCATATGGGCCTCAAATCAATGGGTCAATTCCAAGCACAGGGATAATGGGTGATCTTCAGTGGAATCAAATATTCAGCTATAACAACATTAGCAGAACCTCCTTATCAATTACACATAATGCATACAGACACAAATGGGCTCCATTGACATGCAGAGACATAGCATGTAGTATTAGGTGATAATACACAAGTTTCCAAACTCGTCTTATTAAACAAAGGCTGTACTACTTAACTATGACGTTTCATAAAAACACAACCCTCTTACAAAAGTTTACAAAAAACTGTGTCCCAAACAAGTATCGAAACACTCTTCTTTACATTCCTCAGTATCAGTGTGTGTGTGTGTGTGTGTGTGTGTGTGTGTGTGTGTGTGTGTGTGTGTTTGTGTGTGTGTGTGTGTGTATATGTGTGTGGTAAAAGTCTCCATCTTTCTTTCTTTTTTTAAAGAGGAACTGAAGAGTAGCTCACAGCACCAGTCTCATAGGATCTCCTCCAGCAACAGAGCACACTCCTGTGTGTGTGTGTGTGTGTGTGTGTCTGTGTGTGTATGTGTGTGTAGACACTGCCTGGCTGGATTATAAAATCACTCTGACCTAGATGCAGTCCTCCTCCCGAGACTCCTCCAGGAAGCCGAGCTCCTCACCGGAGCCCGAGCCTAGTGTGTGTTTTGAGCAGAGTGTGTGTGTGTGCGTGTGCGTGCGTGTGTGTGTGTTTGAGCGCGCCTCACCTCGCCTCGCCTCGTCCCGCCTCGCTCCGAGTACGGCTGCTGCCGCTGCAGCTAATTTATGGTTCCTGCTCGCGAGGGGAGCCATGGATTTTTTTTAAAGAAAAACGCCTGGCTGTTGTCCTACAAGCTCACCCGCCAGCTAACCAGCCATCCCTAAAGCTGGTTTATTCCCGTACAGCATAAAACATGAGTGAAAGTTTTTAAAAAGCAGGGGTTGGAGGGGAGAAACAAAAGTAAGCCTTCACAAACTTCCTTCTATATAAACTCAGCTCAAAAGAACACTAGCTGAAGGAAAGGAAAAAAAAAAAAACAGAAATAGGGGGAATTTTGGGGGAAAAAACAACTTGCGGCCAACTTCCTGCCGTATGAGAAGGCTGGCAAGAGAAAAAAAAAAGCTGAGGAGGTTGATAAAAGCAGGCGGCGGGTCCCTAATCCTCGTCGCGTGGCGTACCTGATCCCCCTGCTCTGCACCCGCTGCCAGCGCTAACCGCTAGCAGCCTGACAGTTGTCTGAATAATCATATGCTAATGCTTCAGCCTACCTACATTTACTCCTAAATGCAGCACCAAGCGCTGTTGATTGCAGGGGTACAATTTTCCTCGCATACAGACAGCGGCGAGAGAAAGTGAGAGAGAAAGATAGAGAAGAGAGAAAGAGAGAAAGAGAGAGAGAGTGGGGAAGCAGGGAGAGAGAGAGAGAGAGAGAGAGGAGTGAGTGAGTGAGCAAGAAAAGGAGAGAGGGAAAGCGAAGGAGCAAGAGGGAGGGGGGAGGCGAGGGAGAGAGAAATAGTGAGTGGGTAAAAGCAGAATGAAAGATCTTCTTTAAGGCCCAGGAAAAGTACAGGCAATTTGTAGCAAGGATGACAATTTCGCCTCTCCCTCTGAAAAGAGCACTTTATAATTGTGCCACGGCGCAGCCGTCACAAGAAGGCAGCGAGGGCGGCCGGGTGAGGAGGGGAATGCTTACCCACAATTCTTAGCAACTCCACAGACGAAAGCACTCGCCAAAAAGGCCAATCCCTGACAAAGCATTACACTTCTCCCATTTTTTTCCCTCTCCTACAAGAGAAAAGTTTTAATTTACACACTCCCTCGAACTGTCAAGCACAACATATCTGATATGCATACAGATTATTTCCTGCACTTCAAATGACCCCTTTACTCTCCCTAAATAGCCTAACTCTATCAAACTCTATTACAGGCTTATTGATAAAACTGAGTTTGGTATGGATCAATATAAACCTGCCATTAGTAAAACCTCACTCCAGGCTTTACTTATCCCCTCTCTCTCTCTCTCTCTCTCTGTCTCTCTCTCTTCTCCTCTCTCTCCCCCACTCTGTGTCATTTACTCAACCCAAAATAAACCCAGACGAGTCAGTTGTATCCCCAATTATGACGCACAAAGATATCCCTTACATGCTGTACGGAATAGGCGCTCTTAACATTTGTTTCATTAGATGCGCCCGTAGCTTCACTGCCACAGCTAATGGGGGGGTTGTGCTGAAAATAGCCCTGGGAAGGCTGTGGCGAGGGCAGGTTCCTTTAATTTGTCGCATTGTCCCTGTGTTGCCTGGAAAGGGAGATGTAGAAATTGATTGCTCTTTCCGGGGATGGGGGGGTGGGGTGGGGGGGGGGGGGGGGGGGGGCGCTAAAAATAAAGTGGCAGGATGGTGTGTTTCTGTGTGCGTGTGTGTGTGTGTGTGTGTGTGTGTGTGTGTGTGTGGGATGGAGAGGGAGAGGGAGAGGGAGGGGTTTGCTTCTGTGTACAAGTGTGCTTGCCAGTTTCAGAAAAAGAAGTGTGCATGTGGTGTGTGCGTGTGTGTGTGTGTGTGAGTGTGTGTGTGTACATGCAAAGATAAAAATATATATAAAATATATTCTATCTGTAGATATGTGTGGAAGACCATGCACATATACAGGCCATAAGTTCATATGTATACATGCATACATACTGTAAATGTGCATGGCTGCATGTGTATAGTCGTGTGTGTGTGTGTGTGTGTGTGTGTCTGTTTGTCTTTGTGTGCACATGCGTATGTATTCTTGTGTATGTGTGGTGTGTGTGTGTGTGCACCCTGCCAGCCTTAGCCCGGTGCCGCTGTGCTGTTCTATCTGCCCGCGTGATAAAGCCAGTAACAGGCCTTTATCGAGGAGCGGGGGGGAAAATATGCTGCTGCCAGATTAAGGCCCACACTCTGCCAAGGTTATAAACAGCCTGTTATCTGGCTCCCAAACAGAGTAATCCGCTCTCTATCAGCGCCCAAACATATGGGCCACACAGCGCACAGATAGCCTCTGACGGACACCTCGCTTTAGCGCTGAGGAGAGCCGCCGCCGAACACCTCCCTCCCTCCCTCCCTCTCCCTCACTCACTCACTCACTCCTTCCCTGCCCCCCGCCACCAACTCCCTTCCTTTCCATTTCTCCAACCCCCTGACAAAAAGAGAGGGAAAGAGAAAAAAAAAAAGGAGAAAGGGAGGATGGGTTCTTTTTTATCGCTTCACTCCCCCACCCTCTACACACACACACACACAGACACACACTTTCACCACCTCTCCATTCACCCCCCAACCCAACCCCCCTCCACCCCCATCACCTCCACCACCCCTCCCCTCCCCCGTCTGTGGAGAGGAGACGGTCACAAAAGACACACCTCGACCTTTCTACAGCTCAGCTCCAGCTTGGCTCCAGGCCTGTGAGGAGAGAGCCAGAGGGGAAGAGAGGAGAGGGAGAGGGAGAGAGAGAGAGAGAGAGAGAGAGAGAGAGAGAGAGAGTGCAGTAAAGAGAGAGGGATAGAGAAAAAGGAAGAAAGGGACAGAGGAAGGGAGTGGAGGAGAAAAAGAAAGGGTAGGAGAGATACCGGGAGAAAGAGTCAGAGGGACAAAGAGAAAGGTGGTGAGAGAGGGTGAGAGAGAGAGGGAGAGGGAGAGGGAGAGAGAGAGAGGGCGAGATAGAGACAGAGATAGAGACAGGCTCCATTTTCGGTCTGCCGTTTGTTCCCCTCCTCTCGTCTCTGCCTCCATGCCATTTGCAGTTACCTGCCAGCAGCCCCCCTTTCAAACACGGTTGCTTCCGCCCTCCACAGGAGAGCAGAGCAGAGAAGGGAAGAGAAGAGAAGAAAAGAGAAGAGAGCGGAGAGGAGAGGAGAGGAGAAAGGAGCTGCAAATTAGCCATTTTTCTCCTCCTGCCTGTTTCCTCTTCTGGGCCCATTTGTAAGGGTGTTCCTGTGGAGGTGCGCAGTAGATTAAATAAACTACTGTGTGTACGAGAGAGACGGAGGGGGGGGGGGGTGAAGAGAGATGGAGAGAGACTGTCAGCTGCAGAGAGGAGGAGGGAAGAGAGAGAGAGAGAGAGAGACGCCTCTGCCAGATGCGCTTGCATCTCGCCAACTAAACAAAAACAAATATACACACACACACGCACATACACACACACATATACATTTGCACACACACACACACAAACACACTGAAACTAGCTGCATTGCGAGCGACACTAACAGCCACGCTAATCAATAAGAGTCCCTATAAAACAGTCCCAGACTCCACACTGACGTTGTAAACAAAAACAACCACCTCCCCCACCCCCCCCCCTCCCCCCGCGCCTCCACACCCTGTTTGCCAACCCGGCTCCCCATTCCCCCGTCTGCATCCTCCCTCCGACAGACACAAGCCTCAACGAGCCGAGCAGAACAGAAAACAACTTTGAGATTGTGTGTCGACTCGCTCCAAGACCGGGGTGATGGAGAGAGAGAGGAGAGAAAGAGAATGGGAGAAAGAGGGAGAGAGAAAGAAAGAGAGAGAGAGAGAGAGAGAGAGAAACAGAAGGGGGAGGAGAAGGCGGGTGCACAGGTGCAGATTTTGGCGGGCAGGCGAGGTGAGGCGAATCGAGTGGAGTCGAGTCGCGGGGTGTGAACTTCGTGTCGTGAACGTTCAAAGGCTCGAAGAGTGCAGTTTCACGGTAAATAAAGCAGGAGCTTGGAGCCGGGGCTGCCTGAGTTGGCTGGAAGGGTATGAGAATAGAAACGCAGCCGATCTCTGCTGACAGGAGACACAACAGCAACAGGAAACAGATAGAGAAGCATGATGACATTCTTATGAGGAGAAGAGACTCGGAGCGACCGCCGGCTGATAAAGATGAGCCGCGTTTCAAACTCAAGTCAGCTGTGCTTCTTGCACTGATGGCATGCTTAGTTCACCTCTACAGGAGCACTTGGGAGTTGTGACTTTGGAAGGTGTGTGTGTGTGTGTGTGTGTGTGTTTTTTGGGGCGGTAGGGGGATGGGGGTGACGCCTTGATCGAAGATGCCTTCGACCGCACAGGAGGTGACCGCAAACTCTCCTGCACTAGATTCATGGGCTTCAGACCTCAACGGTATCCTGTAAAAAATAGCATCTCCCTCAAGATTAATGGTACACACACACACACACACAAACACTCTCTCTCTCTCTCTGCTGAACCTAAGGACAGCATGTGAGACACCAGCTAGAGGTGAGTCACGACCTGGTGCGTGTGCGTGTGTGTGTGTGTGTGTGTGTGTGTGTGGAGACTGACTGTTAGTCACACACACACTAGCCATCCATGTTCACTAACGATAAACTCTGTGGCCTCTAAGAAGGACAATGTTTCACCTTTCCTTTTCAATGCACCTCTTCACCGAGTTCAGCTACTTTGATGGCCAACTAACTGCTGTTGCTGCTGCACACACACACACAATCACACACACACACACAATCACACGCACACACACATACATATGAATGACTGTCTGTGTCCCATTCATAAGGCTTCTGCAAGGGGTACGCGGGAAAAGAGCACAGCGTCTCAGTGTCTTCGTAATGAGCAGGGAAAAACAGAAAAACATTCACATCACCTAGACTTCCTGTGGTTAGTTTTTTTTTTGGGGGGGGGGGGCTGAGTTTGTGAGTGTGTGTTTGTGTGTGTGTGTGTGTGTGGAGGAGGTGGTAAGTGTGGCACATTCTGCGAGACTCTGCGTTAATGAGGCTAAGGTAAATCTTGGAGAGGGTAAGACCTACCCTCCCACCCCTCCTCTCTCTCGCTCTCTCTCTCTCTCTCTCTCTCCTCTGCTCTGTCTCCTTATATAACCGGCAGAGTCGCTCTCTCTGTCAGCTCGGCTGTGATCTGAATATCTCAGCCTTCATAAAAGATTCAGGCCTTATTGACTTCCTCGTTTCGTTTTCCCCGCAGATCCTGCCTCCCAGGCTCCTTTTAAATTCAGCTCTCGTGGCTGCTGAGGATGCGCGCGTGCGCGCGCGCACACACACACACACACACACACACACACACACATACGCACTCACGCACTCACACACACACACACGGGCCTGCACAGGAAAACACGACTGGCTTAACAAGGAGGAGGAAGAGCGGGAGGATGAAGAGCAGACAGAAGAATGGAGAGAAGGAGAAGAGAGAGGAGAGAGGAGGTGAAGAGAGAGGAGAGAGGAGAAGCCCACCATCAACACTACCCCGCCCACCCCCCAGCGCCCTCCCTACCCCTTTCTTAGTTTACTTGTGGAACAGCGTGTGAGCCCATCACTAGACAATCAGCATCTGCCAACCGATAAATGCATTGATTCCATTTTCCCTCCAATTTTAATATTGCACACAAGTGCACATTTCAAAACTACAAGAGTAACAAGAATAATGAAATAGCCTGCAGTAAAAAAATTTCAGCACAGAGCCCATTTCTCATTTCAGCCAAATATTAGGATGCTATCAAATATCTAGACAACGGCAGAGATTATTGGAAAGATTAAATACAACGTCCGGTTTATAGACGAGTCCCTATTTTTAAAAACGGCACGGAGATGCGAAGTTTGACTTGCACTCTCCAACATAAACACATCAGAAGGTTTAGCACAGCGGAGCGGGAGGACTCGATTGTCTGCTGACCAAAAAAAAAATATAATAAATTTCTCATTTTATATACTTCCTCGAGATTCGAAAAATCTTGTTCAATAAAGTTTAAAATGTCACCGTGGAGTCATAACATGGCCAGCGTGCAGCACCCTGTCCTCTCCTCACTTACCCAATAAACTTTTATATCTTTGGATCAACTATAAAAAAGGGCTCTGGAAACAGGCGACAGGGGAATAATTGGTAGGCTTTTACAGCTATTATAACAGGTCTCTCTAGCCCCTGTAGTCTGGATCATACTCGTCACCTTTCGCATCAGAGCTTCAACGCAGCATCCAAGCGATCATCCTCATCCACATACAAAAACTACCCGGGATTAAGATTAAATATAGGATTTACATGGTTTTTGCATTATTCTAAAGACAAGATTAGATAATGCTGTATACAAGATATATATGATAAGAGTCATATATCGAGGGTTTGGAGCGCAAGGGGCTTCATTAAAAACAACATATCTGAGCAATCCATACTTTTATAGAGATGAGGCTTCACAGAAAGTTTTTTCTTAACTACGGTGCACTTACATCCTACAGCCCAAAGATGTCACTTACACCCACTGTGCTCCGAACCCTATACCCTATAGGGCTATATGTTATCAACAAGACTTTTCCATACACACACACAAACACACACAAACCCTAGATATGTTATCAACAGGGCTTTTCCATACAGGGTAATATGCATTAACATCTATGAAAAGTCTTGCGATCTTGCCAGTAATACACAGCAGTAATATCTCCTCTTTCTTTTCCTCTTCCTTTCCCTTTCCTCCTTGCCCCCCGCCCTTCCCCCCTCCCCCTCCCCCTCCCCTAAACCCCCCCCCCCCAAGCCCCCAGCATGAACACAGCCTTAAGGCTCACGCTCAAACCCAGGGCTAATTGCCTAATAAAAAAAGCAATTATTTCTTTAACGCACACTGGTCATTTAAAATTACCCCCTTTCATAGCCCACAGTCTCAGCTCCAGCAAATTAGAACTGAAACAATAACAATAACAGTGTTTTTCGTTTGTGCAAAAAAAAAAAAAATATATATATATATATATATAAATATATATCACAACAAGCAGCAGGGATAGGCTTGAAGAAGAGAGTGGTGTGCATGTGTGTGTGCGTGTGTGTGCGTGTGCGTGTGTGCCTGTGTGTGCCTGTGTGTTTCTCTGTGTGTGTGTGTGTGTGTGTGTGTGTGTGTGTGGTGAGTTTGAGGGGGGGATAGTGGATTATGAAGGGAAGTAATTATATGAACTGTGTGGTAAAACAGTTCACACTTTTCTCAATAAACTAACCATGTCACCAACACCCCCCATACCACACACACACACACACACACACACACACACACACAAGCCAGTCTGCACACCACTCCCACCACAGCTTTGAAAGAAGACCCTGGTACTCTGTCCAGGATTTTTCAGTGTTGCGACACAGCAGGCCTTCGCAACAACAGCAGACCAGCATCTCCAAGGCGCTGCATTTCACACTTGGGTAGAGGCACAGGGCAGGGATTTAATGACACACACACACACACACACATCCCCCTTACCCATCACACGCATACAGACACACAGACAGACGCACACACACACACACACACACATCCCCCTTACCCATCACACACACGCGCACACGCACACACGCACACACACTCTACACACACACACTCTACCATCGTTCCAATGCCCCCTCCCCCGAGTCACCTAGTGAGAGCGCGGGCGCTGGAAATAGACCGGAAACTCAGGCTACACACACACACACACACACACACACACACACACACACACACATACACACACATGCACACACATGCACACACACAGCCCAGGAACACAGCAACGCCTGCCAGTCTCAGAATAGCAACTCTAACTAACGCACACACATACACACACACACACTGATCCATCCACCACACCCCCTACAACTCAACTGCCAAACAATATGCCACCTCAGTGAGGGACTTAAAGCCACAAACGGCCTCATTCCACAAACATTATCCCCTCCATGCAGACATAGAACAGAGGGATGGAGTCCTGGTGATGGGCGCATAGAACAGACATAGAACAGAGGGATGGAGTCCTGGTGATGGGCGCATAGAACAGACATAGAACAGAGGGATGGAGTCCTGGTGATGGGCGCATAGAACAGGCATAGAACAGAGGGATGGAGTCCTGGTGATGGGCGCATAGAACAGACATAGAACAGAGGGATGGAGTCCTGGTGATGGGCGCATAGAACAGACATAGAACAGAGGGATGGAGTCCTGGTGATGGGCGCAAAGAACAGACATAGAACAGGCATAGAACAGGCATAGAACAGAGGGATGGAGTCCTGGTGATGGGCGCATAGAACAGACATAGAACAGAGGGATGGAGTCCTGGTGATGGGCGCAAAGAACAGACATAGAACAGGCATAGAACAGAGGGATGGAGTCCTGGTGATGGGCGCATAGAACAGGCATAGAACAGAGGGATGGAGTCCTGGTGATGGGCGCATAGAACAGACATAGAACAGAGGGATGGAGTCCTGGTGATGGGCGCAAAGAACAGACATAGAACAGGCATAGAACAGGCATAGAACAGAGGGATGGAGTCCTGGTGATGGGCGCAAAGAACAGACATAGAACAGAGGGATGGAGTCCTGGTGATTTTTTTTTTTAACGGCGAAAATGACAGCCCTTCTTTGCCAGATTTCCACCAGGCAGTTTTGGCCGTGAGCTGCTTGAACGCTGGACTGCAGTGATGCTTGTGTAATCTCAAATGACCTTCAGTCGTATTCCCCAGCAGATATCACAACACACACACACACACACACACACACACACACACACACACATACTTCTCACCAGTAACCCTCTGACTGGTGTAGAACTCTCCCAGGGACATATACATACTGTATACAGTATCTCCCTACCCCCCAGCCTTCCTCCTACATCCCCCGTCTCGAACACACACACACGCACGCACACACACACACACACACCACACACACACACACACACACACACACACACACACACACACACACAGGAAAAACATCTCTACATGCCTGACCCATCAGTGGGCTTTACTTAGCCTGCTGTGTTATCCAGGTACTGGGTACTGACACGTGTCCTGACCTTTCCTCTGGGTATGCAAGCCCCCCTCTACACACACACACACACACACACACACACAGACACACACAGACACACACAGACACCATGTCTGAATGGCCCCCAGCGCCCAAATGAAAGCCATTTGCATTATCTGTCTGCATGCAGTGGTTCCATTATGCAGTCAAATTTTGGATTTCAAATGCAGGGGTATCGATGTGCTTTTGTGTTCACTGTCCAGCTCTTTGGCTTGTTTTGGCTCCGTCTCTGAAGCAGGCACAGACACACACACACCCTCCCACACACACACACACACACACCCACACACACACACCTCCCTGCTGCCACACGCCAGGCATGACAAAGGAAGTGCAGGCTGCACTGAAGGGGGTTCAGTCCCCCCGTTCTCTTAATGAGCTCCTCGGTTCCACTGTGTTGCATAAACCCATTACCTCCCCACACATTACCTCATTCATTTCTTATATGTGGATCGCTCATTTCTCCCTGGAGCCCCACCGCCTCTCTCTCTCTCTCTCTCTCTCTCTCTCTCTCACTCGCTCCTCTTTCTATCTTTATCTCTCTCTCCCTCCTCACACACTCTCTTTCTCCATCTCCACCACAGACACACAACAAATATATACACCACACACATGCACATTTACGTGCACACACACGAGCGCGCGCTAAACAAAACCACACATATAACACACACACACACACACACCAAACATATATACCCTCGCTATCTTTTCTCTACATCACATTCAACCCTGCTTCTGCTGCATGTATAGGTCTATAATGTTTCTGTTCCACGAAGCCATCCAGCCGACCCTGAGATATCAGGCAGACGGCTGCAGCGGGTAAAAAATGCATCCCGTAGGATCGGCTCAAGATTTATAATTCTGAGGAAAGAAGGGAACGGGGAGAGAAGGAATTCTGCCCTTCCAGGATCCGAACATTTCCAGAGAATGAAGCACCTTCGGCCAAAACGCCGAAGTGCTGGATCAACTGAAATCGTGCCAAGCGTAGCTTTAGCTGTGCGCGTTATCACCAAGGTTTCAGTTTGACTGAGGCTGTGTATATAAGTGTGTGTGTGTGTGTGTGTGTGTGTGTGTGTGTGTGTGTTCATTCACCAAGGTTGCCTTGCCGCTGAGGCAGCTAAACACGACGCTAAACACAATTCCTTACAGCACAGGACATCAGTTGCTCTTCACAAATTCATGACCCAGCCTTCAATGCGTTACGGTGAAAAAGGAATACATTTTCTAGCTGCAATCATCTTTCCTCCCAGCTACGCCACCCCTCCCCTCTCAAACCTCTCAGCCTTTCCTCCTGGGGACAGAAGCAACTCCACATACCACTGGAAGCCGGTCAGTCAGTGACAGAGAATGGCTAAGACCAATCAAATATACATACACACACACAGATACACACAGACACACACAGACACACACAGACAGACACACAGACACACAGACACAGACAGACACAGACACAGACAGACACACACAGACACACACAGACACACACAGACAGACAGACAGACACACAGACACAGACAGACACACACACACAGAGACACACACACACACACACAAATGCGTATTTTTGGATGGGACACATGGGGAGAACAATCAAAGACAACCATTCCTAAAGTCTTGCAGATGACGCGCCTGTTCCGTGAAATCTGTCCTAAACCGCTGCAGCTGGAGTGGCAGTGGTGTCTTCAGTCCTTCAATCACGCACTGAAGTCAGAGCCACAGCACACAGCACACAGCACACAGCACACAGCTCTGCTCTGCTCGCTCTGCCAGACACATGGAGGACACACATGGGAACGCCTGGGTAATTCTGTGTAGTAAACAAGTGATCAAGCATCACTTCAGTATAGGAGCGAGAGGGAGCTTTGGGGGGGGGGGCAATGACAACAACCCACAAAAAAAAAAAGAGAAAAAACACACACACACAAATAGCACTTTTTCACTTTCAGGAGGTATTTGGCTATTGACAGCATGGCACAAAATGTAGGAACATTCGTTTTAATTCCGCGTTTAAACACTTATGTTTGTCAGTATGAGTCATTGCGACACACCACAAGTCAAGACTAACAATGGCCCTATTTTTCAATCTAATGGCTGTGTGTGTGTGTGTGTGTGTGGACGTGTGTGTGTGTCTGTGCGTGTGTGTGCGTGTGTGTGTGTGTGCACGGATGTGTGTGTGTGTGTGTGTGTGTGTCTGTGCATGTTTGAGTGTGTGTGTGTGTGTGTGTGTATGCGGATGTATGCGTGTGCATGTGTTAGCGTGTGTATGTGTTTATATGCAAGTGTCTGTGTGTTTTCCTGGCTGCAGTATGAAGCCTGTGACTTTGAATAAACCACTCAATATGGGACTTGTGTTTACATGGGCATTAATATTTCATTCAACTTTGAAACGGCCACAATCTCAGCAGAGACGGTGCTGCTCGCATTGGCTCCCTTGCCCACGGCCAAAAACACTTTTTGATTGCAGACATCTTTTTTTTATTATTTTTTTTTATTTCAGCTTTTCATTATTTATTATTTTTCTTATTCAACTCTACAAGGCTTGCTAGTATTCTTCGGCTATTTAATGAAAGAAAAGAATGACATGCCAGCAGACTATGCAATAGTGGGACAGTAAACCAAAGCAGTATTGGCTGCACTGGAATATTTTGCATTAACACTAGAAAGGTTCCACTGTACTGCACTACGCTCCATTACAATTGTCTATATTTCTGAAAGCCCCACCACTGTCATTCAAGTACAGCTAAAAAATTCTGTGTGTATTTTTGAATCCACTACAACTGCAGTGAAAGTATTGCCGTTTGAGTTGAGTAGACGCTGGTTTTCTGGTTTGGGACTGTTGAGTATTGCTTACCAGTCTTGCGAGGGGCTCACTGAAACAGATGATGCCTGTTGTTGTTTGCAAAGCCGAGTCAATAAGCGGCGCTTCAGTCAGCAGCATTTGGACTACATTAGGACCCAAGCCACAGACCTCGCGCATCAATCACAGGCTACATCATGCAGAAATGTGTCCCTCTGTATAATTGTTTGCATACAAGCTCGCCTCTTATTCGCTGCAGCCATGGAAAAATTGTAACACAAGCTGCAATGCATCATTCTGTTTGATGCGGGAAAGTTCTGGCATATGAGATCCATATGGAGCCTCACCGAGCTACTTTTGGCTTTCCAGCTAAAGAAAATATGAACCAACTGACAGGAAGAGAGAGGGAGAGACAGACAGACAGACAGACAAAAAACAAGAGCAAAAGAAAAGAAAGAGCGAGACAGAGGCAGACACGGAAAGAAAAAGAGAGGGAGGGAGGGAGGGAGGGGGGAGGCGAGTGAAAGAGAGATGGAAGTTTCGCCACAACTTCCTTTCATTTTGATGACGGAGGAGGAGTATTAGGGTTGGCCGGGGCTACTGTGCAACAGCGCCACGTATGTGGTCGTCATCCCTCAAGCCTTTACGGGGAAAGGTTAAAGCTGAAAGTCAGAAGCGGCGCTTTAATAATTGAGCAAGCCGTTGCAGGTTGCTCCGTGAGTGGGGAAGGGTAGGGTGGGTTGGGGTGGAGTGGAGTGGAGTGGCGTGGAGTGGGCCGGGGCACCACCCGCCTCCCTGCCTGCCTGCCTGCCTGCTTGCCTGCCTGCCTGAAGAGCAGTACCTTTAAAAGATGCATGGATGGCCCTCCAGAGGGACTGGTTAAGGGGGCCGCGTTGTACCGCTGCACCCGCATCACACTCTGCTGTGCTGAACAACCAGATCTTATGTGTGCACTTCTACAAGCAGATGACCTGGAAAAAAAACCCCTACGTTACCAAGAAAAGAGAGTGGGGGAAAGAAACAGAGGGAGGGAGGGAGGGAGGTGGGGAGATGAAGGGAGTGATGGGGAGAGAAAGAAAGATAAAGAGGGTTAGGTATAGAGGGATATGGAGAGAGAGAAAGAGGGAGAGCTTAAAGAAAAGATTCAAGCCAAGAGCTGTCAATAGCCATGGCGCCCTTAATTGATCACGTTTGCTGTGATGCTAATCACTTTAGCCCACAGCCTTATGCAAAGGAGCTTACATCACACACACACACACATACACACACACGCATGCACACAGGCACACACGCATACACACACACACAGTCTGTATGAATGATGGCGTACGTGGGGAATCAGAGTTGACACAATGGAGGCAGGAGCACGATAGGTAATCACGCAGAATGCAAGCCAAAGCAGACACCTGCCATGCTACTCTGAACGGGGGACAGCCTTGAGAAAAAAAAAGAAAAATAAAAAAATACTATCCGGTGTATGACGCTGTTACCATAGCGTTACTAGGGCTAGCAATGCTCTTACCTGCAGCCTATCCACCCAGGTAGTGAGCAAGCCAGCGGCTTCTGTGAAAGTGCAATCTAGTGACTCAGACCCAGATGTATCGCCTTCCTCTGGCCCTGCCATTAAGGCTGGGACCTAAATTATTGATCCGCCACCATCATCAGCATAGCAGTCACGTCCGAGAGGCAGGATCTAACTGCAGCTCTGTCCCTGCGCTACCGCCACTGAAATAATTAGGAGGAATTCTCATTCCCAACACACACACACACACACACATCCCCCTACACACACACACACCCGAAAACACATCATTTCTTTCTAATTTCATGTTGGGAGGAAGACTTGGGCCTGTTGTTTTTTTGGGGGGAGTTGAACCTTGAGAAGAGAAAGCCCCTCACTCTCAATCTCGATCGGCTGCTGGGATGGGGAGAACACCTCGCTCTATATTCCACTGATGAGCGCACAGCAGACGCCGGCTCCAAGCGCTGCAACCAGTCTGCCAGGCAAAATGAAATCCCCATTATTTTTCAATTAATCCTTAATTAAAATATATTATGCTGCCGATTCCGCAAATCTCTCTTAATATGCAAATGTGGCCCATTCAAGGATATTTACATACCGTTAATTAACGCGGCGCATTCTTTTAGACTAACAAGCCGTGGGCAGAAGTGCCAAGGTGATTCACAGCAGGGCTGATCCCCGGGCACTGGAGAACAAGCCGGCCATTCCCCGCTGGTGCCAGTTTGTGCCGCACCAAGTGGGCACAGGCGGGCATGGCGGGGGTAGAGCACGCTTCAGGGTAGAAGAGGGATTAGCGCCGTTTGAATTACAATCTGGAGTCAGAGGTTTTGGGGTGTGGCGGGGCTGGCGAGGAAATCTGGTGCTAACGGCATCTCAGCCCTCGTCAGGGTGGATTATGGGAGCTGTTGAAGGGTCACTGTTCTAGACAGTGATTCATCATTAGCCAATAGCGGACAGATAACAAGGTGGTCTCGCTCATCATCTTCAGACCTGAGTCTCCCCATGGCACACAGGCGCCCTTATCCGCCCCTCCACCGCCCCACAATCTCCCACCGCACCCCCGCCCCCCTCTCTCCTTAGAGTCCCAACCCATCCACCCCCCTTCCATGGCCCCTCACCACGTCACCTCCCTCAGGAACAGCTCAGCTCTTACGAATTGACTGACGCTATTTCCCATCTGCTGGGCACTGTCAGAAAAAAAAAAGAAAAGAAAGAAAAAAGAAAGAAGGAAAAGATGGAGAGATGGAAAACACGGAAATGACTGACACACAGGAAGGCACATACCACAAACGCCCTTGACAAATATGGCCAAGTTCTACCATGGATGTGGAGGGTCCACACCACTGTTTCAGTAGTGACACCACACTGGTGCCCTGACTAGCCTTAGCCATGAATATGATACTAACGCCAATCAGAATACTGTTGTCATGTGTGTCAGGACTTCGACTCAGATCAGGATACTGGTGTCATGATACTGTTGTCATATGTGTGTCTAATATAATCTTTTCCACAAAAACTGTACTTTTCTGTTGAACAAATACCTTAAAATAATGAAAGCGACAAATAAAAACAGCTAACTTTAAACGTTTAAGAACCAAAGGCAAAAGGTAGACATTAGCCTACTCCAACAGACACTAGTCTTACACCTAGAAACATCCAGTGCCTGCACATACCACAGAGTATTACAGCACTGACATGCCCGCCACATGCCTTGAAAGCCCATTTCGCAGCTCACAACTCAATAACACGTCCACCCTCGTTACGCCTATCTCAATGACAACTAAATAACCGCAAACAGCAATTAGCACGGCACGCGCACCAAGGGCTGACAATTTCGTCAAGGAGTCACCCAGGGAAACCGCCTGAAAAATGCAACACTGTGCAGCGCACCCTCTGTTATAGTAGTAGCACTCCCCACAACACACACACACACACACGATACGAGACGATAATAAAACACACTATATGCAGTGGCAGCAGTGTCTACGCTTGCTGTTGACAGAGGTGTGTGTTAGCCCCTGCTGCAGATCAACAAGGCTTTATGATGTCCCGCTGTATTGACCACAAGTCTGTCAAGAGATGCAGTGGGTGAATCATTTACAAACCCAGTGTTATTCAGCTGTCACTTCTCATCACATATTTTCCTGGGGGTGGGGGCCTGGTGTGTGTGTGTGTGTGTGGGGGGGGGGGGGTTTGGGGGGGGTGTAGTGACAAGTAAATATACATTTCATTATTTTACAATCATGCAAAGCTCAATATTTCAAGCAGGCATTAATGATGATAGGAGAATCCATATGCAGTGCATTATTCATCTGGGGCTTCAACTCTCCTGATTCATATTTCATGACACTCTTCAAATACGCAGTCACTTATCTGGGTACACAACAATATGTATTCCACATGTTTTAATAAAACAGAAAGAAAAGAGGATAAATATTAATTCTGTGCTTTAAAGTTGGCTATGTGAGGCAGCAAAAGCCTCTGATTCTCCTTCCCTGCCCGCAAAGATGAATTTCAGGATGGATTCCTCGCTGGAACTGCTCCTCCCTACAGCCCTGGCTGTCTGGCTGACCATCATTTGATAACATGATGAAATCTTTCAACATGCTCCAGCAAACACACACACACATACACACACACACACAAACAGAGATGAGCCCAAAATAAACACATACACACACACACACACACACACACACACACACACACACAATCAAATTAATAAAACACCAACACACACACATACACACACACACACACACACACACACACACTCACACACAGAGTTGCCTTGCCCCTTTTCTCTTTTCCCAAGCTGTTTTAATTTGACACCTTGAGCTGGGGTAACGAGGTGGGGAGCGAGCAGCCGCAGTGGAATTCATTAGGAGTGCCACTGCAGGGTCCTGGCGAGCTGCGCTAATGACATCGGAGGCTAGGGAAACGAGACAGCCCCGACGCTGAATGAAATAAACATGAGCACTGTCAGAGCTTGACAGCAGCAGCAAAAGGGACACAACCATCCAGGCCCGAGACCTTCAGCCTCTCACACAACCCCTGAAGATCAGCAGACGGCTCTCGGACACACACATACGCACACACACACGCACGCACGCACGCGCGCACACACACGCGCGCACACACACACACACACACACACACACAGACACAAGGACAGAAAGGGATGCTCTCATATATTCCAACACATACATGCACACATACACATCATACATTCATAAGTCTATGTGAACTTATCTAGTGTATGTGTGTTCCAAACAACACACAAAAATGGTGATACTTTTCTCTGTGTCTGTGTCCTTCACACACACACACACACACACACACACACACACACACACACACACACACGCGGGCCTGCTTGAATCACCCACTAAGTGTGTATTTTGGATTATGAACTGTACAAAAACACCTCTACCAATTTCCTCCTTTTTTCATTCGCCCTTTCATTCATTCATTCATTCCTTCCTTCTTCTACCCACCCAGCGTGGCAGCAAACCCCCTTCACTATGTTCCTCTGCCAGCATCGCCGCCTGCAATTAAATTATTAATGTCACAGCACCCACCATTCAAACGCACGCCATTAATGGCTTTCGGTAGGACATTAAACATACAGCAATCTGTAGGCTTCACCACAGATCAATTCAAATTCCTGCAAAAATAACATGGGGCTGATGTGGAAGGGAAATGGGCATGTTGGCTAGCCAGAGTCGTGTGTGTGTGTGTGTGTGTGTGGGGGTCTGGGGGTCTGAGGGATTGTGTGTGTATGTGTGTATGTGTGTGTGTGTGTGTGTGTGTGGGGGGGGGGGGGCAGGGGGGGGGGTGACAGGGCCCTGCATTAGTCATTTGGTTCCTACTATTTCATGTCACCTTGCGGTATAAAGGTGTCACGCTCTGGCGGGTAAAGCAGCAGGAAAGTGCACACAGGAAAAAAAAGGGGGGAGAGAAAGAGAGAGGGAGAATAAAAAATTGCCTGGCAAAAAAAAAGGAATGTTAAAAAAAAAGAAAAAAGAAAGACATGGTGGACTTCTTTTTGCCAGGGGTGGCATTTTCACCTTACTGCCACCATCTCTAGATTATACTGACGTTCAAATCTGTTATGAGGCTGATCTGCAAATCCAGCATTTCAGGCTCTCAGGAGCTTTTTAGGGAAGCACTGCTGCTCTCTGCTGCTTTTTACATTTAAATAGGGAGGAGCAAGGAGTGTCTGCTTGTCCCCTGGCTCTTACAGGATGTTGTTGTTGTTGTTGTTGTTGTTGTTGTTGTTGATGTTTGCGAGGGTGTGGTGGCAGTGGTGGTGATAGTAATGTTGTGGTCAATTCAGCATTGAGACAGGGCTGTGTATGAGTTTGCAGGGTAGCAGTGGAGAACAAAGATGGCAGACAGAGAAAGTTGAGGAGACTGAAGAAGATAAAGAGACACAGAGAGAGAGAGAGAGAGAGACAGAGGAGGAGGGAGGAGAGGGAGACTCACTGTAACACTTTTGGAATTGAGTCAGTTGACTCTCAAGGAGGCGCCATCTTTCAGACCGAATATCTGACATGAGCACTCACACCCCACGCTCCCAGCACACACACATACACACACACACACACACACCCACCATCCACTCACTGCCCCACACCCCTGCCTCCGTGTCTTTTTGACATGGCCGCCGTGGACTGACGTTGGAAATGACCTCTCTTTTCCAAATGCCTCAGCCTCAAAACGTGACAGAGACGTCGCGGCAGGCATCTGCCTGGACAGCCGTGGTTGGGGGGGGGGCCTGTAGCGGCAGCGGTGGTGTTGGGGTGGGGGGACAGCAGGGTTCTGGGGGGGGGGGGGGTCGCTGGGACACGACACCTGTCTCTCCAGGGACGAGCCCCTCATTGTGATGTGGGAAGCCTCCCTCCGCTGGCTGTCAGGGGGAGGCCGTGGACAGATATGACAGGGGAGGGTGACGGGGCACAGGGAGCATGCTCAGAACTCCCCGCCGCTAAAGAACCAGAACGGCCCGCCGCCACCGCACGGCCTGTCGCTGCCTGTTGTCAACATCTTACTCAGTCAAGCTACTCCCTTCCTCTTTTTCTCTCACTCTCTCTCCCTCCCCAATTTTTTCTATCACTCACTTTTCTCCTTCTGAATCTCCCCCACCCTACTGCAAACACTTCTCCCTCCTCCCTCTCTCTCTCTATCACACTCTCACTCTTTCTCTCTCTCCCTCCTCTCTCACTCTCTCAGTCTCTTTCTCTCTCTATCTCCTGCTCTGTTTTTCCACTCATTCACTCACACACACTCTCTCTCTCTCTCACTCTCTCTCTCTCTCTCACTCTCTCTGTTTCTCTCTCTCTCTGTTTCTCTCTCTCTCTGTTTCTCTCTCTCTCTCTATGACTTATCGGCTCACAGATTTAGAATTATCATTAATTGGGATTCAATTATCTGTACAGGCTCCAGCCGTGCATTTCCTTTTGTTCTGTCCGTGTCGTCTGCATCTGTGTGGGTGTGTGTGTGTGTGTGTGAAACAAACACTAATCTCATCGCTTCCTTCTGCTCTCCTCCAGCTTCCCATTCGCAGAGGGCCTGGGCCCAGCTGGCCTCGTCAGGAAAGAAGGAGGAAAGAGAGAGAGAAAGAAAAGGAGAGAAAGAGAGAGGGAGAGAGAAAGACACATCTCTGAGTAGAATCCTTTTTATCCTGTGACTCATTGCAAGGTAATTTGTGTACAACTCAAAGGGAGTATGGAACAAATGAGCTGAACACACACACACTCCCACCTGAACACCTGGATACCAGACTGGGCTCTGTAATGGAGAAACAGGACTGCCTTCTCGGCCACCTCTGGTGCATACTTTCAGGCACTGACCTCAAATTCACCTCAGGAGCTTTAAGAAGCTCATCAGAGGAGCGGGAGAGTAACTAGTTCAGAGCGAGCAACCGCCTCAAAGAGGTGTGAGGGGGAAAACAAAGGAGAAACAAATAAGAAACCAGAGAGACCCACAGGAAGATGACTTTGCCAACCACCTAACCCCCCCCCCCCCCCCCCCAAACAACACCCCCTCTAGGACCACACTTCACAAAGCAACCCAAGAAACTGGCCTAGATATTTTTTTTCCTTTGTTGTTTTCCTTTCCCTTCATTCATTTCCCAACTTTTTTTTTTTTTTTCAGAGAGGTTTTTGCCTTTAATTAATCACAGCGCACTGACAGTTACCTGAGCCACACATCATCATTAGCGGCATAGGGGAGAGGAAGGCCCATCCACGGACGATAAGAGAGTGGAGGATGCACCTCATTAACTCATCTCCGCCAATTTACTGTGCTTTTACCAAACAATAGCTCGGCATAAACACGCGCGCCGACACCAGATGTTATTCCGAAAGTCGCCATTCTAATTGTTTCCTTTCCTGCAGCCAGGGAAGTCAATTAGCGCGCAGTACAACATCTCCGCAAAACAAACGCACAAATCAAGCCCCAACGCGGTGCAGGCAATGGAGGCTGCGACGTGGGGAGGAGAAGAAAAACTTTTCAGGCTGATTGGTTGACGAGGACTAATGTTGATGCTTGTCCGCTCGCCCATTAGAGCTAAAGTGTGTGTGTGTGTGTGTGTGTGTGTGTGTGTGTGTGTGTGTGTGTGTGTGTGGTTTATGAAGTCTCTGAGCACATTTGCCCAATGAGAATTTATCAGCCAAAAGAAGGGGAGAGGGAGGAGGTGGGGTGCAGGGGTGTTTTCATCACTGTTTGTGAATGAGTGGTTGAAGATGTTGCTTAGCATCCCTTGGGGAGCTGGTGGGTGGATGATGGGTTTGGAGGGGGGGGGGGGGGCTGGGGGGGTGTGCAAGTGTTTGAGAGAGATGGACACGCAACCCCAAACACAGACAAACGGCTGGACGTGGCCGTTTGATTGACAGCTCCCTCTTTATGGGCGTCAGCACACTAAGGGCCGAGACCCAGGGTTCATCCCCGCCCACTCGAGAAGATGTGCTACAGGGGGCTGGGGGGTGGGGCAGGGGCAGGGGCTGGGGGTGGGGGGTAAGGTGACGGTGGTCGTGAAGCTGGGAGATAAAGGGAAGTCAAATCAATCATCCGCAGATGGACAGATGAGACATGGAGGAGTCAGTCGTTCCCCTTAAACACCAGACTGGACGGAGGCGGAGGACGCCCCCGTTGTTTGCATGGCGTGAAATGGGCTGTTGAAGCGCCCCTGCCTACCTACCTACCTACCAATGTGCTTGTCTTTTAATTGTGCCCATATATTTGTTGATCGCGATCATTATAGTTATGACCACAATAACATGTCAAATCCCAGCTGTTATCATGGAGACATTTTAACAACTGAGAGCAAAAACCCTTCAGAAACCCTCTGAATGTATCATGTGAATCTGAACCTCCCCATAAAGCAAGCCAAATAGCAGAAGCATAATGGCACCTTATAAAGATATATCCTGTTTCCGAGACGCAACTCAGTCCGAAAGAATTCATGCTAATATCAATAAAGTGCCTTACATTGTATTGTAAGAGTAGAAATAAGACAGTGTAGTGCAGTTTTTACAATCCCACATCTTGTACAGACACTGCAACAGAAGACAGTCTTAAAATACCGAAATGCGTCCGGCGGTGAAGGCTAGACAAACTCAAAATGAATCAATAAAAATTTTTAGCACATCCTCTCTCTCTTGCTGCCTTTCTCTCTCTCTCTCTCTCTCTCTCTCTCTCTGGTTCTCCACAGGAAAGAATCCTTGCACTCAAATCCTCCTACACAAAGACAGCAAGAGTGCAGAAAGGGCTGGACAATATTTTCTGCCGGGTATGTCTTGTCATGCACCCCACCACCGATCACCAGGAAGGGGATAAAAAGAGAGAGAAGGGAAATTGCCTCGTATAACCCATATTAAAACAGATGAACGTACACAAATAACCGTGCCACAGCTTGTGCTGACATAGTTAAAAATGAAGAGGAATGTGGCCATGTAAAATTCTCTACATGCTGTTAATATTTTATGAGCAACCGTTCTGACACCATGCAGTATATCTCTAATTTGTGTGGCAAGCTGGGAGAAGAGGAGGCAGAGGATGGGAGGAGGGGGGGATGGGAGGATGGGGGAGGAGGAGGGGATGGAAGCGAGAGAAGAATGAAGGAGAGGAGATGATGGGGAGGATGGAGAGATAGCAGCACAGTCAGAGAAAAGGAAAAAACGAGAGAAAGAGGAGGACAGGAACAGGGATGGGAGGAAACAAAGAACAGGGGAAACTAGAGAAGGAAAAATGGTGAAAACAGCGACGGTAAAAAAGCAGTGGCGGTTAAAAAAAACAAGAAAAAAAAATATCGGCAGTCAGCAATGGTACACAAAACATTTGAAATGGCCCATTTAACCGTGTGCTGTACCACACACTCCCACGCCCAGGGCCATTTGCATACTTTGTGACACGCGAAGATGGATGGCAAAAATCAGAGTCGTTGAGATGAGCGTTTTATCAAGGTTATGCTATCCTCCAAACTCCTTAACCCCTCTTTATCGCGCCTCTGTTGTCAGAATATTAAGCTATCGAGTTATCTGCTCGGAACAGAGGGGGGACCGGCGAAACCCAGCGGCAGCTTGATGAGTTTGTGAGGAGCGGCCGATGACAACGTCGTCAACTGACATTTTCATTAAGGATGCCGTATGGGCCCTCCGACAAATTAAGTGCCACTGTTCGAGACAGGAAGGATTCAATTCCTACACAGGCAACGCAACGTTACCGAGAGGGGCCCCCGCCCTCCCCCCACACCACCCACCCCACCCCACCCCACCCACTGAGACAAGATACTATGCTAAACTCCACTAAATTAAGTTCAGCTTTCTGAGAGCTAGTAAGGAAAAACTTCTTTAGCAGGTCTTTTTTGTTTGGGCAAGCTACATTCTGTTGCTGTTTCTTCATGTCAATGAGAGTGCAGTGGACCTGCTTATCTAAATCATAACATTGTTTGTACCACAGGTTTGCTGAGCTAATCTCTGAAGAAAAACAAAAGCTGAGTTTCTCTCTCTCACTCAGCCCTCTCTCCCTCTCTATGTCAGCAGTCTGTGCCATTTACAGTGCATGCCATGCATCCAACCAGCTATTTCCTGTGAGCCCTGGCCTTATTTTGAGTTCCTGGTTGTTAAAATACCATGCCAACTTAATCAGCACTGGTCATGCCATTACCCTGACAGAGGGAACAGGGGTCTTAATGCAAAGTTGGGCACACAAAGCCCATCTCTCAGTCGGAGGCAGGTCTAGCTTGAAAAAAAGAGAAACATGAATGGTGCAAACGCACACCTTGGGAATTAAAGGAAGGAAATCGTTGGCCGCTTGCCCTTATTAAGCCGGGTTTCTAGTTCACAGGCGATGGGCCTGAGAGACATCCTCAGGATTCTAGGGTCACCGCTCGACATCCACATGCCAAACAGCTTTTACTTTATTTCATTTTTTAAAGTGTTTTTTTTTTTTTGTCAGTGTGGCTCTCGGAAATCGGAAGGAAGCCCAGCGCGCGTGCATCTCCGTTTTAAAAGAAACGCTTGAGCTCTGTATGCCAAAAAGGTGCACTTGTGCGATCCATTAGCACCTGAGTGCTGATTAAGCATAATGAAAAAGAAATGATGACCATTTATAGAACACTAGCTGAAGTTAACTGAGCATAACTATTGCTGTCCAAGGCTCTTTATAAGCTGGGGGATTATGGGACAGAGAGACAACACAGCGGCAACTGCATCCGTAAGGTTAAAGAGGTCATAAAAGATTTATAATGGTATGTTAGAAGATAACAAGGCCACTTTATGGAAAAAAAGACAAGGGTGCTCACATTTTGTGATTAAGAATGTAGATTCAAATGCAAAGCCCATGGTTGTCTAGTGTGCCTGTGTTGCTTTCTTCTTAGGCTAGTTTGTTAGTTAGCATTCAGCACTGCTAAAGAAACTCTATTGTAATGGAGGAGGAAATGGAGGAGAAAATCTCCTTTGGCAATCTGCTCAAAATGCTACTGCGCTTGGTCGGCAAGATGCGGTGTGTTATGGCGCGTTGAAAGGTGAACCAGAAGTTGAGGTGTCCACAGGGCACTCACAGCCCCAGAGAGGGTTACTTTTTGTGGGGTCTCAGCTCTAGCCCGAGCCCTCGATGACCTCCAGTAGTTGTTGCTCTCTCCGCTCTCCCCTCTCTTGCTCTTGCACTATATAGTCCCCCAGCCACAGAGCTCAGTCTGTGTCTCTGTGCTGGGATCCCGTCCAAAACCTTGGCGCGGTCCTGCTCCTGAACATTTGCTTCTTTACAGGGTAGGGTGGGGTTGGTTTTGAGGTGGCGGAGTTGGGGGAGGAGGGGGGGGCAGTCGACACGAGGCTCAACACGATCCCCGGCGGAGAACCCCTCCCCAGCCATGAGCTGAGGGAGGCTATTTTAAGCCTGGCAGATAGACACCTGAGATAGAGAGAACACACACACACACACACACACACACACACACACACACACACACACACACAGTTGCCACTTTCCCAATGATGTCAGGAGCTTCAGTCATAACCAGGAATTATTCAGCAACACTCTGTTTGCACAGAAATAATAGTCAATACCAAAAAGGCCATTTATGCCATTTAGAGGACAATTAAAGCACTGCAGTTGAGGCCATTTGCCCTGCAGATGCATCCCAAGGTCATGGTGTGGTGGGCTGCCTTAATGAACAACGGTAGTTATTTGTTTTGGGGTGGGGATGTCTGCGGATACGTTCTAGTGGCAGAACCCCCGACCGCACCGCACCGCATCCCACCTTACCCCACCGCCCAACCCAACCCAACCCACGTGTCTCCTGAAAGGAGAGTGCTATTGTGGGTATTGTGTTGTGATCACTGAAGAGGAGCTTGTTCTTCTATAATAGGAGAGGAAATTAATTTCACCGCGAGACATAATAGAAATCAGTATCAAGACACCCACCGCTGATATTCTCATATGAGACACTTGGAAACAGGCTGGGGAGTAATGACGTTCCGTATAATGGATAGTCATCTTTAATATAAATTCATCAAAACAGTTCCTCCACACCTTATTTCCAAAACAATGGCTCCCCCCCCCCCCCCCCCCCCTCCCCCGCCCCCCCAGTTCAGTACAATAAAGGTACACTCTGCCAAGGACACGCAAGGCACGGCAGGCATGCCATCAGCTCAGCTGATGCTCACTGAGGTCCTGGTCTCCTCCTTCAGCCCAGTCTTCCGACTGAGAAACATGGGAACGACAGTCACAGGCACAGGCATTAAAGACATCAGGGATAACCATTGGAAGGCTTGATGGCTCGTCCGTTGTGGTGCGGCGCGAGATCTCAATAAGCGCCTGGGCAGAGCGGCAGGGAAAGAAGAAGAAGAAAAAAAAAAACTGCCGTGATGTTTATTGAGCTGTTGCCGGTTTTCATATCAGGCGGAGGAGAGATGGTGCCATTACGCATTAGGACTGCAGGCAGATACCAGAGCGACACACACACAAACACGCACGCACACACACACACACACACACACACACACACACACACACACACACAGAGCCAGCCAGCAGACTGACTGCAAACCAAAACACTACAACCTCAAAGAGGAGGAAGAAAAGATATAACACACAATTTGAAATATGACTAACTGACAGCGTGCTATAAGGCACAGCTGATGGCAATTTAACTTTTTATTTTATTTCAAGGGTCAATTGCAGACATGAATCTGCCGAGGGAAGGTCCATGATCTGCATAATGGGGCCTGTCAGCTAATGAACGCATTAAAACGATAACACACCATAAAAGGGCACACAAAAGCTTTGAAAACAGTCTTCATGCCGCATAAAGTGAATTATTCCAATTAAAGATTTCAAAGTTAACCAAGAGGGATCACCAAAGAATGCAATATTTCCAAAAAAAAAAGATACTCGTGCGATACACAAGACTCAAAATCAATCTTCAAAATATTCTCTGAATAGTTAATACAATACCCAGCCTGCATGCATACATTTATTGTTACTGAAATATCTTGTGCGATTTGACAGAAGCACAGCCGAAACAAGCCATCCATTTTGAAGGAGACGAGGGGCTAGACTAAATGTTATTTTCCTGGGAACATTTCTCCCCGAAGTCGGCACATTTCTCCTCGGCTGGCGATGGGGAGCTGAGAACACATAATGAGAAACAGCGCCTTATTACCGCCATATATTAGCATGTCTAATTATGAGCGATTTGCATAGCCCAACGATTCTCAGCCGAGAGAGGGGAATTGTGACATTTCTTCAGTCTCCAAGGGGGAGGGAGGAGGGTCTAACAAGCCACTGGGACCAAATATATCCAGCCCTGCTGCTGTCATAGTTCTACCTGCGCCAGGCGAGCACAAGCTGGCTGGCCGTGAACGACGCTGGCGATGATAATAATAGTTCTGTTTCCCGGCATGTGTTTCTGTTATAACAAAATGAGACGAGCATCATGATAGCAATCCATTAGAAATATGAAGGTTGCTCCACATTAACCTGGAGACGTCCCCCTAAAGACAGATAACGTCTTCAAGGGCTAATTTGTCGTCTGTCTTCATCATGACTTATTGTGCTGGTGATGAAGAAAGTGTTGAGAGCAAGGCACCATTTGTGCAGAGCTGGATATACTCACTAGTTAAGAGGAGAGGAGAGGAGAGGAGAGGAGAGGAGAGGAGAGGAGAGGAGAGGAGGAAACGAGAGGAGAGGAGAGGAAAGAAGAGGAGCACATCAAAACCCAGACGCAGTGATGCCTCCCTTTGTGTCATTATCCTCCAGCAACCAGGTGCTCAATGCTGCTTGCCTTGTGCTTTTTCTCCAAAGGCCCTTCTGTTCCAGCCGTGTTGAGACAGAAGGGGTTTTACACACACACACACACACACACACACACACACACACACACTCATACACACACACACACCTCCTGGTAATAGTGAAGAACAAAGAACCAAGGCCGCTTTCAGAGATGGTCCCTTTCAATGCCTGAACACAACACACACGTGTGTCCTGACACACCGCACAAATCTTGTTCCTGTTAATGTGCCTGGAGCCTGCTAACTGATGGGACATATAAACATCCACACAGCATCACAGCGCCCACACACACACACACACACACAGGCAGACATACAGACACACAGGCACACAATTACATACACACACATGCACATGTACATACAAAAATATCTATACAAAAATACCTACACCACTATGAAGATTATGTGCACAAATCCCCATATTAATATAAATTCACACACACACACACACACACACACATACACACACACAAGCACACGAGCGCACACACACAAGTGCACACGCACACGCACAGAGGAATGTGTCAGGGTGAAGCCCTGTACAGTGTTAAATATCAGATGCAAATGAAAAGAGAAAATCTATCATGACTGTAATGTGGTGTGATGGGAGGGGGCTCGGCGCTGCACTGGGCCCGGCCACAGGAGGAGGGTGATGTATGGGGGAGCTGGATGAGAGGTGAAAAGCGTAGCGAGACGGACGGGGAAGGGGGTGTGGGAGGAGGAGTAGAGGGAGTAAAGGAAGGAGGGGTGTAGAGAGACTGAACAGGAGAGTGGGTATCTGGAACAGGAGGGAGTTTTGGGGTGGGGGTGGGACATATAGGATGTGGATGTGTTTGTGTGTGTGGGGGGGGGGGTGTTGGAGGAGAAGGGTGGAGGTAGAGGGGATTACACCCAGGGCCTGCCAGCCCCCTCTTGGGCCCAGGGCAAAAGTGGAATAAATGTTGATTAGTGTTGATTTTGTCCAACGAGCAGCCGGCAACTGACAGTAGGACTAAGCTGCGGCGAAAGGGAGCCATTAATCTTGGTCTGGTTTAAGTAGTGTATATTAATTTGTGTCATTTCCACTACCAGAGGAGAGGCCTCTCACTCTCCCGCTACCTCGTTCACTGTCTTTCCCACTCTACCTCTCACTTATGTGCTCCTTCTCTCTCTCTCCTCTCTACTCTCTCTCTCTCTTCTCTCCTCCCTCATTATCCCTCTATTTCTTCCTTCCCTCTTTTACCTCTCCTCCCTCTTCTTTCATCCTCCATCTCTCCTCCTTTCTCCTTCTCACTTTTCCCTCTCCTCCTTCTTTCTTCCTCTCTCCCCCTTGTCTCATCTCTTCATCCCTCTCTTCTTCCTCTCTCTCTCTCTCTCTCCTTCACTCTCTCCTTCCTTCCCTCAGTTATGGTGATGGTGTGTGAAGGCTCAGGGAGGCAGTGCCCCTGCACACAGTGCGTGTGTGTGTGTGTGTGTGTGTGGGGAGCCAGGGGACGACGTCGGTGTGGAGGAAATGAGATTCCCAACCCTGCATTAAGGCAAATTAACTCCTAAAGGGGGTTGGTATGGCAACCGCATCGGCCAGAGAAAGACAGAGAGAAAGAGTGCAAAAGGGAGAAAGAGAGAGAGAGAGAGAGAGGAAAAGAGGGACCGAGAGAGGAAGGGAAAGAGCACAAGAGAGGGAGAGAGCGAGAGACAGAGAGAGAGAGAGAAAGAGAAAAAGAGAGGTGCCGCATGTTCAAAACATAACGGCAACGTACATTAAAAATCCTGCCGATATGATTAAATTCTTAACGCATTAAGGGAACTGACAGCGGGGAGGCGTGGAGGGGAGGGGGGAGAGAGGGAGGCTGAGTATGCAGCAGGCGGCCAACAGGGGGGCGCGTGTAAGGCAAGGGGCTGCCTGAGATTTATGGGAAAGGAGCCCAAAACACAAGGCAGCGGCCGCGATAAAAATCTACCCAGCGTCCTCGCCACTGGTGCTGAACGCTGAGCCTGCTAATATGTGACGTCGCCGGCACTGACTCAGGGACAGCCACGACCACAGATAACACCACCAACGACAACGGCAACAATGCAAGCAAATAACCACAACAGCTCTAAAGTCATGCTCATCAAGATAGGCGTCGAGACATTAAAACCCCCCCTCCTTCTCCCCTAAGCATTTTATTTTTCAATGAGACTGATCTGACAAAGAAAATAAGTTTGTAATAATATATCTACAGTGTGTGGAGAGAGAGAGAGATAACATATCATAGTCTTCCAGGGGTGCAGCGTGGTGGGTGGGTGGGTGGGGGGGGGCTGAAATTGTGCTTTTATTTTGCTGCAAATACGGAGAAGGAAGAAATAGAGCTCTATTCCTGGTCCTGTAGCCAGCTTAAAGGGAATCTCTCTCACCATCCCTCTCCATCTTTTGTCTGTCATTGTCCATCTGACATCCTCCCACACACACACACACACACACACACACACACACACTTCCTCATATTGTTAAATCCATGAGCCAGAGGAAACAATGAAGGCTCCATTCACACGTTGAAAAACGCACTGAGCAGCTGTATCAATTCCACCACAAACTTGATGTCATACTTAATTACCAAACAGCATCACAGTTAAATTTCTGTAATTAAGCCTCTTAATATGATTAACACGTCTCAATTAGGCCACTGACAATTTGCATAATTTATAAGGCAACATAATTGTGCTCTGGTGTAAGCTCTGTGATAACAAAACACTAAATGCATTATGTCACTCCTGGAATCCATCTCGTTGACGGCTGTCAAATGGATTCCTAATTGCACTTATGCTAAATGAAAAAAAAAGTGCTGAAACTCAAAAGTTTCTCAGAATGTATAAGCTGTGTTTTTTTTCCTTTTACAGCACAGTTCATTTTTCCCAGTGTTCATTTAAGCTATTTTATTGCACAAAGACGCCAGCTCTGGAGCTATATACAGAGGAACAATCAGGCACTGAGATTGTGCACCAGCAGGGGTGCCGAGCTTCGCTTTCCTACATCTGCCCCCCTCCTTCTCTCTCTCTCTCACTCTCTTTCCCTGTCTCTCTCCTGTCTCTCTCTCTCTCTCTCTCTTTCCCCCTCTCTCTCTCTCTCTACCCCTCCTTCTTATTCTCTCTCTTGCCATTTCTCTGTCTTTCCATTGTCTCCTCAGAGGAGTGCTGTATCAGCAAGGAAGCAGGGAGATCGAGCGGAGACAAAGGCACGTTAGCACGTTAGCATGTTAGCAGGCACAGTCAAGCCACAGACAGACAAGGCCAGTGCGTCTGCCACCAGGGGCCAAGGCTTACATTGGACCCGTCCGCCAAACACCAACTGCGTTTAAAAACAACTGTCTGGGCTAAGCAACCCCAGCTCGCTGCACAAACATCCACAACTAGTCTCAAAACACATGTCGACACAAATAAACAAACACATAGATAATGATATCAATAAGGAAACAGAAATAGAAGTAAAAGTGACATTAATGCATTAATTAATGCATTGATAGGTCATTCCCTCATCGTGGGGACAATGATATGATTACAAAACTCCAGGTAGATGATATATTTTCATGCGTAAATACGAAATAAATTTTTGATGTTTCAATGAACTTCAGGCAAGGTCGGGCCTAAGGGGTTGACAGAAACGTGATAAGGGAACGTTATTTTAAAGTAAGCGAGTGGTGCAACACCAGACACTGAGGCTACTGGCATTCGAAGCAATAAACTAAATAATCGAATAAAAGACGGAGGTGTCGAGGCATCCCAACAGGCCGACGCGAGCGTATGTGCTGCTGTGGTAACAGCGGTGTGGAGTGGCGTGAAGTGGTGTGGTGTGGTGTGGGGTGGCGCAAGCAAGCGACAGCAAGTGAAACCCCCATCCTCGTCTGTAATCTGATCCCGGGCTCACTTCGCCGCCGTCAAATCTTTACTCTGCCACTCTCCTCTCACCCCATTTTCACCCTTCAAAAAATAACATTACATCATTCTGCTAGTCACTTTTATAAATGAGACGTCCCCCCCGGGCCTGAAACCATACCCTATTCAAACACATGCCTCTAGAAAACTGGCCTTTTGTTGAGGTCGGCCGCAAAGAAGGGGGGGAGAAAAAGTAAAAATAAAGTGACGAGTCTGTGCAGAGTGTTTAGTGAGCATTTCGCTGAAGGATTGTTAGGATTTGACATTGGTTTATAAGATTTAGATTTATAACGGTTGTGAGATGTTTACAATGACCAAATCAGCTCCTTTTCAATATCATCTGGCGAGACATTTGTTTACAGGAGAGGTAGGACACACCACCCCACAACTCCACCCAACACCTCCATCACCTCCATCAACCCCCACCCGACCCCCCATCCCCCATCCCGCAGCCCTCATCTCAAAGTTCAAAACCCAACAATGTTTTCTTTTTCTCCTTCTTACTCTTTTTCAAACATAAAAGATTCTTAGTTAGATGGAGATAAAGTTCTCTTGAAGTGCCTGTCAGTAAATAAAAACATATGACAGGAACTCTGCAAACGGCCATCAGTGGTTAATTACGAACAGATTCAACGCTGGCCCCATGCTGTGAGAACCATTAGAAAATTAGAAAAGTCTTTAATATGACAACTGCAACTTAGCACGATTGTAAATCCCCCAGTAGTCGCCTTGCGTACTGCAAGCATTTTCCTTTCTTTTTTTTTTTCAAAGCCAAGGTTCAAGGTGGTGTCACAGAACTGGCGGGTACATTAGGCAATTGGATGCCATGACACCATTCTTAAGTGCTTGGAGATCCAAGCGTTCAGGCTCCTTTGAGACTGGTATGCCCCAATTCTCTGACGCAAAGGGGAACCAAACATAGGAATCTGCTATTTGGCATCTCGCCTTTCATGTACAGACAGGGTTATGTCATTTTTTGTGCTCTGAATAAATAATGTTTCTCCCCATACACAAACAAAAAAAATAAAAAGTATGAAAAAAAAAAAAAAAAAAAAAAAAAGAATTGCTTGCACAGTTCTAAGTCAGCATGACCTAGTCCTGATACAGTGGGGTCGTATTGTTTAAGAGTATTTTTGGAACGTAGGAGTGTGTCTGTGCGTTTGTGTGAGCATGTATGTGTGTGTCGAGAGAGTGTGCGTGTGTGTGTGTGTGTGAGTGTGTGAGGGACAAGACACCCCCATTGTTTTCACGCCTGACTTTTCGAGTCGACCTCGCTCTGCCCCTTAAGTCACACGTTCCCTATAATGCGGCCGTGTCAGTTGGTGTGCGCCTGTGATGTTTAGTCTTGAGCTATCATCACGCTTGACGCACAGCTCACCTACACTGATCATGGCTCACGCAGGTGGCTGTATTTATAGGGTGGAAATGCAGTCATGAGTTATGACTGTACTGACCATGTCTGCCCAGATTTGTATGCTTGTATTAAATATTAAAGTGCGTCACAAGTTATTTAACAAGCCCTCGCTGACTTCCAATCCTTAGCATAACTACAAAAGATAACATTTATTCATTAGTAAAAATGGTCTAGAATTACAAAGGTGAGATTTTTTACTTAAAACCAAAGATACCACAAACATCATAAAATAAGCAAGGATGTGAACTAAATATTTTAGTCTCAGAGAGCAAAAGCAGGCCCACACACTGTACATACACACTATAACACTATATTTCTCTGTGACAAAGGAGTAAGAACAAGATAGCTTTAGCAAAGTAGCATTCCTTTCTGTAGGATGAGAGGCAAAATATGTTAGGAATGAAACCAGGCAGTGAAGAGGGAGACAAATCTCACACACACACACACACACACACACACACACACACACACACACAAGAGACTCAGGAGAGCAGTTGGAGCTGGTCTGTTCTCCTCTGGAGAGTGTATGTGTAAGCCAGCCGGCACACTCTTGTGTTTGTTTATAGATCTCTATACAGCTCAGAATAAGCACACAGGGCTGGGGTCAAAGGTCAGGTCCTGCCCGGCGCCCACACTCCATCCTGCAGGTGCTGTCATCCACCCAGGGGACAGCCAGGGAGGGGGGCAACACGAGGAGGGGGATGGGGGGGCGCGGAGGGAGATGACAGATAAAGATCGTCACAGGAGGGGACCCTGCCTGTCGCCACCGCATCGTCATGACAACCCCACACACAGACACGCCGCGGAGCGATACAGATAAAAATCGATAGCAACAGCAACAGACCCACTGGCATCCAAGGAGAGCTGGCCAGCCATTTATCAAAGCCTATTAAAAATTGACTGGTTTATTGCTGATAAAAGAACAGCAATGGCCTGTGTTTGTTTTTCCTTTTCCACTGTTTCTTACAGAGGGTGTTTTTGTGGCTTTGACACAGCAAGCACAGCATTTGGCCAAGAGGTTATTTTAGCCTAATCGCAAGCACTGGCTTTTCCAAGCAGTTTAATAATTGAACAAAAATTAAGGGGGTTTGCTGACAATGCTGGCACTTTAATGTATCCTGTTTAATAAAACATTGGCATCCACAGAAGGCTGAAATCTTGCTGGAAATGTCCAAGTCATCTCTATAGCTTCTCTAAATGACAGTGACATTAACAGTGTTGCAAGTCATAAGCGTTCATCATTAACATCTTTTCAGCAGCACTGAATCAAGAGCAGGCAGCATCTCAAAGCACCACTGACTTTTGATCGTGACAATGAGGAGAACTCCTGCACACTTCCTCAATAATTCATTATAGGAATCTATGCCGTGGAAAGGTAAAGCAACAGCAATGTTGTTGTTGTTTTTTTCCCCCTTCATCCTTTCTCATCATTTTAAAACACACAAAAATTAAAACATGAGCAAGTGTGTTGTTTGTGTTTATTTTGCAACAAAAGGTTTTGGTGCAAGAAAAAGAATAATTTTAATTAAGTGTGAATGCTAATGTGTTTTGTTTTAATGAAAGGCTGAAACAATACTGAGACAAAATAATCTCTCTGGATTGTTTAAATTGGGATATTCTAAGAAATGTTTTCGATAATGATTTATATAAAAACATTGTTTTCAACAATGTTTATATAAAAGTATAAAATTAAATACATTATATCTTTGCGTTATTCAGCATTGGTTTGCCATTTAAAAACAAAATTAGGAAAATATGAAATAATTCAACCTAATGTTCTCGAGCAACTTGTTTCATTTGCATTTAAGCAGAACAACATCTCAAATTCAAACTCTTAAAAAAAACACAAACACACACACACAAAAAAAAAACAAGGAGATATTTTCTCGACAGCACAAAATGTCGGCAACTCCACTGGGATCCCCCAGAGAGAAACGCATGCTGTCAAAACGGGACCCAAATAGCCCTGCTAATGTGTCTGGAGCATTCATACATATTCAGAGCCCTAAAACGAGACAGATTCCAGAGCGCCAGAGCGCCACGCTCCGTGTCGTATTTATGTTACATCTGGCAATGTCGAGCACAGAGCAGAGCCGCGGAGAGGAAAGCAGACTCGACGTCGTGCCGTTTTGTGCCATACCGAATGGAGCACCGGTCCATCTCAGTGGCAACAACGCCGACGTGTCCCAGACTGGCCTCCAACACCGATCAGCGCCTCAGTGAGAACACACAAACATACACACATACACACACACACACACACACACGCGCGCCTACTCTCTTCTCTACTCATCTACCCCTGCCAGATTGGAAGGGGTCATACACGACCAGGACAGTAAGGAGCCAGAAGAGCCAGACATGGGGGAGTAGTGGACTGAGGAGTATATGTGTGTGTGAAATGTGGTGTGTGTGTGTGTGTGTGTGCGTGTGGAGGGGGGGGGGGTGTTGCAGAGCCCATTAAGTCATAGGCGAGATCACCAGCCCCCATCTCTAATGTACACTGCGCTTGGCAACAGGCCTAGACGGGAAGTTTTATGATTGAAACCAAGACATAAAAGACTGCAGAGAAAATATGTGCATGGACATACATTTTCCCCCCTCTTTCCAACTGACATTTGTTATATTTGGTCATTTTTGTAAAATGCTCTGTTCAGACAGACAAAACTTAAACTATATACTGAACTTTAAATATTACATATTCCTACAATGATCATCTTTGCTTTTCTTTCTTTTTTTTTTTTTTTATTAATGGGCCCCATCACTTTCCTCTTGCTCCATCAATCACTGCTCCTTAACTGAGATTTGATCCTCTCAGATTCACTTGGAGCCAGGCGCTGATGATAGGCCTGAGAACCCAAACAACAGAAGGCACACAGCCACCCTATTAAAACAAAACCTGGTGAATAACAGAGTGGCGATGGTGGTGGTGGGACAAGGAGAAGGGGAAGGGGAAGAGGAGGGGTGTATGACGGGGGAGGAGGGGGGCGGTGAAGAGTGTGTGTGGGTGGGTTGGTGTGTGTGTGTGTGTGTGTGTGTTGGAGGAGGAGGAGGGGGGGGGGGGGGGGGGGTCAGGGATTCCCCAGAACACTTTTTCATCCAGCTCCGCTGATAGCAGCCAAACCAAACAGCCACAGCTCACCACGGTGATGACAAAACAAACAAAAGCCAAAATCCAGCACGGCAGCGAAAAAGCCCAGGATCATGGGGCTCTCGGCCACTAAGGGAGAACACCTTTATCCAGCCTCACCTATGTTCTCAACACAGGGGTACAGCGATATATATATATATATACATACACACAGTAAGCCCTGGAAAGCCTGTAGGTTTCTGAGGGCTCTTTCAAAAGGGGAGGGAAAGGAAAAAAGGGGGCCAACAGCCAGGAAGAGGTCAGTGTCACTGAGAGCTTCATGTGGACTCGAACTCTGGATGAACCCTCCAAACTGCCAGGGAGTAACACACCATGCATAACTGTAACTCCCACCTCCAAAAACTCCCAGGCTAGACAACAACACACAAAAAAGGGGGGATAGAAAGAAAGAAAGAAAGAAAGAAAGAAAGAAAGAAAGGAAAAAAGAAAGAGAGAGAGAGACAGAGACAGAAGGAGACAGAGAAGAGAGAGCGAAAGTATGCGCCAACAGGCCTGAAAAGGCCCCCTGCTCTCCTGAAGACAGAGCCCAATTCAGGACGAACTCCATGGGGCTGTGGGGCCAGCAAAGAGTTTGGGAGGTGGCGGTGGGGTTCGAGATGGGGGTGGGGGCGACTTCAATGAAAACATCATGCAAGGGCAACGTAGCGCACAAGGAGAGAAAAATAAACAGCAGGATCCTCGCCACCCATCGCTTTGCCTCCACTCTACTCCCCTCCACTCCTCTCCGCTTCTCTTCTCTCCTCTCGGTCTCTGGATCGAGCTGCTCCCCGCTCTCCCGCTCACCGACTCCCTCCCTCCCTTCCCTCCCTCGCTCTCTCTCTCTCTCTCTCTCTCTATCTCTCTCCCTCACTCATTCACTCGCTCGCTCCCTTCCTTCCTTCCTTAGTCGCTCGCTCGCTCGCGAGATAATGAAAAAGATATCGCTCTTTATCCACCATCTATTCCCTCTTTTATTTCATGCACTAATGACTGTGAGACACACTGGAACCGCTCGCCGCGTCCAAAGCCGAAAGGAGTGTGATAGCATCTCAATACACCTCGACAGTCTGCAAATCCAGTGCAGTCTTGTTCAGTAGGCCCGGCTGCCGCTGTCGGCCCGGATGCCTAGGCCTGAAAGGTGAAAATGAAGGCAAAAATACTAGGCGAGCCAGTGCTCCCCATCACCATCACCACGCTGCTGCTGCTGCCGCTGCCGACTTCTTCTAGCACTGCCAATTTCAAAAATGTCAAGCGGGAAAAAAGGGGGTTTGAGGGGAGTGAGGAGGGGTATGGAGTATGGAGTGTGGGGGGGGGGAGTGATGGAAGGAGGGATGGGGAGTCTAGGCATGGAGGTGACTTATGCCTCGCACCGCGTGATGTCAGCTCGTCTCTGCTCTTGGTGCAATTATTCCAGTGACACACGCTCTCACAACACAAGAGGGGAGACACAAGTGAAGTAAATGAAATACATAGTCTGGATTTGACAGCCCACATGCATTCACAGACACACACACACACACACACACACATAAACACACGCACAAACACACACACACACACACACACACACAGGGAAAAACATTACACTGCAACTGGTAATTTAGCTCAAATCCTTCCATCATTTCCCTCCAATAACTAAAAGTCTTACTGCCTGGGTTTTACTGCTTCTGCAATTGATCAGGACCCCCAATAAAATAGCATGCTGGGCACTCTCCTCCAGCAGCCACTCTGGGACTAAATTAAAAGGCACAGGCAGAAGTGCATATTGGAAAGAGGAAAGGAGGACAGCTAAGCTGACAAAGATGGCCAACGGTTTATGAGCGAAAAGTGAAGCTTCTTAGGGGAAAAAAATGTTTCGTATTTTCCTGCAGTTCCTGACCGGTACAAAGAGTCTTTCACACCTCCAAATGCCCATTGAGAAATACAACGGAGATGGTATTTCCATGGGATGAACTGAGAAAACACAGTTCAGAAACTCACTTCAAAGTACACACTCCAAGAGCCTACTGGAGGTAGATACAGTGCGTATGTGTACGTGCATGTATGTGTGTGTGTGCGTGTGTGTGTGTATGTGCAGAGCATCTTCAATTTGACACCAACTTTCATGCTTTTTTGTGGAAAATTGCAAGGCAGCTTTAAGCTATTTAAATTGAGCTTATTAGTAACTTAACACAGTATGTTAGTTAAAGCTGTAGCCTACTATAGAACTTCTGAGAATTACAGTTTTGTTTATCAAAATAAAGCAGCTGAAAAAGCATGAGTATCTATTCACAATGCTTTTTAAGGCATGTCATAATTTCAACAAAGTAAAGAAGTCAGAAAGATGACGGCAGAATTATTTATCTACTATGAGAAGACATAGAAATGAAATTAAAACGCACATTCCATAAAAAAAGCAAATAACCTTTACCTGTTTTTTCTTTTATTTCGCACAAGACGTTGAAGAGTGCTGGCTTCATTCGGTGACAGTTCAATGCGTGTTTCCTAAAATAAAATAAAAGTCCATTGTAGGCTATATCTTTTTCAGTGGCAGTGATCCGTAGATCGACAGAGATAGGACCGCATTTCGCGCCTACGTGTATACCTGACATGCAGCCTGACACTAACAAAAAAAACATTTTTGTGTACATGTGGTTTATGTTCTTAAATATCAACAACAGCACTGTGGAGGGAAATAATTTTCAAGGAAAAACTTCACAGCGTTACACAAAACCTAAACTTTCCCCTCGTCAGATTGACCCTGTGATGGCTTGTACATTTAATTATCTGAACTTTTCCAAACTTGTAAAAATATGAATTACTTGCAAGTTGTTGTTGTGAAATGTTTTTGTTATTGTTGCCATTCTAATTGTTCATAGCCTAAATGTCGGAGCTCTCATCTGATATTCTACAGGTTAGTTACATTCTGGCTACACTGTTTGTTTTGTATTCCTCATATTTTAATACATTCATAATTTAATGTTCTATTATACGTACTACATTTTAAAGGGAATTTTCCAAGACCATACTGATGATAAAGTAACCTTATAACGAGTTATTTGAAATAAAAACATTTCTTTTGAATTTTGGTTGCTTCGTCAGAAGACGGTGGTTGGTGGTTATTGTTTTGGCCACGCACACACTGATAGATTATTCAGCAGCGCCGACATGCACTCAGATAATAATGAAATACTTCCTGAGCTTTAGTGCTAAAAATAAATAAATCTAGATTTCTTCATATTACCCCATACCGAGATGGAGAGGGGACGAGAAGGCTGGACTATGCGATAGACTATAACTGTCACATCTGCCTATAATTATTGCAAATTCGTCTCCCTAGTGATTCAGGCATCATGTTGTGACCACTGAACAAAAGAAATGCAGTTATCTGACAATTTGTGACCACTTATTTCACCAGTTCAGAAGATTGATGACCACAATAAGTAGTCGTGACAGAACCAGGTGACATCTTCAAACGCTAGCCTTTAAGAATAATGTCTATTTAACAAATAACCGATATTATTGAATGTCAGAGTCACAACCAAAAACTAACTTGTCAATCTGTTGTCTAAACTGTTTGAATACTCACTTGACATGACAAAGTTTATATGAAGGCTAAAGTGACTGCCATGGGTGAATATCATTGCTGTTGGCTACGAACTGCTTGTTTTTGTTTTTTGGGTTTTTTTGTTTTTGTTTAGTTTTTTTACTCTTTGCTATTGTTTTTCTTGTACATTCTCTCGTGCTTGGAACGTGTTATTATATTCCTTAGATAGCGTCAGGGGAAGCTCTGCATGTTGCCGCTCTAAGCAAAGAGTGTGTTTTAAAATGTCACCATTATAGCTCCTCGTTATAATTTAGTGTCCAACATAATTATGTTGGAACATGCGTAACACGTCTAAGACATCTCACCTGGCCTGTGCTTCGTCCAGACTTTGATCTGTGATGGTCATAATTTGCTGTAAAATGTCTCCAATGTCTTGTTTTCGCCCGTCACCGTCGGATCCTCCAGTGCCCTCCTGCATGTGCTGAGACAGGCCGGGGTGCCCTGTCATCCCTACTCCCGCGTGAGAGTGCATCAACCGGGACTGCTCGTCCATGTCGCTCGAATTAATGCTGTATCTCACCGCCGCTTTGCTCGCGTTACTCCCCTGTAAACTACAAGAATACGCACGGAAATTCCTTCGGAGCTATGCTGAGTCCACACCGATCCTCCCCTTGCTGACTCCTCTTATGTTTTCGCCGTAGCAAGAGACGGATAGGGGAAAGGCAAACCCTCTGACTCGCTCTCTCCCAGCTGGTCTTGAGCTAAATGTGAAACCTGATCTGAAATACTGCCTTGACCCACTGTGTCTATGCGTGGAAGAGCGAGGAGCTGAAACTGTAAATTCGGCGCGTGCTTTCTCCCGCGTTATAACGGTGTCTGGTTCCCGGTAGACAGTGCTGCGTCGGAGGGAAGAGGGTTTCAGACCTTACATATAGGTTATTTCGACTTGTTTCATCCCCTTGCTTTTGTTACGTGTAGCACAGGCAGCGCATAGCGAGACTACGAAGCACAAACTCCACCCACACGACATGATTGGAAATAGAGACCATTTAGCTCCTCCTTGAAGTGCTTCACATGAAACGTCAATCATGGCACAAGGAAGGTGGGACGCAGGGACCAGCTTTAATACTGTATCCGATGTATCGTGTTGTAAGCACTCCAGAGTGGCATCTTAGGTGACGGATTGGAAGAGATCCCGAAATAAGTAATTGTGGTTGAGAACAAGAGGGCTACACTTGTCTCCCCCTTTGACCAAAGGAAGACCTCCATTTTCTCCACAGAACTCCATTTAGTGTTTAGGAACATTGCCAAGAAAAAGACTAATCCTGTGATACTGGAGCTGCTAATCAAAACAATCGACTTTCTCATTCATTTGTTAAAATTATTAGGACGATTATGCATTTAACATGATTAACGACAGCGGATCCCCCCACCTCTTGGTGACAGGGGCCTTTACTATGACAAATATTCACTCTCTGGTTTAAATCAACTTCAACTTTACATTTCAAATTGTCTTCATGATTCATGATATATCAAATGTGCATAGCTGTAGCAGTTAGTCTATTCATCTTGACATACCATATTAAGCCCTGTGCAGTCGGTGCATTGTTGTATTTTGGAGTACAGTGAGTGACTGTGTGTGTGTGTGTTGTGTGTGTGTTGTGTGTATGTGTGTGTGTGTGTGTGTGTTTTTTTTTCAGGTGTGTTAGGGGGGTACGCTTGACTGGGTTTTGCTGGGCACTCCTAATGTAAGCCGGTGACCCATGGTGCGCAGTCAAGCAGCAGGGTCTGTGTGAGTGTCTGGCCAGGCTGAAAAGTGCCCTCTAGGCCCTGAGGAGGCCTCCACTCTGCCACTGCTGCTCCTGCCATGGGGAGGCACCCAGGAGATGACGGGGGAGAGGAGAGGGAGGCAGCGGGGTTGGGAGGGGGATGCAAAGGAGCAGGGAGGGTGTGTGCGCTTGTGTGTGTGTCTGTGTGTGTGCGTTTGAGTGTGTGTGTGGAGGGCATGCATGTTGGGAGACGCTAAATGAGTGGGGTTGGAGGAGACTGCGACGGAGGGACGGCAGACTGCGTGGACCCAGTTTTTTTTTTTTTTTTTCAAAACTAGCTGCCTGGAAGCATGATTCAGAATCCTTTAGTGCAGAATTAAACTGTGGACAATCAGTCCCTCTGGTGTTATTTGAGGGTGGGTTATTTTCTCTCTCTCTCTCTCTCTTTTGCTAATGGCTACTGCTCAGTGCTTGGAAAAAGACAAGAGAGAGAAAATATATTTTTATTATATTTTTAATATATTTTTGGTGGTCTCATAAGCCAAAGAAAGAATGAGGATAGCTTCACAAGTCAATCAGCTTTTCTCTTTCTCTCTCCCCACAGAGGCCAAGCTCTACTAAACTACAGGGAGTTTTGTTTCCATCACAGGCTGAGAGCCAGAGCCAAGCTGAGAGCTCTTTTGATATTCAATGACAACGTTGCAGTGTGAAAAATAAATAGTCTAAATAACAGTTATTTTAAGACGGTGTTTATTTTAAGTCAGCGCTACTAAAGCACAACTCACAGGGACAACAAACATGTCAGTCATGTGCCTTTGTCATTATTTGCGTTCGTCATCATCCTTAAATGAAATGGACTGCGAAACATGCATGAACACGCAGAGCTCAGAGACTTGAGAGAGATGCACGTAAGGGGGAGTCACAGACGAGGCAAAATGGTGATGTGTGTGCCGTGGAATACAGCTGTTTTGTATGGTGACTTTGAGGGGAAGGGAAAGTGACACTGCAGATGCACACACTCCCCTGGTCCTCAGGTGAGCCAGAGCTCCATGTCCCAGGGCTGCAAGGGGGACTTCTGCATGTGTTTAAATTTTTTTTCTTTTTTCTTTTCTTTTCTGGCCTGGGTGAGAAAAAAAAAAATCTGTGGCGATGGAAATAGAGGCCGAGTGGAATATGGGTGATGTAAAGCAGCGCGCGAGGAGAGTCGGCCCGACCATCTGCTAAGCGCACGAGTAATGAGAATACCTGAGGGGGTCTGTGCTAGCTGCAACACACACCCTCGCCATTACCCAAACATCTGCCCACTTCTGCTGCAGGGCCAAGCCGCTCAGGAAATCTAAATACACTCCCAAACTCCATCTCCCCACCGCCACTCCACACGTTTGCTTAAAGAATGAGAGGTTCTGCGGGGCGAGGCCCAGCTTGTTTGCTCGTTCGCAGGGGGCCTGCTGGCTTTGTTTGTAATGTATTTATTTGTGGTATTGTTTGTGTGGTTGCTTGGTTGTATTTTAATGGTGTATCAGGCTTGTCAATGCACAATGTCATGGTTTATGGTCAGGAATCAATACTACTAATGAAGCTGACCTACTTGGTTATATTAATTAAGAGCATATTTTAACATTTTATGAATCAGTTTTGTGTCATCATAATCACCCCATAATTATGGATTAGTAACTTATGTCGGAAACATCGAGATTAAAAAGGAAAAAAAAAAAAAATTTGAACAAAATCAGTCATTTATTCTATTTTTGAGTTCTACTCTGCCTGATGGATTTAAAGACACAGTACTTGATTCAGCATAGAATCGCTACTCTAATGCAATTCCATGCAATATTGTCATAGTTATTAAAAGTAACGATGGCCATTTCTATCTGCTCTGTCAAATACAACACCATGGTGGAGAGCGAATGACCACGCCAAGCCCCCGCCCTCTCATCTTCTTTCATATAGAAAACAGCATTGAATATTAAAACTTGCAATCTGAGAGCAGTTCCACCCCCAAGGCTTCAGTTTGCTATTGCTGCTGCTACTGCAGTTCTCATAGTTATATTATATTACTCATATATTACTATTAGACTATTATTCTACGTCTCCTATTCCCACAACATTTTGGTATGATTTAAGCAGCCTTATTTTTTGAAAGTCTACTTTGTTCTCTGTGCGTAATGTCATATGTATTCTAGTCCACTCTGAAGGAGCTGTTTTTTTTTTTGTTTTTTTTTCGTGTGTAGCCTTTTTCAGTGATTAAGTCTGTTTTTGATAACACAGCAACAGCAAGAAACAGTGCTGACAGGCAGTGACTTACTGCGACAGACAGAACTCAAAAGTACTATTGCTGAATATCAATAAAGCCATGAATTAATGCAAACCCATATATCACGTTTTTCATCTGAGAAAGAGCTTAACTGTAATCACTTAAAACACCAGTCTGGCGACTGCACAGAAACCTGCACACACACGTGCACTCAAATGTGAGGGGACACACGTACACACACACACACACACACACACACACACACGCACACAGATCTATACGCCGCTCACTCACACTCAAATGTGAGGGAACACATTATACACACACACACTTATCTATACACTCACTCAAGGTGTGTGTGTGTGTGTCTCTGTGTTTTCAGCCTTAACTACTGTTGGTGTATGGTGTGATTTTCTTGTTGTGAGAGTGCTTAATGTTTGTACTGTGTGTGTGAGAGTGTGGGTGTGTGTGTGCACATGTGTGTGTGTCTTGTGTATGCTGTGTGTGTGTGTTTCTTTGTTTTCAGCTTTAACTACTGTTGGTGTATGGGTGTGATTTTCTTGTTGTGAGGTTGCTTAATGTTTGTATTGTGTGTGTGAGAGTGTGTGTGTGTGTGTGTGTGTGTGTGTCTTGTGTGATGCCGAGGCCATCGTTTGTGAGCAGATTCGAGGAGACAGCAGCTCAGCCAGTGGTGGATCAGTTGACTCTGCGTGGTGTTGAGGCGGGAGCTCCATCCTCTGTGCCGGGGGTCATTTCACGTGACAGAGAGGCTATGTAGATGAAGCTAGGCTTTCTTTCTTCCTTCCATGACCCTCCTCCTCCCCCAACCCCAGGCCTCTTCCAGGAACGCTAACGTCATTGAACTCACAGCTCGAGATGCCTTGTTTCTGAATATACTTCTTTAGGCCGTTTTTTTTACTTTCAGGCATACAAGAGACAATGTGGTTCCTTTATACTCCCCCAAACACACACACAAACAGACACACACACACATACACACACACATGCATGCACACGCGTTCCCATCTTTATCTCTCTGTCTTGCTTTCTTGAAATGTCAGAAGGCTGTCTCTTTAACCTTCAGGTCAGCTCTTGTAGACTTCCAGAGAGCAGGCTTGTTTCAAACCTGACGTTATCCCTCCAAAAGAAAGGGTTTCAGAAGGTTACAGCAAGCCTTCGAGAAAATGTTTTATTGGATCATTTTTCCATTCTGCTCGCATTATTGAAGTAGGTAATAGAAAAAATCTCATTTTGCAGAGGAGAAAACATTCCCCTGATTCCCCTGGTTTTGATTAAATAATCTTAAGGTGTGTGTATTAATATGTTGTTTACTAAACCCCATATATCTCCATGCCATCAATACAAGACAGTGGCTCAAATCAATACACAAGTCATAAAAGGAACATTTCATCAGTCATTGGCCAGTGCTCACTGAACAGACAGTTTTATCTGGTGGGAATTACCATACAGTGAACACATGAATGAATTTATGGGTTCGAGCAGGAAATGGTTCCCTGATCTTGACATCTGTACCAACATGCTCCAACCAGCCCACTGTATTTGTGTTGAGGGATCATTTACCACCTAAATATAAGTAACTGTGCGTGTGTGTGTGTGTGCGTGCGCACTAGAGTGTGCATTTGTGTGGGTGCATGTGTGCTTGTGCGTGTGTCTGTGTGTGTGTACACACCACTCTGTCAGCCACACGCTTATTGCTGGTTGGAGGTTAGATGCGGGGTGTCATCGCTAGTCAATCACAGGAAGGCTGACTCCTGCATCCTCTGCAGTTCTGGTCAAGGGCCGATGACTGACGCTACAAAGGCAACAGCTCTTCTGAGACAAACACAAACCAGGGAGGCCCTGATGAAAGACCAACCCTGCACACATGGATGCCTCATGAGACAGCAGAGAGAAAGAGAGAAACACACACACACACACACACACATGCACACACGTACGCACACACACACACACACACACACACACAAGTGAAAGCTGCTATCTGTTTAGAAACATTGTCAATTTATTTCACAACTGTGAAAAGCACACTGTTTAGTAGACTCTCCAGAGTGACTGACCACATTAACTTCCCTTTTTGTGAAGGGTGTGATTTTTGGGGACCATGTAATGGACAATATTACAGAGCCTTGTGAAAAAGATAAATGGCCTGTATGTATTTTTGCCTCCCTAATGAGTGGCAATTCATAAAATAACAGGGCAAAACTTATGACAAGAAGTCACACTGTGTTGCTGTCGGGAGGGTTGCCTGAGAGTGTGGAGCGCTCGAAGGGCCCTTGTGTGTGTGTGTGTGGTGTGCATGTGTGTGTGTTTGTAGTGTGTGTGTGTAGCCAGCCAGCCAGCTCGGCCCATTGGGGACACGGAGGCCTGAAAGGATCGATACATCACGCAAAACAAAGGAGAGCTGTGTATTTGGGCAGGGGCCCCAGAAGGGCCCCGACACCAATCGCTCAGGCCTCTGTCACGGGCCTGGATCACGGGCCGCTCACATGAGGGGCCAACGCAGCTCAGTGCAGCGCCGCCCGGCCCACTGCCAACAACAAGCGAGCCGCAAGCTTTCAGCGGACCAGGCGTCAGACGGAGCATGAGGGGCTGTGAGACACTGCGCAGCTCCAAGCCAACTGGACCAGCACACACACACACACACAAACAGAAGGGGAAGGTGTTTGTTCATAGTGTTGAATGGAGGGGAATGAATGGATGGGGTGGGTGGATGGGTGGATGAAAAAGCCAAAAACAAAGCGAGAGTCAGTTTGGTTTCTAGGGGAATGAAAGCGACTGTCCTGAAATAATGTGTTCCTGGAAGTCGGACTTGTAGAGAGCTGAGTGTGAATTATAGCAGTGACAGCAACTGTTGGATTCCCAAGGGAACCTCACACACTGACTCATAATATGGACTGGACTCTACTGTGAATTGCTTCAGATAAGGGAAATCAGTAAATGAACCAGATTTGCCTCTCCTGGGCTAAGCAGAAAAAATGTAAAGTGAACACCAATAGTGGCAGTAGAGTGCACACATAAACATTTATTTGGGGATATAGGCCTATAATGCACACATAAAAAAAATAATTAATTTAATTAAAATTAAAAATGCAAAAAGTGTGTATGTTTCTGCTTGCAACCTTTTACAATGTTGTAGCATTGACTCTGCCTCAACCCTGTCTGGTATGGGTAAATAGTGGAGTTTCAACATCCACCACACTTCACCCTCTTTGCCATCATCACAGCAGCACACAGTGTAGTGTAATCTTAATATCAGAGCGCATAGTGCAGTGTAAGCAGCACATAGTGTACTGTAGTAGTAATATAGCACCCTTTCAAGGTGTCACTGACAGAAGCAATTTAGATTCTGAGGAGACTTCACACATTGCAGGAAACTAACAGAAGCACAGATCCTCATGATCACAAGTTCCTGTATATTCAGTGTTTCCACTGAGGAGGAAGAGGAGGAGGTGAAAGAGGAAGAGAGTCTCAGGGTCTGAATCCCAAATGCCCCCCCACCCCTCCATCCACCAGCCTTAAGCCCTGCACCATCAAAGGCTTAAAGCAACACTATGTAACTTTTTGACACTCTTTGAGGCATCCCTTTCATCAGAAACTTCCTTTTGGTACCATCTCAATACTAATTTGTATGACATTAAGTCAAATGAAGAGTGGATAAACACAAGTGTCATTCCTGCTAGCCATCCAAGATATGCACTGTGTGCAGTTTTGGGTGGAGGTTAGGAAACCACCACCGAATGAAAGAAAACGTTTTTGGCATGACATCACTGACTATGCTGCTATCAGACACCGATTAGCGATTAGCACCCATCTAGCATTTTCTAACAGTGCCGAAAAGGCTCTGTAAAATGTTTGGAATGTATGTGTGCCTTTTAGGTAACTAATCCACTAGTTTTACAACAAAAACTCCATAGTGTTGCTTTAAAGGGGTTGTCCAGAGTCAATCAATCCATAGTCCTGTTGTTCAAGGTTGCCGATTGCTGTTGGTCGAAATAAGAACGAGGCAACATGGTATAACATAGACGAATCTGTGAACTGTCAGCCAAAGCTAACTGAATGGAAGTCAAACTGAAACAAAGTTTCCTTGCTCTCATCAGTTAGTGTTGGCTGCCATTTTGCTATTCGTTTTTCAGGGTTCAGGACCTTAGGTCGGACATCGGGATGCAGCCATTCTGTCTCTCTCTCTTTCTTTTATCGATCTGTGTGTTTGTGGAGGAGTAGGTATTCTGCCTTCTCTCCCTTCTCTCTGTCCTCTTCCCTTCTTCTCTTCTTGTCTGTGTGCTCGTTCTGGTCCAGAGGTGTCTCCATGCCGCCACCGTCACATCCATCACCACCTTGTTTATTTGCATGCCTCATTATGCCTCCCTGGCTTCTGCCCCCTCCAGACCAACATTCTACCTCCTCCACCCCCTCTCCGAACAGTACGCCCCCGTCCTCACAACCCACCTACCCCACCCCCCCACACCCCTCACTGGACTACTTAAGGACCAGCTGAAGAAGACCAGTGGATAAACGGCAGACCACACTGGCTCTGTTCACGGGGTCACGCGCTGCAAATGCATCAAGCAGGACACGTAGGATCACAGTAAATAAATAAAAAAATACAACTGAAGCAAATTAGCCCACCCACTCACCTCGAACCTAGAGGTGTTGCAAGGATTGGTCGATCATCAGCAATGTCCTTTGTTCCATTGTGCGTCTCTCTCCCTCTCTCTCTCTCTCTCTTTCTCTCTTTCTCTCTCTCTGAGCCCATGGACACCAGGAAGAGCAAGAGACAGGCAAGAGCACGGCCGCGGCGTTGCCAAGGATACAAATGAACACCACGGAGGAGTGGAATGAGGGCAATCTCCCCCCAGACACAGAAGCACGTGACGGAATGCAACCGTAGCATACAGGTACATTTGCTCAGAGGGTTAGTGTCCACACGACACAGGTGTTAAGAACATGCCTAAGTTCATCCCTGACATGTGTACATGGATAAAGTACGTAAGTAAAGTCAGTTCAATTTACTTCTACAATTCTATCACATTCTATCACAATTAAAAATCTGCTTTGCCCAAATGGAATGCCCGTATTTGTGTGATGAGAGTTCAGGGGCATAATGGCTGCTGTGCATCAGCCAGGTGGGTGGTAAACATTGGTGGTGGTTAGGGAGGTCCCCCTTCCACTGTGGGGCACTTTGGGCATCTTGAAAAGTGCTACATAAATGTAAGTAGTTGTAGTAGAATAGTCTTAAAAACATGTATGATTCTTATCTGTCCTAATAGATTCGAATTGGTATTATTATCCCAGTCCATTTTTCCAGGTGGGTGGTTAGTGTAATAGCAGACTCAGCAATGTGAAACACATCAAAACACAAAAATCCAAAAATGAATGCATGTTCCATAAAAAAAACATTTTCAAATTCTTCAAGTTCCATGAAGGGTTAAAATTGTCTGCCCTCCTTAAGCCTGTAAGGTTCTCGTTACTAACAGTGGAGCCTCATGCTATCCGGAGGGAAAAAAATGAGAAAAAACAGAATTAAGGACTCACACAGCCAGCATTTGGTTCAAATACGAGTACACAAACATCACTGTCCTGGGATTGTTAGTGATGCATCACATATGATACATCTGGATTTGAGATTTAATCTATATTTGATTTAAAGAAAAACAGGCCAGTACAATTCAGGGATTGATCATGAAAATGACCTGCAGAATAAAGTGGAGGAGTGCAAAACACACAGCCATGTTTTAAAAATGAGTCTCTCTCTCTCTCTCTCTCTCTCTCTCTCCCTCTGTTTCTCTGCTGTGTGGCTGCCACTGTCTGAGAAGACCTTGATAAAATATTCAGTGCGATTGTGTTGTGGTGTGCTCCCTGGGAAGATAAAGCTTAGCCAAGGAGACATACTGGGACCAAACAGGTTCTCATGCAGCTTGCATCCCAAATATTAGACAGGCGCTCTGCCTTTCAACATCAGCAATAACGATTAAAAAACATTCCTATTTTCTGTTTGTGGTGGAGGCCATTTTTTTCTCTTTTTCTTTTTTTTTCTCTTTTTTTATTGAAGCCTTGGATAAATTAGGGAGGCAACGGTTGACTCAGCGCTTCGTTGCCTTGGTGATCCATTGACCCTGAGGGGCTGGCGGGGAGAAAATTGAGAAATGCTCGTTTTAATGTCTATCCAATATATACGGCATCTACCTCGAGATGGGCTCGAGTAATCAACCGCCAATCCATTAGAAGGAGATGTTTTTCAAAGACTGACGCGTTATTGTGCCGACGCCGCCCTCACTCTGGCTCACATTCAAGGTTAACCTTTTAGAGCCGCGTGATTGTTGCGAGAAGGTTAAACAACACATTAACATGCATTAAAATATTAAATTATGGTTCCATTTACTATATGAGAGAAAAACAACAACATAAAAAAGGCTTTTAAAATTATGAAGGCAATTGATGAAGTAGCAGGATTGGCGCGCCGAGGCTCTTGAGGATCAGCGGAAGAAAGTCTGTTCGATGGTTTTGGAATGGGCAGTCTGGGTGGGGGTATTGGCAGGAGGAGGATTTCTTTTAATGTGGGGTTAATGAACTGCCGTGGAGAGTCAAGCCTTTCACAACAAAGAGAACTTTTCTAACGTGAATGAGTGGGAGGAGAAGTGCTGTGTGTGTATGTGCTTGTGTGTGCGAGAGAGTGCATGTATTAGTGTGTGCGTGTGTGTGTGTGTGTGTGTGTGCATGCGGCTGAACGAAGCAAAAATACAGGTCCCTCTGGGCCATGACTCAATATTTTGTGCAGGTTTGTACACATTATTAAAATGTGCTTTGGCAGTTTTTCAAGACAAAAACAACAGACGACTAGAAGGGAGTTAAACACACTCACACCCTTACAAAATAAAATAAAGAATCCGTTTAAGCAAAAGACATCTGCCATAATAACAATTTTTTTATCATCTGGATGAACACCAATAACAGCAACCTTTAAAGATTGATGGAACACATCCCACTCATCAGAGCAACATGTGTAGGTGGTGATGGCACTGATTGGTTAATTGTTCAACAGATTGTAGAGCATACCAGCAAGTTTCCGTGGCAACGATTAATTGTTGCTTAAAATATGATATCACAGGGCCCGCCTGTGTGAGGGCCCGCCCACCAGCAGAGCAATGAACAAAGCAAAACAAAACAAAAATCCTTTGTCTGCCCTTGTGTGTGTGTGTGTGTGTGTGTGTGTGTGTGTGAAGATGATCTGTAATGGACCCATCAAAATTAAATTCTTACATCTCCATAGAGGTTCCTTAGGGTTAACTGACAGAGCAAGATGTCAAGTTTAAATGTATGATTTTTTTTTTTTTATGTATGCCAGCTACTTGCTGTACATCATAGAAATATGGGAAGAATCTAATACAGAAGAGACATGTATATTTGGGCTGTACTGTAGTTTGCTTTGGATGAAAGCATCTGGTAAATGAACAAATGTGTGATCACTAGAAGCCAACGCACAACGTGTGTGTGTGTGTGTGTGTGCTATATTCAACATGTTTTATTTTTATGAACAGCAGCACCACTGCAGAGAAAAGCTCTGGATTAATTGTGGTTTTACCTCTCCGCTGGTAATATACAGCCTTCACCTTGTTTGAGAAAATAACCAATTAACCCATCTGAGCGTTACGGGGTTGCAACAGCTCCCGGGCCGAGCTGCATCCACGTCTCATCCATTTAGGTAATTGAAGGATTGGAAAAGCCATCCCATTTGAGGCCGCTCTCAGGAGCAATCCCATCATGCCCGTCTTCGCCTCCACCATCAAAAGTCGGGGCCCGTCAAACCAAGGGGGGAGCGGGGGGGGTGTTTGGTGTGTGTCTGTGTGGAGGGGGGAGGAGGGGGGTGATTGACAGCTCTCCCTTTTTAACGATCCTACGCTCACCAAGTTCAATTTACCTTATTGCAATGTGAGTGGCCAGGCTCAGTAAAGGTTGGTGGTGGCGGGGGCGTGAGGTGGGGGGTGGGGGTTGGTGTGGGTGGAGAGAGAGGGAGGGATGGCGTCCTATTTGACAGCCTGAGCTGAAATGGAGCAAGAGGGGTGAAGAGAAGAGAGGAGAGAGAGATAGAGAGACAGGAGGAGAGGGGAAGAAGGGCAGGGAACAATGAGAAGAGGAGCAAATGACAGAAGGAGAGAGAAGCACAGGATAGTGTTTTGGTGGGGGTGGAGGGGGAAGAAGGGGGGTAGAATGGAGGGAGGAGAGAGGAAGAATAAAGAGAAAGGAGAGAAAGAGGACAGTCAGGAGAGGTAAGAATGGGGGATGGGAAAGAAAGCAAAAGAGAGGTCAAAAAGAGAGGGAAAAAAAGAGAGAGAGAGGCAATTAAAAAATTGGGGAAAGAGAGAGGGAGGCAGAGAGGGGCACAGAGAAAAGGATGGATGAAGGGAGAGAGGAGATAGATATAGATAGAGAAAGGGATGGAGAGAGAGAGAAAAAGACAGAGAGAGGGAGAAAGAGAGAAATCATGTCACTTTGAATCTCCCTCCTGGAGCAGGTGAGGGAAGATAAATGCCAAAGGACGCTCAGCGAAATAAAACAACAACTCTACTGTGCTCACCCAAGCAAGAGCCACTCAGCCACAACCACTCTGCCTCCTGCCCTTTGGTTAAAACAAGAGCACCGAGACACGTCATACACACACACACACATACACACACATACACACATACACATGCACACACACACGCACACATACACACATGCACACACACATAAACTCCTTTGTACTTACACTTACGTATTTCACATACACACACCTTTACTTCATGCACACACACACATACAAACACACACACACACACACAGACACACCTCCACCTCCACCAACTGACCAGTGGAGACGTGGAGACATGAACAATACCTCAAAAACAAAGACAGTCTCCACACACACACAGACACACACACACACACACACAGACAGACACATACATAGACAAACGCACATGAATCAAAACAAAACACAGATGACTGAGAAGAAGAGGTTGGTTCTTTTGCTTTCTCCCTCTACTCCTCTACTCCTCTACTCCTCCTCTTCCACCCACACCTTGACGCTTGTCCTTTGCCTTGAGAGTGGAGTGGGGGAGGGGGAGGGGGATGGGGGAGGTGTTGGGGGGGATTGGGTTAGGAAAGTCTTCATTATAAATGTCAAGAGCAGTTGGAGGGTGTCAGAAAGCCAAGAAGAAATCACCTCTCAATACAAGCTGTCAGGCATATTTCCGACACACTACAGGGGCTGTCCTTACATTCGGATATTGACAGCTGACAAATGATTGTGTTAACTTGCTAGGCTTAATTGCATCGGTGTGGCTGTCGAACTGACATACAACACCTAGACTGTACAGGGTATTTTCTGTGGTTGTAATGGCATGGGAATGACCTCATTCTCTTGT
>PYXC01002775.1:5065000-5095000 GCA_015244755.2 Tenualosa ilisha | reverse complement strand
TTTCACATCTTCTGGTGCACTCGAGTAATTAAAGAACACCGGAACTTTCTGGTGCTTTTGCTTTTTTTATTTACGAGGGATCAGAGTTGGCTGGTGCAATACGGCTAAACCCATGACTGTCTCCTGTCTAGGTTCTGACACTGATTCGGGCCGAGTTCAGCCCAAGTTCATGCAGACCCAAGTCAGGACAGGCCAAGGTTTGGGCGAAGTGTGTTTAAGATCTGTGTGGGTTGAAGTCCAAAGTACTTTCAGACCATGTTGTGCTGTTAATGGTTTCATGTGAATCAATACAACCAAAAATTTTATTCAAAGTCAATCACTTCCTAGAGTTCTGACTACTTTTATTTTTTATCCCCCTGGTTTCAGTCTTTGGTTTGATTCCAACAACAGCCACACTGATTTACTATCACTGAACTTTGATGAGTTTCCAGATACAAAAATTCTCTGTGGAGATACCAAAATAAAAGGCTTCATGCTCTATTTTTTTCCAAGAAAAGAGAGTTATTGAGCATAACGTAGGAAGACATCCGCGCAGACACGGACGGAAGGGGCCAGAACGGAGTATAAATAACCCGACTGACTTGTTCAATACTGTGGCTAGCCAGCCAGCCAGTCAGCCAGCCAGCACACCACGCAGTACGAGACAGGCAGAGACGGAGACTTGGAGGGAGAGCAGACAGATAGGTTACAGTATGGAGCGTGGTGCACAGTCTCTTGGTAAATACAATGTAAAATGTGATTGGAATTGGCTGCGCTAGCACAGGATGAGGAAGGATCAGCATCAAACAGACGAGGAGTGACAGCAGACCGTTTGTACACACTTCACGAGGGGAGGGCGTGCATGTGTGCGCGTGTGTGTGTGTGTGTGTGTGTGTGTGTGTGTGCGCGTGTGGTAAAGAGGAGACACCACCCCCTAATGCCTTATGGCAACTCATGTACAGCTGATAAGACAATATTTCACAGGGGGTCAGGGCCAATAAAGGGCCTTTTCAGCACTAGGGAGATGAATAGAGCCTGACTACCACGTTCAACATGCAGACAGCACACACGCTCATACACACACACACACACACACTCACACACACACATACACACATAGACATAGCACAATGAGTCTAACACATGTGGGCAGTGACATTGGCCATTTCATCCCCTCATTAATGATGAGAATTGCCGTCTGGAACAAAAGACGGGGGTATTAAAGCTGGCGAGAGGGTGGGATCAGACTGGTTAATCTACTGGACAATTTGTTCAAACTGTGATGGACAGAACCATAGAGACTGCCGACAACACAATTAAAGACAGCTTACAAAAACACTTCTGTTATTTTGTGCTGCAAGCTTGAAACAATGAAGTATAAATGACTACAGAGCCACACCTGCCAGAAATGTAGCCAACAAGGCTAAAAGAACAACTAATCTATTAAATGAACCATCCCCTGTGTTTTAAAGCAGAAAAAAAGGTGTTACTAGGTTGAGTCCCCCTCTGTGGTGTGTTCTTTAGAAAGTATTTTTTGTTTTCATAATTGCACTGTACTGAAGTTCCCTGTTAAATCTCGCATCTCATACAGAATCCTACTACTCACCTACGAATCACTCCATGGTGTTGCTCCCCAGTACCTTCTCAGATCTTCTCCAGGGCTACTCTCAACCAAGGTCCCTGCGGCCCTCTGGCAAGGACCAGCTTGCCATTCCCCGCACCAGGATACGGACCTTTGGTGTAAGAGAGAGCTTTCTCTGTTGCTGCCCCCACCCTTTGGAACAGTCTACCTCTCCACATACGCCATGCCCCCACACTTGCTTCAAAAAGCGTCTCAAAACATATCTGTTTACTGAGGCATTTGGTCTCTGAATCCCCCCGCCCCCCCCCCTTCTTTAGCCCTACCTCTATGTAAAGCGGCCTTGGGTTTCGTGAAAGGCGCTATATAAATCTAAGTTATTATCATTAAGTTATTAAGTTATTATGAAGTTCCAATTGGACTGGGTTGGACCTCTGCATCAGTAGTGTATCAACATGTCACACCTTGCCAGTACTGTGGCTCATTTGCAAGTATGAACTGACACCAGGAACCTCTCTGACGCAGGACAGCCAAGAGGCTGCCACTCTCTTTCACTGAGTCTTTTCACAGGACATGCTTCTAACGTGCACAGGCTACCTCATGTGAGGAAAAAAATGGGCCACTTCCTTTTTTTTCAGGATGACTTACGGTTTCAGGTCAGCTCTTGCTGTCTCTCTCATGGAGGCAGTATGTGAAAGCTCAAACCCAATAGCATCAAAATGAAAACGGACAAGTAACACAGTCCACATGCACATGCCGTGCATCTGGTGTGACAGAGACATTGCATGTGTCCGAAGTACAATAGCTTTCATTGGCGACACACTGCATTAGGGCTAAGGACTGCAGTGATTCCACAAAGCTAATCAGAATGAATGCAGAATACTAGAATTGCTGGTATGGAACTAACAACTGGGATTTGGTCATTATTGTCATTCATTAAATAACAGTAATAGCGGTTGTAATATTAGTAACTGTGATAATTTGGAATTAGCAACAGTAGCAGTTTGTCCTATGAGTTAGAAAAGACTCAATGCATGTTGGTCACACACAGTCAGTTCTAGTAAGCAAACCGTGCAAATCCTATCAGCAAATTAAAACAAGTGCGGTAACTGTGATATGGACCATGGCAAGAAAATAGACAATATGGTGTCAAAGGAGCTATAGGTGAGACTTTTAGGTTAAACTATTTAAAAATGACCTTGAAATGGCAACATAATGTGAAGAAACCGCTGTATTGACATGATGTCAAAAATGCCTGAGCACCATGTTGTCCAGATGTCTACTAAGGTTAGCGTGCAAATGAACCTGTTTTGGCCCAGTTTCCCTATATATTATCTTCTTCCGCTAGCCACTGTATTAAATGCAATGCAGATAAATGCACAGCTGCATTCAAGATCACTCAAAACCAAAAGTATTCCATGAGAACAACACATTAGACTAGACAGATTTTTAGAAAAAAATCCCTATATTAGGCTTCTAGAAGCATTTGTTTTGTAAAAGTTGGGAACCTGTCAAAAAACTCCGCTTGGGAGCCAGGCTAGTTGAATTCAGTTTGCCTTAATTATGTTGAAAACCTTTCCAGTTTTTACTAAAATATGCTTCTAGGAAGTGCTTTTCACAAAACGTGCTGAGTATATATAGCGGCTTTAAGGTAGCAGAAAGTAATTCACCTGAAGGTGTCCATTATTCTGCTCCATTTCCGTACCAAGTAGACAGAACCTCTGATGGGCTTAAAAAACAGAGCATTCATGGACACAAATTCCAAGCTGTATTGATGTGTATTGTTAGTAAACACAGTCAGGGACTATATCATTATAAAACAGTAGTGACTGAGGCAGCAGCCTCAACAGCAGCACAAGGGGGTTAAAATGTCCTCCAAGCGGAGCAGAGCGTGAAAGGGTAGGCCGGAGTAGAAACGGTTAAGGCCATAAAGAGACGTAGCGCTAGCCTTGACCCCTGCCTGGGCGAGGTATCTCCCCTGTGCAGGATTCTTATTCAACTCCAAACTGACAGTGTTTTTAATCTTTTCTTTGCCTCTCTCCTGGAGATTGGGGAAACAAAAATCAATACTCTCTGGCAGGCGATCTAGAGGGCTGTGAATTACTGGCGAGCCATCCGGCCCGGCGCCCGAGCACCCGAGCGCTCGGCGGCCTTGAGCGGGGGACCATGGGAGTAGCGTCGGAGGCTGGGGGAGGTCAGAGGTGCGGGCCAGGACCGGAGTGGGCAAAGTGAGGTATTTACTGCTGGGCTCACTAAAATGAGAAATAACTCCTGCAACGTGGCAGGGGAGCTGGGAATCTTGCAACGCCCCCCCCCCCCACACACACACACACACACACACACAGACACACACACACATACACATACACACTCACACACATTTTCTTCTCACTTCTGTTCAGCCTCGCTCAGTCTCTCTCTCTCTTTATCTCCCTCTCTCTGTTTCTCACTCTCTCTTTTTTTTAAACTTCCTTTTTTTGGACAGTTCTCTGGCCTCTCCTCTTTCCTGCTCTTCTTGCACACAGGCGTTCAGCCGGGGCTCCTGGTGATGAATTGGGCCGGGGACGGCCATCACGCCGGTCCGCGCCACAAATCTCCGCGCAGAACATATCGACACCCTGGTCTGTCATTACCCGTTAATCACGCACCCTCGGGGCCGACGTACATTTCAATCCACCACCAACACCCCTCGCCCCCCCCCCAAAACACACACACACACATACACATACTCACTCACACAAACACACATACATACCACTCATGCACCAACCATCAGCCTGACAACGCCCCATCCCCACTGATAAACTCAAACCATAAGACTCAAAGGTTTTGAATGAAATTTTGCATGTTTTGGAGTATCAGAGCATAGGGTAAAGACCTTTGGAGATGACTAAAAAAGTGATAGAAAAATTTTAAATAAATATGTTTGTTTTCAGGAATGAGTTTTTTCAGTCTCACAGTAATGGTGATACCACTGGCCTGTAGATCAAGGTGAACATGAGGAAAAAAAATAAGCTGACAGATTTGACTGATGGCAAACACACCAAATACACTGAATACTTTATCATGTCTATAAACCAAAAACCTTGACCCCATACATGCAAAGACAACACAACATCCTATTCTTTAGCACTGATCCTCTTACTGATGCAGCTTATCCTAATAAGCTAAAGTTGAATTCTCCGCCCTAGGAAGCCCTTCAATAGAAGACAGCCTGAATAAAAACTGTTCCTGTTAACAACTGAACCCTGTAAATGATGCATTCCTTTAATGAATCTGGCACTGAGGGCTCAATATTGGCTCCTCTCTTCCAGCAGCCCAGCCCAGTGCTTGTTTGTTTGTTTTTAGTATTGTTTTGTATGCCTAAATTCACAACACTTTCTCTCCATCACACAAAACATTGCCACTCCTTCCCCTCAGTCTAGAGAGAGCATTTGGCATCGACCAAAAATGAGGAGCACAAACCAGTCAACTGTGGGAGGAGGATCTGGGACGCATTTCACAATCGCCACCCCCCCGCCAACCTTCCCAACACACACACACATACACACACACACACACACACACACACACACACACACACACACACACACCTTCCCACCGGCCAAAATAACGCTTGACTAATTTGTGTTTGAGAGGCGAGGCCTTAGCGCTGTGATCGATACGTATGCGGTCACCTGCCAATAGCAGCCTCACTGAGTAATTAGCCAGCACGCTCTAGCGATCGTTGGCAGTGCTGACGGCTGGAATGAAGTCGCTCTGGCCACCAGCTGCCAGGAAGACACGGCCCGTCCCTTATTCCAGCAGAGAGAGAGGTAGAGAGAGAGAGATGAAGGGCCACTTCCCTCAGAACACTATGGCCGCCTGCTCACCTGGCAACCCAATTGGAAGGCTGGTCAGTTGGGGGCATGATTGAGTGAGGGAGGTACCCGGCATCAAAGGGTCGTGTCAATTCACATCACACACCGCAAATCAGTCGGTAAAAATGTGTGTGCGTGTGTTCAGGGTAATATAAAGACACAACTCAATGGCAGGAATATTAATTGCCACTATAAATAGAGCAGGTATTATGTTGCCTGACTGGACTCTGTAGGGAGAAGATTATGCAGAGCACAGATCCTCTGTCTTTTATTCTGTAAACAAGGTGTTTTGACAGGAGTGTGATTTGAGTTACTGGCAAGCTCTCCTCTGATATAACTAATGAATGCTAATACAAAGCCAAACCTGATCAAATAATTAGTTTCAGCACATTTCAGACAAATTCCTTAAAATAGTCCACACAAGACGCCCACTATATGTAGAAATTTCAGGATGGTTTGTCCAACATTAATTGTTCCCAATACTATGGTTTTTTTTCGCCAAGTCAGTATCATCAAACCTCCCAAATTCCCAACAATTACAGACAGACTGTCAGGAATGAACCGGAGAGTCATGAGCTGCAGCTGTGGTTTGGCCTAATTTGTTCAAACCAGGGTCATATCTATGATGATCAGTGGTCGCCACAGAGCTGAGGTGTGTGTGTGTGTGTGTGTGTGTGTGTGTGTGTGTGTGTGTGTGTGTGAATGTATTTGTGTGTGGACGGGTGTGTGTATGTGTGTGTGTGTGAATGTATTTGTGTGTGGGCGGGTGTGTGTATGCATGTATTTGTGTGTGGGCGGGTGTGTGTGAGTGTGTGTGTGGGTGTGTGTGGGGGGGAGGAATGGGGTTCTGTATGGGCTTCATCAGCAGCAGGCTGCCAATCAATAGATGCTCAGCCCCCAAGCAATCAGATAGCCTCAATGACTCTGTCCCATGCCACTCATTAGAGGCTGTAACTGGTGGGCAATGCTGGAATTACATAAATAACAGCCAGTGCAATAACACAACAAGAGCAGCCAGGCCCTTCAAGACCCTCTCCCCCGTCACACTATTAACCAAAGTCAGACCAAATCCCAGCATCTGCATTCTGAATCTCTGTCTTATAAATATTTTAAGTGAATTGAACCTGTGTTTTCTAACTGAAAGGAATAATCTGGTGTAAATCAACCCATAGCCCTGTTATTTGAGGTCACCAAGTGCTGTCAGTAGGAAAAAGAATGAGAAAATTTAATACAACACTGACCGAATAGTGAACTGGCAAATAACACTAAGTGAATGGGGCACTGGGTAACTTACTTTTAGTTTCATTTCGCTATGCCCCTCTCAGTTAATATTAGTTATTGGTTCATTATTCGTCTATATTGCATCAAATTTTCTGGTCCATTTTCTACCGACAGCATTCAGTGACCTTGAACAACAGGGCTATTGACTGATTCATGCTGTATTACATTTCAAGTTCGCAGACAAACGGATGGACAGACCCAACTGTCATACCTCAATACTTTGGAGTAGCAGTAACACAGCACCATGACGTACACTGAATGAAAGACTAGAAGAAAGATGTAAAATATGTGGCAAGAATTTGTTTTTTTTATAAATAAATACATTGATGAAGAGTTCATTTTCATCATCATTCTGATTTATGTAAGAAATGGAATAGGATAGACACAACGTGATTCATACAGTACAGTTCTAAATGAGATCTAATAAGTTACTTTTTCTTCTCTCTGTCAACCATCGTAATTAATAATTGAACATATTTAAATTTTTCAATTTAGTGCCCATGAATAATAGATTACACTTGGGAGAAATCAAGCTTCTCTTGTGCAAACAGTTTAAAAAATAAACAGGTACAGCATGCTTCACTAGAAAGAGGAAATACATCAGAATATACATATACCATGAATGTGAATTTAGTTCCCTGCCTTGGAATTCCACAGCTGAGAGCCAGGGTGCCCTTTAATTTGGTTCACAAAGGGCCCTAATTGAAACTTTCTCACAATGTTTTGCCGCTTGATTTGACACCGGCTTCACCCATTGTCACAAAATCGATAGTCCCTGCCTGTCTGCGGTCTAACAGGGGAATGCTCCAGGCTTTTCAGCCAGCACGCATGGAGGAGAGCAGGGGTTAAGTGATCTGTTTCTGACACTGAGCGTGCAACACACATTCGAGCACACACACACACACACACACACACACACACACACACACACACACACACACACACACACATACACACACACACAGCTCTTTGAGGGGAAAAATACAGTGCATCGGGGCAGCTGTCTCTATTGCCTATGAGTATGTCTGTGTCTGTGCATGTGTGTGTGTGTATGTGTTTTCACATGTGTATGTGTGTGTGTGTGTTTGAGTTTATAATCATTTGAATCTGGGCATAGCACCTATAGCTGCTTACACTACATCTATATGCAGTAATACCATGTAATAATCAAACAGACAGTAATGCCATGTAATACACAAACAGGCAGTAACACCAACCCAGCATCTGATAATTTATTGACTTGTGGAATAGCTAAGTTGGGCAGAACACAGATTTTTGTAGCAATTAATGTCACATTTAGAGAAATATGGTTAAAGTTGCCTCTAAAAGTGAGTTTGTTATGTTACTTTTAGAAGTTCTATGGAGAGTGTCATTTTAAATAAATTCATGCACTGAGAACTGCCTCGTGTAGCGTGATGTCAATTAGCATGAGCAGCACTGCTGGTCAGACATTGGATGTAAGACACTGGATTATGCAGTGCACACTGGATGGCAAATGCTAAGCCTGTAATGATCAAAAATGTAGGCTTATTTATGTGTCTAGTTTTGTTTCTGTATAGACATTAACATGTATCTGCGTCTATATTACTGTGTGAGTGTGTGTGTGTGTGAGAGAGTATCTATGTCTGTATTTGTAAGTGAATGTATCTATGTATGTATGTGTGAGTGTGTGTGTGTGTGTGTGTGAGAGAGTATCTATGTCTGTATTTGTAAGTGAATGTGTATCTATGTATGTATGTGTATGTGTGTGTGTGTGTGTGTGTGTGCCTCTGTATTTGTGTGTGTCTGAAGGGTCTCTGGAGTATTGAATTGGTCATTAAGTGCAGCAGAAGCTATCTCCACGCCACAGTGACCCCCACAACCCTACAAAGGCAGAGAGAAGCCAGAGGAGAATGAAAAAACAAAGCCACACACTGACCGTTCCCCCATTGTCATTATGATGTGATGCTGACAATCTGCCAGATGATGCAGTGTGTGTGTGTGTGTGTGTGTGTGTGTGTGTGTGTGTGTGTGTGTGTGTGTGTGTGTGTGTGTGTGTGTGTGTGTGCACGCGAATGAGTGTGTGTGTATGTGTGTATGTGTGTATGTGTTGTTTTTTTTTTGTATGTGTGTGTGTCTGTGTGTTTGCATGTGTGGTTGAGATAGAGAAAAGGAGTGTATGTCTGTGTGTGTGTTTGAGAGAAAAAGAGAAAAGTCCCTAAGAGACAAAAAATAAAGTGTGTGGAAGAGAATATACTTGTGTGTGTGTGTGTGTGTGCATGTGTGTGTGTTATTCATACCGCATCTTCTCTTATGAATGTCAGCCTCTTTTGTTATGCTGTACTTGGCTACCAACCTACAGGCAGAGAGAGAACATTTGGTTCAGACACATGGGCACTGGGAATACAGCATAATGGCTGTACAAGAGTCGTTGCAGATGTTCCAGTGAGTTCCACTATTCCTAAACCAGGCAGCCTACAGGAAATATGTCTATTTTATAGTATTATCACAAAAAATACCTGTTAGAAGCCAACAGTAAACATAATGTCCATTTACTGTAAACACAAAATAATTTTCTGCATCTTACTCAAGGGTTTTCATTTGGAAATACTGAAACATATAAATTATATATATATTAATAAGCATTAACAAATCTGGCTCCAGAGGAACCACTGATATGTTTTGTTGAAGGCCTCCGGTGTGAAACGGTAATGAGAGTGAAATGTTGTCTTCATCTTAGACTCTCCTGCTTGTATTGATCCTCTGCTTGGCTAATATTCTGCAATTTCCAAACCGGAGACAAGAGTCCTACGAGAATCAACCTGATGAACAGCAAGGAGTCCAAGATGACGACAAGCACGAAGATGGCGATGGCAAAGATGCTGGTTTGAGGTATGAGGTAAGAGGCCAAGTTAACACCAGGAGACATCTCTGGTGACCAGCTAGTACCCTGCTAACATGGATCTCCCCCCAAACCCCGAGTTAATGCACTTAGGCAAATAGAGGTGTGTGAAGCCATTTGGGTAAGTAGGGACCAATTACATGTGCGGATGATTTAGGGGGAGTCCCTGTCAGGGTGCCGCTCTGCTCCCCCTCGGGTCTCGCCAGGAGGAAATGAAAATGACTCTCGTAATGGCATAGGGGGAGCGGCAGCGGTCGGCGGAGGCCACTCTCCGATAGACGGACCATTACGGCGTGTCAACAATGCCCGAAGAGGAAGAGCGAAAGCACGAGGGCCAGCAATTAGAGAGTGAGAAAGCGAATGGATGGAGTAGAGGGTGGGTGGCTGGTGGACGAGATGAGGTAAAGTGTGTGTGTGTGTGTGTGTGTGGTGGGGGGGTGTTTGCGAGGAGAGTGTCACACCAGAGGACTTCTGAGTGCCTCAGAGGCCCGTCGGGCTAATGCTCAGATTTATGGCTTTTTTCATCAGCGCGGCTCCTGTGCGCCATACATCCCCACACGATGCAGTAATAGCTAGAGTAATCTTAATGAGGTCACAGTGAATGTCATTTTGTCACTCTGTGAGTTAAGGTGGTTGCCACGGACAGCGCTCAAGGCCGTTACCCTGCTGAGACCTGTCCCTAGCAACGGTCAAAAAGAATCACTTAAGAGCTGACCCCAACCACAATATCTATTATTGTGCTCACTCTATGTAGTCCAGTAGCATTAAGTGACACATTAAGTATGAAGCATTGAGTATAAAAATAAAAACTGACAAATTAAATACTGCCCAGAACACTTTTTATCATTAAAGGACCATGTGTTGGGGGATTTGTCGGTTTTATATGGATATTTCTTGGCCTTGAACTGTGCTCTTTTTAAAACATGCAGTTGCAGGACATAGTAAGATTATCTTAGACAGCAGTTGCAGTTAGAAAAAGAAAAAAAGAAATTTCTTGTCAGATCATATCTGGTATTAAGTGGGAATAGGCATACATATCACACATGTGTCACAAGCCAGTCTCAAGGAAAGTATCAAGTATGTCCTAAGTCAAAATCAAACAATTCAGGTCATTGCTCAGGTCAAGTACATTGCAAGTCAATTCATGCAAAATATTGATAATTCACTGCAGGAAAACAGCTAGACGGCTAGATGTATATATATATGGGTTATGTGGAGACTGAGTATGAAGCTACATTGCATTGAATATAAACTGTAATTGAACATGAATAAATCAGCTTAAAACGAAATCTGACAAAACACACTGCAGAGCTTACTCACCTTCTGACATTTTGCATTAAAGGTTTACCAGGCAACCCTGTGATTTTATGCCTTTAGAGCCCATACCCTACAGTCGCCGATTTAAAAACAAAAAAACAAGTACGTTGCACATACACACCAACACATGTGGATTTGGCGCATAAAATGTTGCCTAATGCGCCTTTAAAATGACTGTTATTCTGAAAGGACTTCAAAGTGAAGTGAAAGTAGATATGCTCAGATTACTCTTGTGAGATGCTGTAAAGTTGTAGGTAAACAGTAATTAAGTAAACAGGGTTTTAAATGATAGGTGTTAGCAAGACAGCCTGTTAGCCTGCTAACATTAGGAGTCCTTGGATGGAGTTAGGATGCAATTTTTTATCATATTAACAACAAGGGCTGTAATAAGCGTGGCTGAGGTCCAGAGTCCCCCCACTTCTTGGAGAAGATCATTTATGTAGACTATTTCTCATTTTTGAAATACTAGGCATTCATCATAACATTATATTGCTTATTTGGACTTTAAAAAAATCCCCACTTCACCTCTATTTAACTGGTAATGATACTAAAAATGATCAGGACCTCAGTCCAATCTCCAGGAAGCATGATAGTTAAAATGGTTAATTTATGACTGTCTTTGAATGAGTTCTGTTTAAACTGTATGGCTTTCCAAGTGAGTCTCAAGGCCTCAAAATTTGGATTTGGTGAGATTTGATTTAAATAATGAGTCTCAAATAGCCTTCATTGGTATCCTGCAACACTGCCTCACATCCTGTACGTCCAGTGTGTGGTGTGCCCTGTGTTCTCAAGCCATAAATCAGAGATTTACTTTAAAACAGACATTAGTGTATCACTGATCAAAAACAATGCTATCTGAGCCAAAACATAGTGGTTGCACATTCATTCAGTCTAGTTGTCTAGACTGTCTAAAGTGAGAGTGAGAGAGAGAGGAGACTGGGTCAGGAGAGAGCAACTTTAAAATGGAGGCCACGTGCAAAAGAGAAACATGAGAGAAGCCCAAAAGTGTCAAAGCGTGTCATCACCGCAGATGAAACACAGTCTCGCCCGCCAGGGCCGCAAATACATCTCACCTCACCCAGAGCCTCCAACCATGCAGCTACACACACACACACACACACACACATACACACACATACATTCACACACACATACATTCACATACACACACAGACACACACTACTCCAACAACAAGTCTGAACCTTCGCTTGACCCGCTGCTCCCCCACGGCCTATGTGAGAATTCCCACCGCACAATGAGACTCGACACCTCCAGATAGCTGCTAGGCTGAATTACATTCACCCTGGCAACACGAACTCCCTCACATGGCAACAACCACTACCGCCACCGCCGCAGGTAACTTCCTCTGGTTTTTTACTTCCCCCTGTATTGCAGAGGAGAAGTGGTGGGGGGAGACAGATAGAGAGAGAGAGAGAGAGAGAGAGAAAAAAACTATTGTTCTAATTGCCATGATAATTGCAGTGATTGTTTTGTCTGCTCGTAACAAACCTGAACTCCGATAGCAATCCTCAGCTCAGCTATGCTCTCCGTTCGGCTTGGCGTGCGGCTATGCCCCACGCTCATTTGCATGCACACATTTGGGTGTTTTCTGCCTAGCTCGCCACAGCAATTAGCGCAGGATTAATTGGCGTCTTTATCTCATTAGGGCCAATCAGATCGGAGTATGATGAGCTTTCTGCGCTCTCTCTCCCCGTTTGTTTAAGCCGATTGCCGTAATTGCCGTCATTATTATGGCCTCTTTAGCGTCATGCGCCAGGCCCATAAAGACCAACCATGTGTCACAGAGCCCGGTTTAGTTAACCCCTGGAAGAGGCTGAGCATGCCGGTGATTAGCCCTCACATAAACCCATTAACACGTCCACACACACATACACACACCCCACACGACGCTACTATAACCCCCCACCCCCCTTGGCTAACAAACACCTCCGCCTCCGTGTTTCTCAATCATTACAAGCCCACCTCCCAAACAACAAACTTTTACAAGCCCCCGGGCGGAGAGGGCTGTGGAGAGCCAACGGCTGCACAGTTGGCCTCGTTCACAGCCATCTCTCTTTATATAAACCCCTGGGGGCTCCTTTGTCAAGACGAGGAGAAGGTAGACCTTAACTATGGCAAGCAAACACACACACACACACACCAATTGAGTCTCTGAGTAGATAATAGTTGTGAAGGAATTGTGGTTATTGAAGAGAGACCGATAAAAAAACTACAAGCCCAGGGTGAGAAAGAAATAACACCATTAAACAGCATAACTGACTCTAGAATAATGAACCAGCACACATATAAGGAAGTCAGACAACATTTTCAAATACTTAAAGGGTCAAGTCACTAAAGTTTTACATATTATGGGCCACCTTTAACCCTTTCCATGCTCCTCCTTAGATGCCATTGCTGTGATATCTGAATGAAGCCAATTATCTAGTCTCTTATGGACGCTATTTAACGAGACGGCCTACCTCCAGATAAGCGCCGTGCTTCTCCCACGGCTCCTATAAAAGATCCATACAGCCCACAGGAGAGCACAAGCGAAGATATGGACATACACACAGCAATGGAAACAGTGAGCCATTGATCCTGGGGTGGACAAACTTCACACTTGCCAGTAAGTTCTCCAAAGGGGGCCATCAAGCTTTATGTGCTCATAACTACCTCACCCCCCTTAAATTTTAACAACTGAACGGCCCTCCTGAATGGCCAAGCACTTTTGTTGCCCTCTTGCCTGCACGAGTGCTAAAGCGAGCCCATCTTCATGGCTTTATAATATTATAACGGAATAATCCAGGCCTGTAAAACACGGATTCCTGCCCCGGTTCCCCCGCTGACACCCTGCCCTCTGTGAGGTTTACAATGCCAATATTCTGTCTGCTAAAAAGTCAATAAAAGTCCTTTAGGAACCTTAAAAACATATGGACACAGAGGCCAACCAATGAGCAAGGGACCGTGCTGATGGCCAAGGCAAGCGCTACAAGCTCTTGGATCTGTAGCCTTCCTCTTGCCTTTTTACTGACCTCGATCTCCATTCCTAAATCACAGCCAACAGCATCAGCCCTCCGCTGTAACACTGAAGATCTTCGGGGAGGTTCATTTCCAGTCTCATCTCAACAAAGTTTGGGGTTGTAATTTCTCCTGGCACTTAATGCTTTTTTCTTCCCTTCTTTTTCTCCCTTTTCAGGTAGATTTATTGAATGAAGGCCAAGTCTGCCGCAGTTAAAATAATTAAAGAAAAAGACTGTGATAGTAGACGTCTTTGTTTGCCATTGTTTGACCTTGGGCTGTCAGCCAGCCTATTCTTCCTGTATTAGAAAGGCATAAATGCCTGGCTCTTACCAAAAACTCACAATCACTGTTGCTAGGCTACAATGTGCTGGCTAAGCCACTGAGATTTTGGAGAAGGATGAAATATTGTTTAGACTGTTGTTCTTATGCCTTTGTCAGTTGGCCTCGATACACAACTGCCCATCAAACTCTAGCCACACAGTGTGTGGCAAAACATAGCTATGCTTTCTTCTGAGTACTGGAAAGTACAATGAGCCATTCATTTAAAAAAATATCTTGCCTTGAGTTTTTTTTTTTTTTTTTTTTGCTGTGAAATGTGAAACACAGGTACATTTCACTTGAAGGCACATATATGCAGCACAAGAAGCCTCAAGACGCACAGTGTTTTGTTTGTTGCATGGCTACACCTTTGTTAAAATGAAAAAAATGACATCATTTTCCTAATTCTCTGCTCTGAAATGCTTTCCTGAAGTAAATGCTTCATCAAAGACCCCCTGCAGTGGTCAGTGTTTCCACTTTGTTCATCTTGGGCTTCGACGAAGCACATCTCCTTGATGTCGGTACTATGAAAAAGGCCGCCTGTCTAAACTTCGAGACGTGAATGCACACAGGTACGTGGGGGATGGGAAGGTTTGGTTTGTAGGTTTATGTAACCCTGACAAAAAAAGCAGAGCGTCGATTGTCAGAATTAGACAAGCACGAGCAACGAGAGCGGTTCCCCCTGACAACCGAAACCTGTATGTGACAGCAGACAGCAATCTATCCTCATCACCACAGCTCATGGCAGTAGCGTTGGCGACAGCGGTGGTTGTGGCAGCGGCACACACTCAAAGCTTTGATTCCCCTCACGGCGTTGCGTACGGCTCGAACCTGTCGCACGATAAAGTCGCGAGATTCAAGGAAAAACCCCCTCAACACACCATCTCTGCCAGGACGCTGTGTTCTTCAAACGCTATTCGAGGAGCACTGGAGTGGCGGTGGCAGCTTAAAGACTCGCGGTAGGACTGCACTGAGTGTGTCATTTTAACTGAAACACACACAGGGCATGACAATGCACCATCATGGAATCCACCATCAAGGATTTTCACCATCATATCATCTTACATAAATACTGTAGACTGCAAATACAATATCTCTAACTAAGAGGGATGAAGTCTACAAGGGTCAGGCCTAGAAAGAGAAAGACCTGGAGAGAAATAAAGAGAGATAGAAGGAGCAAGTGCATGAGAGAGAGAGAGAGAGAGAGAGAGAGAGAGGGAGCTACAGTGATTTGAAAATTTAATAGTCCTCTAATATTCATCTCTTAGAGAGGTTTGATTTAATAATTCTGTTTACAGAACATCACACTGTTTTAATCTTTTTTCACCCTTTCCCAGAATCATTTACCATGCAACCCTTCATGGTGCAAGCCATTTCTCATTCAGCATAAATTACTCAAATAAAACTCAGCAGTGGCTCCGACTCGACTGTAACGCAGACAGTAATGCCGCTTCTTTAGTGGGCGTAGGATACCATCTCAGCAGCCCATCTGAGAGTCGGGGTGCTTTGTAGAAAACTGCCAGAATCATCGGCCCCATTAAAGCCAGTGTAGTACAAGGCATGCACTCACACACTCTGTCACACACACTCTTTCTTGCGATGCTTTCTGGCTTTTCCTACACGCACACACACACACAAACAAACACACACACACATGAAATGCCAAACCCTGGCTACCGCATGTCATGAAAGGGTGTTGATGTGGTGGCAATATTAATGTTCATACTCAGCTGAACCATTGGGCTAGCCTGCCTTTGAGGAAAGAGGAGAATAAAGAGTTTGTGTGTGTGTGTGTGTGTATGTGTGTGTGTGTGTGTGTGTGTGTGTGTGTGTGTGTGTGTGTGTGAGTGAGGGTGGGGAGGGGGAGGGCGAGAGAGAGCATGTAAAGAAAGAGAGCGCGAGGGAGAAAAGTCGCAAGGAGAATGTTAAAAAGCAAGAGGCAGCCTTTGCTCTGCTGAGTCTTTGAAGTCATCTCTCTCTAGCTAGCTCACAGCAGCACTCCCTAAAACACAGGCACACACGCACACGCACACACACACACACACATACAAATATTCTCTCTCTCTCTCTCTAAAAGACATACACACACACTCACATACTCTCTCTCTCACACATACACACATGTATACACACATTCACATATTCTCTCTCACACTCCCTCACACACATCCACATCCCACACACACTCACATTCACACTTACACACACACACTCCAACACACTCTTTCTCTCTGGCTTTTGCTTTCTTCATCTCTTTCATCTAGTCCTGGCGCCTTCATCTTGCCCTCTCATGCCTCAGTCTGCTCCAGGGATCGCCGTGCCCTTGCACGCTACTCCACACCGCGCCATGCCGAGCCGAGCCGAGCCGAGCCACGCCGCACCGCACTGCACCGAGCTCATTTGCCGGCCAGCCTTTGATATAGGCTCTGAGCAGGATCAACAGCCAGCTAAGGGTCTGTCTTTTTCATCCAGCCACTCTTGGCTTCACGCTAGCCTGGCCAGGCTTTTAACTGCCCTCTCTCCCTCCACCTCACATCCCCCATCCTCCCTCCTCCTCCTCTTCCTCCTCCTCCTCCTCCTCCTTCACCACCTCCTCTGCATGCATTCGTGAGCAATGCTGTTTTTTTTTTTTCCACCCATGTTCTAGGAGTGCACACACACTTTGACTTGACTTGAGAGTGTGAGTCTGGAAACATAAACATGCAAAGCAAACAACATATTGCATAGTTTCATTTAAGCTCATTATGGTCCAAGACCATCTGTGTTTTGGGTCTACCAGATACATGGAGAGAAAACAGGAAATGATCGCTCTTTCACTGCAAGTAACTCTAGCCATTCAGTTCTCAAATATGGGTCAAGAGTCAAATGAGCTAAGCTCTACACTAGAGAACGGAGGAAATTACTAATGATAAGCTTATTTTAGCTGTCAAAATGTCTGTGATTACATACAGAACATTGTATCATTTTCAGACATCATTAATAAGTATCTTTTAATTTTTTTATGTCTTTCATTAATTCTGTCAAAAGATTTTTTAAAGTTTTATATATGGTGGCTTACTGACATCAGCAGTGTAACATACTATAAATACGTTCTAGAGGTAAAATAAAAATGTAATAACATTTACTGTTAAATATCAAAAAAATTCCACTGGACAAATACGTTGGCTTAACAGAAAGGTAAACCACTTTATATTCACATTTACGCATCAAGCAGACGCTTTATCCAAAGCAATTTAATTTAATTAAAAGTTAATTACTGCAGGGCCAGTCTCAGATATGATTTGAACCCACAATTTTTAGACTTCAGGCTTGCTAGCCAGGTTCCTTAAAGGCACACTAGGCAACGTTTTTAGGTTAATTTATCAGCTTCATAGTCACTTCTGATTAAATGGCTCATTATGGGGTGAATGAAGGCTCTCTCACCCGCCTCTAGCGTAGGTTCTGCTGTTACTACACTTGCCGTTACTACACTTACACACCGGGTTGAAGAAAGAAAACTGAAAGTAAATGAAATGGTAATAGCATTGATTACTGGCTTGTCAGTCAACGTAACGCACAGAAATGATCATCGCTGGTTCCTATTCTTTAGTTTGCAAGTACATTCACATGGATTGGTGAGAATGTACAATGTTGTTGCAATTTTTTAAAAAACTCTGCGACTGTAGGGGGAGCTAAAAAAAAATAACAGTCTTGCCTGATGTGCCTTTAAACACTACCACCGCTACCACCGCTCCAATAGCAGGTGGCAGGCCTGCTGCCTGCGGCCGTGCCGATGGGGATGCTGATAAGGGTGAAATGGGTGCGAAAAGTGTCTGCCTAGCAGGCAACCATACCCATGATCCCTTTCGGGGACGGAAGCACTCGAGAGACAGACAGAGAATAGAGAGGAGGAGAGAGCACTTGAGAGACAGAGAGAGAGAGAGAAAGACAGATTCACCCAGGGTCACCCTGAGGGCACAGAGGTCACAGCACCATGGCAATATGCCCCCTGCCATCTCTCATCCAGAGGCTTATCTTGTTATGGTTTGCTTGCTTTTCCTTTGCTTGCTCATCCTTTTCTTATTGCTAGCATATTGTCATATGAAAAAGTATTGGCAACTACGTGAATAACCGAGGTAATGCTTACGTGTAGCACAATGCATCAAAGTCTCCATGTTAAACCATATATTTTAAATATCCTTTGTTCCAGTGTCCAATTTAGGTTACGCTAACAAGGCATATTGTATCTTTCTCCATGTCTGGACAGGTGCATACTGTAGCATGTGTCCAGTTTTGGCCCTGACCTCACTGATGTCTTCCTCCTTGCCCCTGCAGCGCAGCACTGGGAATGAGAACCGTGCCCTAGAACTGGGCTGACCGATGTGGCCTGTATCTGTCCGCAGGGCAGCCGGATCAGGGCCAGCTTTGCGCCGTTGCTGGGGCTGTAAGCCTTTGCAGCTGCCTCTTCTCTCCGCAGCAGCAGCAGCAGCAGCAGCAGTAGTAGCACTGCCGGGGTGTCATGCTCCGCTCGCTCTGAACATCTGGGGCGCCATCTCCTCGCCTCTCTAATTGATGTTGAAATGTAACATTCGAAACAGCACAATATGTCATGTTTCTCCGCCGTCTTCCAAACGGCTCCACGCCGGGGCCGGCACACTGCACTACGCCCCTGGAGCGCCTGATGCCAGGCCTGGTGGTGTCTGGGACGGAGCGGGTCCACGTCCGGATGTGCTCCGGCGATCGGCTCTCTAAGAAGTCACAGCTGCTAGGCAGGGCGTGGGGTTGGAGAATCAAGCGTTTCGGCTGAGTGACTGACACACTGGCGGACATGATATGATCACAGAAAGGGCTCTGGCAGCCAACAGACTCTATCAAGACTCACTCCCCAAATGCACTCCCAGAAACAATGTACACACAAACACACACACACACACACACACACACGCACACACAAAGAGACACACATGCACACATACACATCTGTAGTCACATGTGGTGTGGCTGCCATGGCGACAGCAAGCACAACAAAGTTCTCTCTGGCGAGGGCACAAAATAGATGCTCTAAAAATCCACATTTGTGACCCAGCAGTGTTCAGTCTAACCTCTGGAGACAAGTAGCACCTCTCTGTGCTGTAAGAAGAGGTAGCTTATCTTTCCCGGTAGAGGCCAACTTTTAAAAAGACCAACGTTGCTTAGATACCTTCTGCATGTGTATGCAACCTGATCTAAGGATGAACAAGATTAACTTAACCAGATTTTTGTGGTATGACCATCTCAGAAAATATCAAGGTGTCATAGTTTCATTCCTATAATTTGTCTGAGGTAGCCAGAGATTACTGAACAGACAGACTAAAACGGTAACTGGAATATGGAAAATAATTTCCAATTATAATTTAGATTATTTCCAAAGATGAATATCTCGCACACTGTATTTTGTTTAGAGACTAATCAAGATAAACTCTTACAGACCATGTTAGTGGTCTTCTATTCTAAGCACCACAGCTGACCCACTTCACCTTGGCTCTAAGGGTACCACTCTCAGGGTAGGATGCTGACCCACTTCACCTTGGCTCTAAGGGTACCACTCTCAGGGTAGGATGCTGACCCACTTCACCTTGGCTCTAAGGGTACCACTCTCAGGGTAGGATGCTGACCCACTTCACCTTGGCTCTAAGGGTACCACGCTCAGGGTAGGATGCTGACCCACTTCACCTTGGCTCTAAAGGTACCATTCTCAGGGTAGGATGCTGGCCCACTTCACCTTGGCTCTAAGGGTACCTCTCTCAGGGTAGGACAAAGGGTGTCTGTCTTTAAGCCTTATTCTCCTCTGACTCACACAAATGGGGACCTGGAAAGGTTCTTTGAGCTACTGGGACCCTCACCACTAGCACAAATACACTCATATAGACAGACGCACACACACACACACACACACACATACACACATACTATCTCACACACACACACACACACATTTGATAATTGTTTTCGTTCGTACACTCACCCCAATTTCTGAAGTCACTGAAAAGATGATGCATATATGGTGTGTGTAGTTTGATTCAAGGCGTAAAAAATAAATAAATAAATAAATATTATGGTATATATTTTCATGATTAATAATAATCCTGCTTCTTTCAATCCAACAACACATGGTGTTGCCCAGGATTTCACTTCATTCTTATGGTTTAAAATCTTTAAAGGTGCAATATAGTTTTTTGTGACAAGCAGACATTTAATATCAAATTTTTCCTGGGCATCGGGCATGATACTAGGTATCATCTGTACTTTCAGTTTCTCAGATTTAGCAATATGCGCGTTTATTTGACATAAAGACTACAGGTTTAACCTTTAAACATTTCCTCAGTGTAGGAACAAAAATAGAAAAATGGGGATTTGAGTTGCCACACCATCATGTATGGGCACAGTGCAGAAAATCCTTGATTTTCCTACAGCCTTTATTTTATTCTCTTTGCTTTTGATATATTTCTATACATTTCATCTGACTTGAAAGCCTTTGTTGAGATTGTTTTTTCACTTGTACCATGAGGAAGCTGTCAACTAACTTTACCAGAATATTTGAATACTCTCCAAGAGTGGAACGTTGCTTTGACTGAAAACAATGGGAGTAATCTGTCTTGTGATAGAGGCAAGTCAAACTTTTTGATGGTGACAATATGAGTTTGATCCTCCAAACAAAGTTGATCAGCGACAGCTTGCCAGCCACAGTGAAAGGTATGGCACATTTCACCATCGCCGCGTGCTTCTCCAACAGATGGATCAAAGATGTGCACGGCACGAAAAATCTGGAGATCTTAATAATTCAGCAACTTCTCCTCTGACATCGACTGCGATTCGGCACGCTCTGGAAACAGGGCACAGATGGAAAGACAGACGCTCCTCGCGTGGAAAAACGCTAAACTAACAGGAGAAGTCCCCGAAGAGCGTGAGAGAAGAAGCGAGATAGGTAAGGACGGACAGAATGCAGCTCCAACCCCCCTGAGGCCCTCTGTAACACTTCTCCTTCACCAGGCGTGCCCGTGTGTGTGTGTGTGTGTGTGTGTGTGTGTGTGTGTGTGCGCGGGTATGTGTTAGAGGCAGTGTGCAGCTGTGAACAGCTTGATGCCGCCTACCACATGCTGCAGGAAAGATGTCCTCCTGTTCCAGCACTTTTTAATTTGAGCGGAAAGCGGTGGCCGGCCCCATAAGCCTGCCACACTACGCCGCGACATGCACAGCAGACCAAAACTTCGTGGTAAAAAAGTTTCAGTGTGTCACATGTCAGCACCTCACATTCTCACCATCATTATCAGTTCAATATTGAAGGCTCAGTGCTCCACTTTGAGCCAGTCTATGCACCACTTCTTTTTCAAAGACACCAACACCTAACCTTAGAGAAATCAACGCACAAGAATTTGAATCTTATGCCTATAGTGTATGTCAGTGAGTAATGAAGCACGAGGCCTGTATTATTTCACACTGCAGTGTAAAAATAGCCAAATGAAAACAGTGCTATTTCTCGGCTACTCTACATCCACAGCGAGCTGACTGGTACCCTGGCAGGATTCTGTCATAGCTGGCATGGAGCTCTCGAATGGCTTGGCAGGCCTCTGGCACTGAATGACTCACACGTACACACATGCACTTCATAAAGATAACTTCCAGTTCAGCAAGTTACAGTAGGTGGAGATGCTCATGCTTTCTCTCTCCAGCTCAGTCTCCATCTCACTCTTTCTCTCTTTCTTCATCGCTCACTCTCACTCCCTCCCTCCCTCCCTCCCTCCCTCCCTCTCTCTTTCTCGCTCACTCGCTCTCTCACTCTTTCACTGCTCCTGTCTGTGTGTCAGGGTCTCCCCTCAGGCACTCGTACTTGTTAGTGTCTAGCAGTGGAGGTGGTGGTGGTGTGGCACAGAGGCATGGTCTCATTACCTTCGCACACACATGCACACACACACACATACTGACACACACACACTGACACACACACACACACACGCTGACACACACGCAGTCACACACAAAGTCACACGTTAATGTACGCACACACACACACACACACACTCTTTCTCTTTCTCTCTCTCTCACTTACACACACACACACACACACACACACGCTCACACACCCTGCAGCCAGAGATGTGGGGTGGCGGCCGGAGCCTGATTCGTTGTGATGGTGTGCACATAACGAGGCTCCCTGGTGTTACTCCCGACCCCCCTGAAGACCCCCGGGGGTCCCGACGCGGACACAGTCGCCACGGTAACCCCGCCACCGTTCAAACTCAGGGAGCACACCCCCCCCTTCTCCATCCGCACAGACACACAATACAACACGGATTGGGAGGTGGGGGGGCGGGGGCAGGGGGGGGGGCTGAGACGGATAGAGGCCAGGGAGTTCTGCCCGCCCCCCTGTTCTGTGTCCTCCGGGTACTTCCACATCCCCAAATCCCCCTTCCACCTTCACACACACACACACACACACACACACACACACACACACACACACACACACACACACACACACATTCGCATAGACTCACACACCCACCCACATACACACACACATTCGCATAGACTCACACACCCACCCACACATACACACACACACACACACACACACGCAGACACTTGCTCATTACGGGCCCAGACTGGCAGAGGACGCCTCCCACTGTGAGGGCTTCAGCTAAATCAGCTCCTTTCCTGCAGACTACAGACAGCGCAGCAGAGGCCCGGTCAGTGGGGACACATATTTGGACTCAAACAAGCCACTACGTGTCATCACCAGTGGAACAAGCGCCTGCACACGCCCCCCCTGTGTCTTTGAAGGGACTTTCAGCAGTTCAACAGGCAGTTGCTCAGCTGAAACCGATCAGGCTGCCATATGATCAGACCAATAAGGGATAGCAAATAGCGATGGAGTCTTTACATAACACAAAGGGGCCTCTTGCATCGCAAGTCTCTGGAATATCCCTACAGTAGTTCCAAAGATCATTGAATACTGACAACACACAACAGCATATGAGGGTTTGACTCTGGTCTGCATCAAGGGAGATTTCTCCGCTCTCTGGTAATACTTGGTGGTTAATGATTGTAAGAAATTAAGAAGAGGAGTGGTGGTTCGGTGGTACCTTGCTTCGGTGTGCATATCCAAATCATCTTGGAGGGGGGTTGGGGGAGGGGGGGTGTTGCTTGAGTCTTGCCTGCATTCTATTTTAGCCTGTATTCCAACATATGAGTCAGGGTGGGCTGGATTTCTATTGACCATCCTCCAGCTACACGAATAGACCAGGCAGATAATATTCCCATGTACACTAGAGAAAATTAACTATTTTGACTCGTCCACCAACAAAATGCTTTGATATGGCATGATGTGAGCGATTACATGACATATGACCACACATTATTCTTGGTTGTAAAACTTACATGAACAAATTGTGGGAAACTTTTCATGTAATCATTCACATCATACAAATACCATATGGCATTTTATTGGCTTTTGGATGTGAACAAAAGTCACTTTTCCATGAAACGGCCCACATGTACATAATTAAATATCTCTATGTTATAATGACAGCAGTAACCCAGAACAAAATGGTTTGATAAATCAGTGTCGATTAAATGTAATTTTAATTGTATTTGACAGGAAAGATGCAATGACATATTTTATAAAATGACTTATTTCTAGTACAGAGAATGAAACTGATGTGTTGTGTTGCCTACACAGTTCATAGTTAATCACTTATTTGACTGTTGTAGTTTTACTCCAAAATTGCTAAATAAAACAGCATAGTTTTCAGAACATTAACAACATTACATCGGTCTGACTGACGAAACATCCGTTTGCCAATAATGAAAAGGGTTATCCATGAAAGTAGTGCGCTTTTCACACACACACACACACACACACACACACACACACACACACACACACACACATACACACACACACACACAATTGATCTTTCAATGATTGGGGATGTTTTTGTAAATATATGTGGGATGGTGTGTTTTACAGACACACACAAAAAAAGTCACACTGAGCGAAAGGCATTGACTTGCAAAAAAAAGAAAAATAAAACTGCTTCTGTGCCAGTTTCAATATGTAACGCAATACAGTGTTGTGCCTTTCAGCTTATTTAGCATGTACTAAAATACCAACGTGCTTTTTGGCTCCTCCTGCCTCCCTTAATATCAGAATGCAGCCTGGTGTGCTTCTACCCCACTGATATGGGGGCCTAGGTCTTGTGCTGACAGACCCATTAGATGTGAACATGCCATTTTACACGGCTGTGTTTGGAGCTGATGGTGGGAGGCAGGGGTACACATGTACCACGGACAACCCCCACCAACTCACACACACACACACAAACACTCACAGACACACATCTGTGTCGCTGTGGTTTCTCTCACTGGTGGGCGTAAAGCTTGAATTACTGACCCCCCAGTGAATCCCAGCTCACCCATTTCCATCACCCTGTCTCTCTATCTTTCTCTCTCCCTCTCTATCTTTCTCTCACTCCATCTCTTGCCTCTCTTTCTTTCACTTTTCCTCTCTCTCTCTCTCTCTCTCTACTAGTCCTCTCCCCCCAAACCCATTCCAGCTTCTCCGAGTCCAATCGCCCGGCTCCCGGAATAATTTAATGGTTTGATTCCTCCCGGGGAGAAGAAAGTCCCTGATACCCTCTCTCTCTCTCTCTCTCTCTCTCTCTCTCTCTCTCTCTCTCTCTCTCTCTTTCTCTCTCTCCCTCTTTTTACCCTTCGTCTCTCTCCCTCTCTTCCTCTGCTTCTCTTTCGCTCACTTCAAATCTCTCTCTCAAGTTTTCTCTCTCTCTCTCCCTCTCTCTCTCTCTCTCTCGCCTTCTCTCCGGGGCGATGGAGTGGTGACAGTGGGTTGGGAGTTGATACCGCCCTGCTGTCTCTGAAATAATGCAGGGATATGACACCCAAGTGCCACTGGTGTCGGAATCACTGACTCTCTGACAGGAAGCTGTGTGCAGCAGCCCACCGTAAACACATACACACACACACACACACACACACATTCACATTTACACACAACTTATCTTTCAATGATTGGGGATGTTTTTGTAAATATATGTGGTATGGTGTGTTTTACAGACACACACAGAAAAAGTCACACTGAGCAAAAGGCATTGAGAAAAATATAACTGCTTCTGTGCCAGTTTCTATATGTAATGTTATACTTACACTGGCATGGAAAATCAAATGTTGTCATTTTTGTCAGTATTCTATGCATGTTTGGGTCTTTTCTTACCAAATAAGCAACACAAAAAGGATCTTACTAAAAGTACAACTACATTTTAAGCAGAAATCTGTTCAATGCTGTCAGCCTCTCGTCAACACAGAAAAAGATTGGTCTTGAAATATGAAAGGAGTTGTCCCTGCGGAGGGAGAAGTGAGACTAAGAGAAATAGACATGGAGCGAGCCATTGAACAGTATCATTCTTTTTCCCTCTCTCTCTCTCTCTCCATCTATCTATCTTTCTTCCACACTCTGACTCACCTTCTCTCTAGTCTATGCTTTGTGACTGGTGAAGGTGATGTATGTGTCTCAGACACACCTGCTTCGTGGTGGGAGAGAGGTGGTGTATGTGTGTGGGTGTGTGTGTGTGTGTGTGTATGTGTACGTGTGTGCACAATTGGGGGATAGTAGAACACTTCTATTCTCATCGAGCCATCAGATGGGTGCCGAACGATGGTCCGAGCGTCTGGTCTCCATGGCAACAGTCGGCTGGGCAACAGAGGAGGATGAGGAGGAGCAGGAGAGACAATGTCGCAGGAAGGAGGAAAAGGAGCAACGAGAAGAGGAGAGACAATGTCAGGCAGGTGAATTATCACAAGGATCTGGAGAGGAAGAGGAAAAGAACTCAACCTTTCACTTCAACGCCCCCCTCCCCAACACAACCAACACCCCCACCACCACTGCTTCAGTGCCTGCCCAGAGAGACTGGGCTCTTTCCCCTGGCCTCAGAACAGTCTGAGATCATTACAATTTTGCTATTTTAGCTGATTTACAACACACACACATACACACACACACACACACACACACACACACACACACATACAGCCTGTGACAAACAATAGTATATTTACAAAACTAACAGAGAGTTGTTAAGATATTTGTAAAATATACACTTATATATGAACCCAGCATTCATAAAGCATTATAAACCCATTCATAAAGGGTGATAGTGCATTTATAATGTCTTAGAACTAATGTCATTAGTAACTGTTTACACATTCTCATGACTGTACATACAAGCCATTATAATGTTGTCTTATAAGCCTTTACAATTCAAAGGATCACAAAGCACTATAAAGCTTCAATTTATTAATTGTCCTTTTAAATGTTCAATTCCTCAAGCCAAATAATGAAGAGTTACAAGTGATTAAGGCACACTCTAAGTAGAGTGAGATGAACACATAATTACTCATGAAAATCAATAAGACACCATTACAGACAATAAGTAAAGTGGTGTGTTTCCCTAGTATCAAAAGGTCAAAGAAGCTTATAATGCTTTGTGACAGTTCAAGTTGTAAAGGCTTATATGATAACATTATAATGCCTTATGAGTACAGTCATGAAAGTGTATAAGCAGTTATGAATACTAATGTCATTGCTTATAAAGTGTTATGAATGCATTATAAACCCTCATTAATGCATTTATAATGCTTTATGAATACTGGGTTAATAGAAATTGTACCAATATTTTTTGTATGTCAAGATAACTTAATGTCAATAGTATGTTAATTTTATGACATTGTATGATCAATTCACGAAATTAAAACAAGAGCACAATTTAGTAATATGAACTCACAACTAGTGCATGAACAATTTACCTCCATGATCACACAGTATCATAAAATGGATGCATGATGTAAAACATGTGCCAATTTTCTCAAAATATACACAAAAAAAATCTCCCAATGACACTTCCTGGGCTCTGTACTAGGGCTTGGCTTGGAGTTTCAGTCTTTTTTTCAAGACATGGAGTACACATGTCATGCCTTTAGCTCAGCAGAGGAGGAAGCTATTGGTAAATAACAAGAGTAACATGCCAAACACAGAAATGTTGCTAACACTTACATCTGTCAAAGTGTTTTCCACACAATTAGCCTCCCCTGTGTCAGTATTTCACAAAAAGCCATGCTTTTATTTACTTCAGGCTCTCTCAAGAGGGGAGGCTCAGCAACAAGCCCTAAAACCAGGACCATCTGGTCTGGTTCACCAGGTCACACAAGCCCTGGTGTTTCAAAGAGAGAGCGTGTGCGGGCGTAACTGCATGATTCAGGGAAATGAAATTTAACTCACTTTGCTAGTCATTAGCATTGCTTTACATTGTACAGCTCCTCTTCAATTCCGCTTTAATTACCGCAGACCACATTCCACAGAGGGCATTCATTCGCTGAGCCATGATCGTATGCAGATTGTTTAGCATTTGCCGGGTACGGAACTTAGTCATAATCATACATCCTTAAGACTGTAATTATGCACAGAGAAGTGCTATAAAAGGCAAACTTGTGTTTTATGTTTTTATTTTTTTTTTAAGGTAGAAGAGATTTCAGGTGCTGTGCAACAAACAAATGTCTCCCCCCAAAACCTAACGCTTTTTTAATGTCAGTATTTTGTGCATATAAAAACCAGAATAAACTGAGTGTTTTGCATTCGCTTTTTCTCTCTGTCTCCCATTGATGTGTAGCCTGTTGCGGCCTAAATATTTGATGTTTGTGTGAGCGGAGCTCCTGATGGCACGGGGCCGGGAGGGAGGTAGTCCGCTCCAGGCGAGAGAGCTGCGTTTGGAGGCAGCTGCCTTTTCATTTCGCTGGACCACTTCCACCACCATTCTCAGGCTGTAAACAAACAAGGTTGACTAACACACACACACATAAACAAACACACACACACACACACACACATACACAAATACACATATGTATACACCAATAAACACATACACATGGGCACACACACACACACACACACACACACACACACACACACACAGACAAAAATCTCATTATTCAAATTCAATTAAATACAAGTGTGTCTGCTTGGCACAACTGCACATAGAGCTTTTTATGCACGGCCAAAGCAATTAACACATAAATGCAAATAAAAGGGAAATACTTCTGATAAAGGGGGCTTTTGGAGAAACAAGAGTGGAACCGCAATATTATGAGAACAAAAACAGGGGGCTTTTGACATTTCGATGAATGGGCAAAACCAGACCCTAACACGGTGTGGTTATTGCTATCCCATTGCAACAGCTCTGTATAGTGTGTGCATGTGTGTGTGTGTGTGTGTGTGTGCGCGCGCGCACGTGTGCATGAATGCATGTGTGTTTGTGTGTGTGTGTGTGTGTGTGTGTGAGTGGGTATGTTTTCCCTAAACTGCAGCAATGAACACGACAGACGTTTTCAAACAGCCTCAGTTCCACATCTTCCTGTTGGACTCGGTCGTCCAGGATACTCAGAGGGGGCGAAAACAGGAAACACATTGAGGACAAGAAATAACCTGGCTGGCTGTCTGCTTGTGTCCTCCGAGCCTCTTGAAGGTGCACTTTGATATCCCAGGCTAAAAATGTGTAATGTCACACCAGATTTAGACCACAGAGATGGACAGGAAACAACCTGCCCCCCATGCTAAGGGGAGTGCTACCTTCCGAAGCTCCTTGTGGGGCTTTTGTTTGCTACAGTAGGAGGAGATCGTCATGTGGAAAGGAAACCAGGGCTTCACATTATATAGTCTACAGAGAGTTCCTTTTCTCATAAAAAAGACAGGAATCAGATTTCAATACTGTATTACAGTAATGTATAGTGGACTTTAATACTGTCCTTTACTGTAATAGTGTCCTTTATTACTGTTGAGGGAATATGTGCAAATAAATACATATTTAAAAAAAAAAACATTTAAGATCAGAGAAATGTAATTATATGTATTTGTAATGAGGCTTCACAAGCATGAAATGTGATCCTCACTGTGGTTTCATGTGGAACATTGACAAAGAATGCAAAGACCTTGAAACAGAACACACAACTGGTCCCGCAGACCGAAGGTCATTAGATGGTTCAGGTTCAACTGACTTCTAGGCAAAATAAATCAACACTGGCACGTCTGTGTGTGTGTGTGTGTGTGTGTGTGTGTGTGTGTGTGTGTGTGTGTGTGAACATTTGTGCATGTATACATGTATGTATACATCATCCGGACCTAATCATGTGGTTTAGCACTTTCATGTGCACATGTGGAGTGTATTTGTGACTGTATTTCTATGCAAGACTGCGTGTATGAGGTTGTGTGTGTGTGTAAGAGAGAGAGACAGAGAGAGAGAGAGAGTACGTGTTTGTGTGTGTGTGTGTGTGTGTGTGTGTGTGTGTGTAAGAGAGAGAGAATGAGAGAGAAAAAGAGAATATATGTATGTGTGTGTGTGAGAGAGAGTGAGTGAGTGTGTGTGTGTGTAAGAGAGGGAGAGAGAGAAAGAGAGTGTATGAGCGTGTGTGTGAGAGAGAGAGAAAGACAGCGTGTGTGTGTGTGTCTGAGTGAGTGAGTGTATGTGTGTGTGAGCGAGAGAGAGAGTATGTGTGTGTGTGTGTGTGTGTGTGTGTCTTTGTAAACTAAGCCGAAATGAGAGCCAGGAGTGGCGGTCTGTTTCCCCTTACTTGGGAGCGGGAGACAGGGATCAGAGGGTGAAAAGTCATGAGGAGGACAGCTTGACAGATAGAGGAGAGGTGACGCTGGGGTCAGAGCTGGGAGGGCCATTTCCTCACT
>PYXC01002775.1:5057500-5060000 GCA_015244755.2 Tenualosa ilisha | reverse complement strand
TGTTGCAAAATGTAAAAATAAAGTAAAAATGTAAAAATGAATGAAAACTGGCATAACTGATCCATTAGAAATCATGAACAGAAATAAAAGTACTGACTTTGTATGTTTATTTTTTTTTAATATTACCCACAGGAAGATGGAAAAATTAACTTAAGAGCAATCATTCATCAACCCACCCATAAGACAGGCACTCACAGTTACACACACACACACACACACACACACACACACATACACACACTAAACACTGACAAAGAGCATTTTATGGTGAGCTCTACCACTTTCATGCAGTCTACTTTTTACAATATTCTGTATTTTCTGGCAGTAAAAAGTGTTGTAGCTGTCACAATTCTATCTCCCAGACTCTCCCTCAACACTGTATAATGCCTTGTTAAAGCCAGCCGGGTGTGAAATGGTGTTTTGAAATAAATGAAACCGACCAGGAAAGCCAGGAGTGGGAGAATATTGCAATGTCAAGCTGACAGACAGGCAGTGAGAATGTAACAAGAGCTATCATCTTAAGGAAAAAACGGATTAAATAAAAACCTGGAGCGTCTTTAAAACTCAGTGCATCTGCGGCGCGGGTATTGACACGTCGGTGGCGGGGGCCATTTTTCATTGTCTCATCAACACAAAGCATTATGGGGGATCAATCTGGCTGCACATCAGATAGTCACAGAGCAAAGTGCTGGCTGCACGTTTTCAGATCCGTTCCTTTATCAGGGGGCTCAGATGAGGGAGTGGATGCACAGACACACACACACACACACACACCACACACACACACTGCATTCCCTGCCACATCTGGGAAAAGGAGCTGTCAGAGTGGTTTTGAAAAACGGAGGTGGAAAAAAAATGGAGACGGAAATTCTCAGAAACTTTTCACCGAGAAAAACAGAAGTCTCGTCTCTGCAGTCAGCCGTCTGGCACTCACCAGAAGCTTCAGTGGCGTTCACCGCGGCTACGTTGGCAACGCCGTTTGAAGCTCGGCCACCATTGGTGACCCTGCCACGAGCCCTGAACGCTTGTTACAGTAATCAGTTAAATTTGACAGTGGGCCAGAGGAGGCTGTGATCTGCATTTTGCTCCGTTTTGCTCTGGTGGCACGAGTGTATCCCTGACACTCCCTCAATTCTCCCTCTTCATTACCACGCATCTGTGCAGGTAGCTGACAGCACTGTGGGAGAGAAACCATATCAGACACACAACAACACACGTTTCTCCCCGACTACAAATCCCATACATAGCTCATCTGGCTCACACGCTTCTGGTGTGAGATATACGTGTGTGTGTGTGTGTAAGTTGGTCAGTATGTAAGTATGTAGGTTGTGTATGTAAGCCTAAATGTGTGTTTGTTGACGTAGGGATAAGTAGTCTGCTCTCTTTTCCGTTTGGGTCTGTGTGACACACCCTGTTGCACTGACCCTACCAAAACAAACCTGGCCGTCAGACATTGGTCTTTTCATCTGTGGGAATGTGCCGGACCGCTCGGCACTCTGCAATTACTGCGCCAAAATCATATATCATGCCTTTAACCTTGGGAACCTGTATATCTTTTGGGGTCGTTAATTTTAAAGGAGGACCATTAACCTGAGGATATGTGTGTGTGTGTGTGTGTGTGTGTGTGTGTGTGTGTGTGTGTGTGTGTGTGTGTGTGTGTGTGTGTGTGTTGGGGGTGGGGTGGGTTGGTCAGGGAGCCAAGACGGCCCTTTCTAAAACAAACCCCTGCAGATGTGGCCTGAGGGAGCAAGGAGGTGAATGTGTGTGTGTGGGTGGGTGTGGGTGTGTATGCGCGCACATTTGAAAGAGGGAGAGACTATGTGCGTATGTGTATTGATGACCCCTTTCAGACCAACAACTTAACGTATTTTCAACCCAGTTTTCAGCCATGTCAAACCTTTTATACCATTCAGTCACTGATCTGTGTTATCACAGAGTTCACACAAAGGCCCGGAGTATACACTAATCTCCTGGATGAACACCACTCCATACAAGACAGTGTTTCATGCAAACTTTCATGCAGAACAATACGTAATAATTGCAACCATGTATTAATCATTTATTAATCATTAATAAATCAGAATCAGATTGTGAAGTAATGACGAGGAGAATCGAGGAAGAGAAACACATTCACATGTACTGTATAGACTTTCCCTATGTATTATCCTAGCTGAAGACATTTTACAAAGTCAGAGTATTAACCTGACCTGACTTAGTCTGTAAGATTGAATGGTAAACCTTCAGACAGACAAAGAAATCATTGTGCACCTACAATACATCTCTGATTTATCAATATAGTGTATGTCCAAGTTTATAAAGCTATTCTTCATTTTTAACTGAATTATGCATTAGATATATGAAATGTAATTGTTTTCAATGACAATATATTTATTGCATAGGAATATTTATTTATTTAGAATGTAAGAACACAAAAAGTATTTAGTATTCCCATGAACAGATATACATTAACTCCTCTGACTCCTCTGTCCATGTTCACCCA
>PYXC01002775.1:4910000-5052500 GCA_015244755.2 Tenualosa ilisha | reverse complement strand
TGATAGGCAAGAATGACAACTCCACTGCATCCTTGCAGTCGTAGCTGAAATATTATGCCACTTTGCATTGTGTTGAAGCACCTTGTTATTGCCATGAGAAACTTCTCCGTAAAATCATATAAATGCAGTTTAATTCACAGTTACTGTCCCAAAGCACCATGTAATTTAAATAACTTCCTTTTGTTTGCGCAGGCTAGTTTTAACAAGATCCATTAAATCTGTTACAACCCAAATGCCTCTCCTTAAAATGAAAATATAGCACAATACAGAGTGTTTTTTTCTCTTTGTTTCCCTGCAAACATTCATAAAACTCCACAATTCTACAAAGTAATGTGTTTCTGATGTGTCCTTGCCTACCACAGTGAATTGTCAAACTGTGGAGAAAAAAAGTGTAAAAATTTAAGAAAACCTAGTTATCTATGTGCACCACAAGGGGTTCAGGATTTATGTTATTTTATCATAGGAGAATCATGCAGTTTCAGCTTACTTTAGGCTTACCGTTGACTCATCCTGTAATGAGTTTGCAGCATATCAGAGGGATCTCTTGACTCTAGTGCCCCCACCTGGTGGACATAAAAAAGCCTGCATTGTTTATATACACAGGCAATATTGACTTTTTTCTAGACAGATTGAATTGACATTAAATCTTGTCCATTTAGTGGGAAGAAAATTCACAAGAGTGAAAAGAGAAGAAAAAGGAAATGGCCTCATATTAAAAATAAAAGCAAAAGGCCCAAGTGATAAATTAAGTAGACATAGTCAATTCATTCCCATTTTTTCATAAAAATATTGCCAACACATTTGAAATTATTTTCTGTCAGTCTGCAATGATTACTAGAAAGCAATGTGTTTGAAACACCACTTAACAATGTCACATTAATTGTGACTTACCATTAAATTCAGTTAATACAAACAGCAAGTAAATGAATACAAAGAGCAAGCCTCTGTCAGACTGCTGAATGTTGCTAGGATGCACTGTTAACGGCTAATAAAAAAACGCTGACTTGATCCAGTTGATTGAGTGATATCTGTCACAGCCCTTACCAGACGGATGCATTTAGACTTACCTGACCTCAATCTACAAGACGTCGACTGCGATGACAGCTTGGCTATTTCTGTGCCAGGGGTGAAAGCGGTGGGGATGATCTCTCCTTTTAGTGGTGTGTAAACACACCTACGTCGCAATATGAAAATGAGCAAACATCATGCCTTACATTACCCTATGATTTCAGTCATTAAAATGTGCCGTTGAGTATTGCAAAAGCCATAGACACTTATGTTGTCCCTGCAAATGTCACGTTTTATGGCGCCTAGGCTTAATGACCTAGAAAAGCATTTTAGTAATTAACACCTATGATGAAACCTGGGGTTTACATTAATTGGTTTGGTCCAGGGTCCTATTCTCATATCTCCCCACATCATTAAGATAACCATACAAAACACATGGTGTAATTGATATTGTAAAAGATCATAAAATCTTCCGAAATCAAATGAAAATAGTTAATTGGCGAACTTATTACATTCCGAGGTCTATCAATACAGAGCGCAGTGCATTCAATGAAAACTCCCCTCTTCGTTTCCTTTTCAGCAGAAGGTAATTAGATTTCTAATGGAAAAGCCGTTTTGTACATGCCCTTTTTCAATCAAAGGTCTCTAATTGAAAATGAACCTATTTTCTTCCTATCATTTAAGTCCTTAAATTTTAAATAATGTGGGTCAGACTTTTGCTGCACAGACTTTTAAAAAACCTTGTGCTGCAGATCGAACAATGGCAGAACAGAACATCTCCCCCCTTCAGCCTTACAGATATTCCCTGTATTCATGGGTGGGCATATAAAGGACTGCAAGGATAAAAACTCAATAGGGCCTATCACCCATAAATCAAAACAGCCTGAGCTGATCTTAAAACAGGTGGAATGTAAAAAGGCCAGAATAACACTTCACCCACTTTGTGCCGACCACATGCGCCTGGATATATTTGTGTGTGTGTGTGTGTGTGTGTGTGTGTGTGTGTCTGTGTATGTGTGTGTGTGTTGGTGCTCATTAGGCTGTTTTAGCATGTTTTGCCACCACCTTCACTGCGGCACCTGAGAGCAGATGTGAGAGAGAGAAAGAGAGAGAGAGAGAGAGAGAGAAAGAGAGAGAGTGAGAGAGAGAGAAAAAGAGAGCGAGAGAGGGAGAGAGAGAGAGAGAGAGAGAAAGAGAGAGAGAGAGTTAAAGTCAAGTCCATTTTTTTTCTCACCACATCTGATGCAACTACTCTCCTTAGATATTTGTGTTTTTTAGTCAATTTTGAGATCCATGTCTGGCAAATATACTGTACAAATATACTGTACAAATATACTGTACAAAGATTGAGAAAGCCTTATGGTGCCAGTAAAGGGCTTGTGATGGGCACACTGATGGGGAATGGGTCTGGCGATGGCAACACCATGAGTACACATCAACATACTACATACAGAATCACATGTGTTTTTACATACAGAATCACATGTGTTTTTACATGCAGAATCACATGTGTTTTTACATACAGAATTACATGTGTTTTTACATACAGAATCATGTGTTTTTACATACAGAATTCAATGTGTTTTTTACATACAGAATTACATATGTTTTAAAGTGTCTTTCGAGAGACAAGAAAGCAGATATTGTATCAGATGAATAGAAACAAATTTGTTGCAGTTTTATTTCAGCTGAGAAACCAAGATACTAAGTGGTTCTCCATCAAATCCAATCAAATCCAGACATGTGCATCGTTTGAGAAGCTAAGAGTAGTTTGTCATGGTTCATAAAGAGGCCTCTAAATGAACAGTGCCAGCAGTTCCTCTGTTTAGAATTCCATTTAGTGGTGTTCAGTGAAGATGTCATTCCACAGGAGTTTGGTGACAACATTAGACACCAAGACTTTTTCTATCAAGGGAACTGCAATGGTACGAACCTAGGGTTCAGTGAATGATTTCAACATCTGCCTACATCTACTCTAGGACACTTTATACTCAATCCAGCCAACATTATACATCATAGTAAAACAAGATCACAACACTCTTGTTAAGTAGTCCAAGTATAATAGAACAAAATAGGCTTCAGAACAATTTTGTGGCAGAATGTTTCAGGCTGTCTGTGTCTTGTATCTTGTCTATTGCAGTCTAATCTTGTCTATTAATTGCATTTACATCAATGTATGTTTATATCAATGGCTTTTTCACAAAGTCAGTAACCAGAGCCACTTTATTTTCTTTAGCTTGTTTATTTACAAGGGACAATGTATGTTAAACTTAGTATTTAATATGTATATGTTATGTTATCTGTAGTCCCTTGGTACGGTCTACTAAAACAGTCTAATAATACATATCTACTAATTAATTAACTAATTATAAGGATCTAATAATACAACTACTTCTTGGCACTCTAATCTGTATCTACAACAAATAATAATAAACTCAACTAATTTTAATTATCTAATATGTAATCTTGATGCACTCATCCACAGAGCAGTAACAGCATCTTTGCTGACCTGCAGAAGACACGTCCTTGTACAACAGCCCATCTGAGATTTACTTCGTCTCTCCATTTGGCTCACAAAGACCGAATTCCTGGCCCTTTCCTCTTCACAGCTGCTCTCAGAGCAAACCCCCCCCCCCCCCCCCCGCACCCCCCCTCCCCATGCACATCGTGGCTCTTTTCTTGTTGAATCAAGTCAAACATCTGGAGTGAGATAAGTTATCTTCCCCTCTCCTTCTCTCCGTCTTCTCTTTGTTCTGTGGGAAGCACTGGTGAAACCTTGGCAATGGGGCCAATGCAAGGCCAGCCCAGAGTTCTCATTCGCCTTTAATGGGGTGTCTGGAAGTTACAGGCAGACTTTTGTGTGTGTATGTGTGTGTGTGTGTGTGTGTGTGTGTGTGTGTCGGGGGGGGGGGGGTTGAACTTTTTCCCTCTCCCGCCCACACCTCTGAAAAATTGAAGGGTTGACTCTATCCGAGAGAGCAATGGTGACCCTTTCCTCTGTGTTTGCAGTCCAAGACGCATCACAGGGTTTATCCCTATAAACTGAGACGGGGAATTTTTTCACAGTTCTTGACATGGGAATATTTGCACACATACCACAAAAAGCACAAGATTCAACCCAATTGGTGCACAGTAGTTTGGGAATGTGCAATCTCAATCAGATTACGGCGTCATAATCTTGTTAAGATACTGTAAGGAAATCAGTTTAATAAAGAGACAAATATTCTTCAGTATGTGATGCAGGGATGTCAACCTGAGGGCTTTTCCTCAAGTGTACAAACTGAAGATATATGACAGACTCTAACCAACAGGGACTAACAACTGCGCGGGAACAAAGAGGGGGGGAGAAAGCATCCCGTCTTGCACGGCCATGCGGGAGTTGTTTGTCTCTGAAGACGCCCTTCGCATGCATCACAGCTTCCCCCCCAACCCTAACACACACTCACACACACACACACACACATCTCCACACGCTTCTCTCCTCCCCAAAACAGGGGATGCAGTTACATCCAATGTGACAAGACTTCAGCTATTCTTAACTTGGGCTCCTGTGGCTGTGTCTTCACTGGCCATAGGGGGGTGGGGGGTGGGCAGATTTGGTGGGAGGGGGTGGTGTGTGTGTGGGGGGGGGGGGGGGGGGTGTAGAACAGCGTGGGGCTGTAGGCAGTTGCCTGACGGAGGCTCATCTGACACAGGCTCCTTCTCCCCGCGCTCTGCCTTTGGCTCCGTGAGAACAGACCCCACCATCTGCCGGGGCTCGCCGCCGCACCCATCAACCGCCAACTGGGCCAAGGCAACAACAACAACAGGAGATCCACTGGCACAGTGTGGAGAGCTCTCACCAGCTCCAGATAACTGCTCCAGCTCCAGGAGCTCCCTGCTCGCTGCTAGCTCCCTGTGTGTGTGTGTGTGTGTGTGTGTGTGTGTGTGTGTGTGCGTGTGTGTGTGTGTGTCTGTGTGTGTGTGTCTGTGTGTGTGTGTGTGTGTGTGTGTCTGTGTGTGTGTGTGTCTCCCTGTGTGTGCGTGTGTGTGTGTGTGTCTGTGTGTGTGTGTGTCTCCCTGTGTGTGTGTGTGTGTCTGTGTGTGTGTGTGTCTCCCTGTGTGTGTGTGTCTCCCTGTGTGTGTGTGTCTCTCTGTGTGTGTGTGTGTGTGTGTGCCTGTATGTATGTATGTAAGTGTGAGTGTGACACTGTGTGCCTGCATCTGAATGTGAGTGTGTGTGTGTGTGTGTGTGAGAGAGAGAAAGAGAGTACGAGTGCGAGAGACAGTATATGTATGTGAGAGAGTGTGAATTTGTGTGTGTGTGTGTGTGTGTGTATGTTCAATCATACATCTGTTTGTGTGTGTGTGTGTGTGTGTGTTCTGTGCATCTGTGTATATGTGCATGTCAGCCTGCATGTGCGTTTGTGTGTATGTGTGTGTGCATGCGCATGTAGTGTGTGAGCATTTGCACGGGGCGCGGGGCAGCGGTGTTGCTAGATTCGCGGGTGATGAAAGGCAAATGTAGCATGTAAAAAGAGTGTGATTGTCTGTGGGCCCCTCTGGAGGATACTGATCCAGACTGACACCCGACAGACAGCTGGGATGGCTGAGGGCCACCTGACTACTGCAGGCCCACAGCCCGAGAAGGGCCCCTGGCTCCCCCACAATCCCTCTGTGTGTGTGTGTGTGTGTAAGTGTGTGTGAGAGAGAGAGGAAGGGAGTGAGAGAGAGAGAGAAAATGAGTGAGAGAAAGGGAACTGGAGAGAAAGAAAGTGGGAAAGGGAGAGAGAAAAAGACAGAGACAGAGAGAGAGAGAGAAGGAGAGGGGGAGGAAGCATAAGAGCTTACCATAGGCTTCCACCACAAACACATTCAACCAGACAAAGCCTTAATTAAAACATGTCTTTCAGCACTGTGCTAAGACAATGAGGAGGGGTTGGGGATGGGGGGGGGTCAATTGTGTGTGTGTGTGTGTCTGTGTGTGTGTGTGTGTGTGTGCACGCATGCATCGCAGATCAACACAGCCACTTTGGAAATGATTGCATTTTTTGTATATGCAAATACAACGCTCTACAAAGGAAATTCTGTTTGAATATTTCAGTGGATATTACCTTGAAGAAATGAAACCCTTGTGAAAACCTCGCCCACGTGGGTTGTACACCGAATGAACTTCGGGGCGATAAGACTGTTTCAGGCTGAATCAGCCCAGTGTGATGTTTCTGCACCAGGAGAACTGTGCTTAGGATTACTTACACAAGATATTAGAGAAACAATAACAGTGGGAGATTGGGAGGGTGAGTCCATGCACAGGTCATGCTTTGACACATTCATAATGTCAAAAAAACGCAGTGTAGTTTTATGATGTAAATAATTATATGAAATTTGAAGATTTGTCTATATTCAGCTGGGCAGAAAACATGAAAAAAATGATGTCAAATAATTAAATAATTCTCTGTTTGCTCATGTCCTGAGACAATTTGTTTATCAAATTTGACGTTCATAACACTGGAAATGCCTTGGACCACAACACTTGTGACCAAGAGCAGACGCAGCTGTCTATGTCTGACTTCTCTGACATCTCAGCTGGAACTATTCGACTTTCCGTTTGGGCCGTTCACACCAAAATAACTCTAAATGATTATATGGTGACACGTTAGATTAGGGTACACATATTCACCACTAACTAGCAGCTTATTACATTATTACATTATTGCTTTCTTCAAGCTTTTGTCTGACCTTTAGCCTCACTTTCAAAACTCCAAATGCAATTAGCACACCATCGGTCTGTTCACTTGACACAGTTCTTGTTGTTTTCACACTATATGCAGTCAATGAATGCATTTCTACAATGATTACATTTTCCTTACATACAGGATCACCCCAACCAAAATTACCACCAAAATTATGTATCTTATATGTCTTTATTGTAAATGCTTACACACATCATGCCAGAAATGTAAATCTATTGTCCAAAACCTTAAATACAGTACAAAACCCTTAGTTCGGCAATAACAGCTACACAATGGCTACATAGATGATCATTCTTGAAAGAACATTGAGCAACAGATAATGATAAGAATAATAATTAACCTAAAAAGGAAAAATAGACAAACCATCCCATTTCAACTGCAGTTGGATAAGTTGCCAGGTGTTGACAACAGACTGATGGTTTGTTGTACTTGGAGTGATTACAGACTGGACAAAAGCATGTTAGCAGCTGGAGAGAACTGTAGGCCTATGCATCTGCAACAATTCCTGAAGAATTTCTATGGAACATTCCCTATCTAACATAAAATGACTGACTAATTTTTGCACACAAATCTGGAAACACTGACACAAATATAACCGGTAAAGTAAACAGAAAGTTTAAAGTTTTGAAGTCAATGTAGTCCATAAAGTCATGGATGTGAAATACATGAAAATGTTTCAGAAATGCCATGACTTGTTAGTATTTTGAAAGTTAGTGTACTATGACTGACTAAATGTTCTCTGTGTAAAGAAAACACATGCTAGTACTTGGTGGAACTATTTGATATTGAGGCTAATTGTCTGTTTAGCTGGAGTTAGCATGTATTGAGAGAAGCTTTTGGCATTTTGAAATGTAGACTTGGTGTTTTGTTAACAAAATGTGCTTTTGATAAGAAAACTGTTTGGCTAATTGTGTGATGAAGGTGCTTTGTTGTGTTAAGGGTTTAGATTAGTACAGGTTAATGTTTGTTAGCGATTGAAAAAAAAATTCAACCTAGCAACATACTAGTTATTCCAAGTCACTTATTAATACCTTATTCTGCATGAGCTTACTCTACCCATAGTAGACCACTAACTATAGAATTTCATTCCAATAAAAACTCCTAATTACTGCTTATTCACAGTTAGAACGTTGCATGCAATAAGCACGATGACCGATCAGAGCAATGTCGGCAAAACAGCAAATACATCCTTCTTTGAAACGAATGACTTGACTACAAACCTACTACAAAGCTACTGAGGCCTATGGCTTGTGGCTAGAGGCTATACCAGATGAGCAAAATTATCTGCTACCGCCATGGTATGTCTAAATTTCTAGGCTATACCTTAAGTGAAGGCCTCTAATGACAGAAGTATAAGTTGAATGTGGCTGAGTGTGAGTTCTCCAATAAGGGCTAAAGAAAGACTCTCACTGTAACAACCCACAGTCTTTAAGACACACAAAAGTCAACAAAATGAGAGATCTACTGAGACAAATACTGTCGATTAAAATATTTCAATATAATATGTATTTCACAATATTCTTGTTTCTGTTATGACGATCAGTGGAAAATTTGATCATCATAATCATTTATTGTTAGTGTATCCACCTGGAAGGAGATTTTTGTAGGTCTGCCATTAATGTTGATTCAAGTAGTCTGCAGTGCTTTCCTCCTGTGGTCCTTTGAAGGTGTCTGGCCATGTTTCAGAAGCTGCTTGAAAAATTAACCATCTGCACAGCTTCCCACCAGCCATTTCAACTTTTGCCATTACATCAGTCTGAATAGTTTCAACTGTTTGCCTACAACACAATTTTTTTATTTAATCAAAGCTAATTGGAATTTGATTGGGCACTAGAACACTAGTGATGGTGTGCAAACCTAGACTTGTGTGGGCTGTGTGTGCCCCATATGGTCAGGTCCACACATACTCTGCTGTTTGGTGCTCTTTCACATAGCAGATGATTACTTCTTGTTAGTGTGCATATGAAGAGCTCAACGCTAGTCAGTAACCTGACCGGCTTCTGGCTCTACATAAAGCACACCGAGACAATGCACATTGTTTATTGAACTCTATAAATAAATCCAGTTCAAGCGAAACAAATATGGCCGTATATTATTACGTGCAAATGCCAATACTGGAACTGCCTAGTAGTCTACACAAAGGAAGTCTTCCACCAAGGAAAAGAGAGTGCACTCAGGTCTTTAGTTGTTTTTGTTTTTTGGGATTTTTTTTGTTTAAAGCAACACTGTGTAACTATTTGAGGTATCCTTCATCCCTCTGAGGTGTCAGACAATTCGTTTGATACCATCTCCAAATCAGTTTGGAGGGCATATGAATGAAGGGTCATTCCCACCCCAGATGCACTCTGCAGGTCTGGGTAAAAGAAATAGAAAGGGTAGAGAAAACCACCAGAATGAAAAAGAAAAACTTGTGCTGACTGGATTGCCATCTAATACCAATTAGCATCTTGTAGCAGCGCCTTTCATGCACTGGAGAATAGTTGTAGGGTTTTGCGGGCCTCAAAGTAGCTGGATCACTAGTTTTACACCATTTATGTTTTCTTTAACAATAAACGCCACAACAGCTGCAGGCGTATGATCTGAACACTGCCTGGGTTTTCAGCAAGCCCAAGAGCTGCAAAGTGCGGCACAAGGGTGAAGCTCCCTACGGTACAAGAGGAGAAAGCAGAGAATCGGGTCTACAAACCCACAGGGTTTGTAAATATTAATGAACTCCTCGCCACTTGGGGATTGTGTCACTCTCGCTCTCTCTCTCTCTCACTCCCTCTCTCACTCTTCATTTTTCTGCCCGTTTGTTTAATTAAAAGAGCTCATTTTAGAGAAATTAATGGTTGTCTGTTGCCCGTGGGGCTGCTCACAGTGTTAAGACTGTGGACTTGACATTTAGCTGATGTGTGTCTGTATGTGCGTGTGTGTGTGTGTGCGTGGTTGGGGGGGTTGGTTGTCATAGCGGACTCAGGCCAGATCTCTAAACGTTCAGGCGTTTGCCCCCCAAAGCCACGAACCACAAGGCTGGAGTTGTGATACACTCTGTGTCCCATACATCTATCCTATGCCATGTTTAATTAGACAGAAAGCCCTCATTACGATTGAAGAAAACACTTGGCAGGCCACATCAAGAGAGCTTAACATTTTCCCTAGTGTCTTGTACATTTATTTTTAATTCAATGCCATATTTTGCTTCAAACTAGATTTTTGCTTTGATGTAGTATCGCACTCTGAGCCCCCCAGAACAGTTGAAGCCAAACATGGGATTATTAGATAGCCTTTTAGGTAATCCCATTCTGATCCCAACTGATGTAAGTACAGTTCATTTTTAGTGTGAAAAAATTTCACATTGAAAATTTTCTAAATTTCCTTCCTGAGATATTTTTGTTGAGAGATTGCATTTTGTTGAGAGATTGCATGATCTCATTACAGCACAATCTACTCCACCATCTGTGTAATGTGATATCAGAAGCGGAGTGTCCAAAGATCATAAAAAAGTGCGTTAAGGCTCATCTGAATTGTGGATGGCGTCTCCTGAAATTCTGTGAACGCAGCGGCAGCAGAAAGAAAGCCACGCAGCCTGAAAAGACTAACATCACCCTGTATGATGAAACAAATGGGGCCTAAGGCAGCCTACGGCTTCACACTGTGCCTGGCGTCATTTTTAATAACTCTGACAAGGTATCATATATACTCATCTTCTCCTGAGCAATAACAAGGACAAACAGGATTTCCGTCGTGAGGAATTAGTGCCACACTCCTCTACCACTTTCCTCTCGTTTCACTCTTTTATTCTTACTATCTATCTCTCTTTTTTGTTTTTTTAATCATTTTTTTTCTTTTCACAGAAACATTCACTGTGAGCCACAATTCAAATCACACTGGGCGGCTGCTTCAATGTGTACTAGTTTTCTCTTCTCTTTTTTTCCTTTTTACACACATACACGCTCTCTCTCTCTCTCTCTCTCTCTCTCTCTCCTTCTTCCATCTTTTCATGAGCATTGTGAGGCCGACAGATTTCTTGGAGAATAGGAGCCTTCTCAATCCCTCTCTCTATTTTTAATTGCTTTCTGGATGGTAACAAAGGCATCATTTCACTAAGAGCCAGACCACATACAATAATGATTTCTCCACTGGCCTGTCCTACTTACTTCCATGTTTGAGAAACTTTTTAATTCAAATATTGCAGCGTAGATTAATTGTCTGATATGTAAAAGCATTGTTCTGCATACTAATTCTACAGCCGTTTCCTTTTGTGTCGAGCGTGTCTTTTGATGCGGGCCTAATTAACGAGGAGATGTGAGTCTTTTTTATGACACGTAAGTGCATAAATGAACTAATTACCATGCCTATTGGATGGACGAAACTGACCAGTAATGGGAGTCGTCACTCAGGTTCATTTCTCGGAGGTTAAAGGACTGCAACAATGGATTGCCTCTTCAAAGGAGAGGAAATATCAATGGGCTCTACATTTTGTGCTTTATTCCGTCAAAAGGAAAACATGAACCTTGTATTTTGTACCTATAACCACAGTATAATCTCCTAAAGAGAGGGAAAAAAGCTGATGCAAAAGAATCAGTTAACATTTACACAAATGCAGCAGATGACTTTTATTCCTTGTGACTATCTCTTTGCCTAGACTACCTCAGCAACAGTCGGCAAGCTTGAGCCTGATGTAGTGGCGCCCTCTGGACGCTGAAGGTGGGTATTACTGTGTAACAGAGACAGCAGGGTGAGGAAAAACATAACAGCAACAGAGAATTCTGGTCAAGAACTCTAAGCTCAGACAATTTGCATTTTATCTTTGTTAGCATCCCACCCGATGCCTGCTAACGAGCAAAGAAGTGTGTGCAGTGTTAAAAGAGTGTGAGTGTTACTTTTCACGCACATACTGGCTCTCATCATTAGCACATCTCCACAGAGACATGGTGCAAATGTGCCAATACAAGTGTGAGTGTGTGTGTGTGTGATTGTGTGTGTGCGTGTGTGTGTGTGTGTGTGTGTGTGTGTGTGTGTGTGTGTGTGTGTGTGTGTGTGTGTGTGTGTGTGTGTTGGTGCTCATTAGGCTGTTTTAGCATGTTTTACCACCTTCACTGTGGCACCTGAGAGCAGATAGGGAGAGTGTGGTTGCTTTCTGTCCCGTGTGAATAAAACAGGAAAAGCTCACCTGGGCTGCTTCTGAGGAATGGGCTCCAGCCCCAGGGAACTAGTGATGGGAGAGAGGAAGAGAAAAGAGGGGATAGAGGGAAAGAAGAAGAGAGAGAGAAAAGGAGGGAAAGAGGTAGCGAGAGACAGAGACACAAAAAGAGAGAGAAATAAGGGAAAAGGGACCAGCAAAAGTAGGCAAAAGAGTGTGTGTGTCCAACAGACAGACAGACAGAAAAAGAATCACAGGGAGAGAAGGAGAGAGAGAGAGAGAGAGAGAGTGAGAGAGAGAGAGAGAGAGAGAGAGAGATCATTATTATGCATGTACTTTGGCAAACCCGCTAACACACACCTTGAGCACACTCAAAAAAAGAACTATACCCTTACTGAAACATCTGAACTTCTGTGAATGTGAAACTAGCCCAAGGGACTGAGAAAAGGAACGAGAGGGAGAAGGCAGGAGAGCGGAGAGAGTGAGAACGTATTTGAATGTGAAAATACTGACACTCTCACACACATTCATATTCACAGTCATACACACTACATGACTTCGGACAACTTTTCATGGCAAAGCAAAATCTCTACAATTCCAGGGTAAATACTCTGTGTTGTACCCTAATAATAACATTTTATACAATTCATTCATCTTTGACATACTGTATGTTTTGAATGTATGTTGTAATCCTTATTGGAAAAAAAATTTAGAAGAAAATTTTAAAAATTTAAAAATGTTTTACTATATTTCTTGAGTTAATTGCATACTTTTAGTCCACTACTACATTTCCAGTTGGCAGCATAGTTACAAGTATCACGTGAAATTGAATTTGGCTGTCAGTTGATTAGATTAGATTCATTAGATTGCATTTACATTTAGCAGACATTGTTATCCAAAGCGACTTACATTTGTCAACTATCAATTACATCAGGGCCAGTCTCCCCTAGAGCAACTTAGGGTTAAGTGCCTTGCTCAAGGGCTCATTGGTAACAGCCAAGATTTAAACCCACAATTTCCAAACTACTAGCACGCTAGCCAGGTTGCTTAACCGCTACGCCACCACCACCCAGATTAGAGTCAATTTTATTGTCATTACACATCAATGAATACAGAGTATGAAATACAGTTTAGCACCTAATCAGATCTGCAAATAGCAGAGAGTGTAATATGTACAGTATGTGCAGCATGTACAGTTAAGAGCAGTTATGTGCAGATAAGGGCAGTATTAAAAGTGGGAATAGATATGTGTGGATTATGTACAAATAAATTATGATGGGAATAGTTATGTGCAGATTATGTACAAATAAGTTATGGGAGCAGTTATGTACAGATAAGGGCAGTAAAAAGATGGGTATTAGCTAGTATTGATTTACAAAAAAAGCAATGTGCAGATCAATTAGTATTGATTTACAAAAAAAGCAATGTGCAGATGAAGTATGTTAATATACAAATGTTCTATACTACTGTACATAGGCAAATCTACAGATGTACAGACATACAGATGTAATATGGACAAATACACAGGTGTGTAGATATATTAATATATGTACATACAGATGTATATACAGATGTATATATGTGTAGTAGAAGATAGGCAAAGTGCTATGGATGTATATACAGTAGTGAGTCGTGAAGAGGAGCGCTGTGGACAGATTATGGCAGGGTGTAGCGTGAATAGGAAGGTTCAGCAAGGGGACTGCAACAAAATTCTGGGGAAGCCTACTTGTCATTGGACACAGGTAAAAAATAAATTCTCCATTAAACCTGCATATGTGATATAGGCGCCATTTTTCATTCTGACTGTGTGTGCGTGTGTGACTTTTTTTCAGGCTTTTTTTTTTTTACATTTTCAGAAGTTTGTTAAAAGCTACATGATTTTTTTAACTTACTTGTACTTTTGTTTTCATTACTTAAGTAAATTAAGTAGATTACTTCTCGTATTTAAGTCCTTAAATCCAAGACACTTTAAGACTTTTACTTGAGCAACATGCTATTGGGTGACATGAACGTCTACCAAAATCATTTTTTGGGAGGGTATCTGTAATTTTACTCAAGTGGGGCTTTCAAGTACTTTATACAACTACAATACAATATGCTAGATAAAGGAAAGAAGTATTTTTGTTTTAACTGGCTAAAGCATTTGGGCCAACTCAAGTTGTTGTAAATGTGTTTTAAATGCATTTCAAACTAGATGTTGTTGTTAGAGGGCTTCACATACATTCATTCGGCACAAACATGAATGAAAATTTGACATAAAATGAGCAAGCAAGGCTACCTGTATCTAAAGCACTTCCAAACATAGCTGACAGGGCATATTTGGTAGGTGTCTCTACCTTTTCACAAACCCTGAAGGTAATGCAAATAAGTGCTAGGACTTCATCCAAGCAGATCTGGATAGTTGAAGAGTTATTTTCTAATTTTTATTTATTTCACATTTTACTGAATGCATGGCTGGTTTTTATTCTTGTATCACATTTCATTAAAAAATGTGATGTGGGCCTAAATTGGAACACCCATGCAATCTGAAAAGATATCTCTCCTGCAAACCCTGTCAACATTGTTGAAAAACTTTCAAAATGTACATTTTGGTGGGCTTAATAGGTATGTGTGTGTGTGTGTGTGTGTGTGTGTGTGTGTGTGTTCAGTCCTCATGTAGATTTCGGAATTGTTTCTTATATCCTAGTGGGTGTATTTATGTGTGTGTGTGTGTATGTGTGTGTTTGTGTGTGTGTGAGAGAGAGAGATAGAGCAACTGGGTTACAATCTACTCACTCTGGTGCTCCATATGCGGGCAGGCCTAGGTGTCTACAGGGGAACTTGGATAAGGAGTCACTTCCTGAGCACGCTGCTCAAAAAGAAACAAGAACAGAGGAGTTAATGCTATCTCTACACAATGATTATACATAGATGATCCTTTGTGCCTTTTAAGGTGTAGTGATCAGTTTCAGTGAATGGGTGAAGTGGTTACCTTTAATGTCAGCTCTGCCCTGTGGAACAATCAGTTTGAGACCACGCTGAACAGTGAAGCGCACAATGGTATGTTCATCTGGAAACACCATCATAATCACAGTCAAAGACACATATGCTTGCTCTCTCTCTCTCATACACACACGCGCACACACACACACACACACACACACACACACACACACACACAAACATATACACATACACACAAACACACACACACACACACACACACTAGGATATAAGAGACAATTCTACATGAGGACTGAAGTCGTCGTAGCTCCATTCTCAGTACGGAATTGAAACCTAGTAACAAACTCATTCTTACCCTCAGTTTTATACATACAGACTCACCGGTCAGAGAAACAATGGTCTTGACTTTCTTGTACCAGTCATCCTTTATGTCCATAAGATCAGCCTCTGGAGTGGGTGCTCTCTGTTCCCCGTCTTTGGTGTCTTCACAGCTTTCTCCCCAAAAAGCTTGTTCATCACCCGATGTGCACAGAATCTATGGGATGAAGGTGGTTAAGTAGTGAACACCACAAAAATGATTTAAAATCATTTATAAACAATGAACAAATTTCAACATCAAATCCCATTTGAAAACAAATAATGTCATCATGAAGGACAGACATTTCAAATTTAAAATTTTAGTTTCAATTTAATCTATAGCCTGATTAAACCAAAAATCGACCTGCTAGTAAATCTGAATTAGAATTGAAATATATGATGAATATAACTATGAGCTGATTATGGTTAAACTATGGACGTGTATTGACATTTGATTTCAGTTAACAACTACAGTTAAAACAAGAAAAGTTTACGAGATAAATATATTGTTAAAGAAATACTCTTGAGCGTTTCAACCCATAGCTCTGCTACTCAATATCACCAAGTGCTGTAGGTGGGAAAAAGAACAAGAAAAAAAAACACAAAGTTTCCTGGCTGTGTCCGGTCCAACAGCACTCAGTGACCCCGAACAACAAGGCTATGGGTGGAAATAGTCCTGCTATCCTTAATATTGTTAAAGATGAGTGCTGGAGGCTCACTTCTTCCAGCAGACCATCAGAATGGGGAAGACAGTCACAAGGGCCACGTAAAAGAGAGTACGGTCCACCCTGCCAGACTGGAAGAGCTGGAGGATGCTGTCTCTTTGGGATTCTGAGATATTTATCTGCAAAGACACAGCCATGTCACACACAAAAGTGTTTTAACCATTACATACATACATACAATATCCCAAACTTTCATATTTTTTCACATATTTATTATAGATCTAAAAGATGTAATAATGTAATAAATCCCAGTGCATGACTGAATAGCAATCAACCCAAGAATATGTTTATACATATTCATTATACTTCTGAAAGATTTCAAAACGTTCCCCGATTTTAAAATAAATGCCAGTACTTCACAGAATAGGCATTTATAGTCATTTATACAACAGTGACTCCTCCTGGTCAAATCAAGCACTGCATCCTAACAGGCTGGCAAGAAGGATTCCACAGACACGGATAACTGTTGAGTTGCTTTTGAATTCTCTTTTTTTGCTTAGGAAAGTTCCTTTCCTGATGAAATGACCTGGAAGTTTGGATTCGCTAAAGCCTTAGAAATGGTGCTTCAATGCTTCCATTGGTTCATATGAAGTGAAAGGAGACATCTTTTCCAACAAGGTTGTTTTCTAACAAAGCCAACAAGGACAAGGTAAAGTGGATAGTGAAACGAGATAGAAGAGACTACTGTAATTTCCCAATTATTAACCAAGGTTAATATATTGATTTTTCCAAATTTCTTTATCAATGAGGTTAATACTTGGGTGAGGGCTATATACAGAATTGCATGTCTCGTCTTTCTACTTGATCTGATCTGATTGTGATTCAGTAGGTAATGTTTAGTGAACTGAGGTTAATACATGGGTGTGCTTGATACAAGGATGAGGTCAATACATGGTTTTGTTTTTTTAGTTTGCATAAAACACTGACCTGAGGTCTATACATGGTGCAGCTTATATTCAGGAAATTACTGTATTTAGAAAGGCCCTAGAATTCTCACTTGAAGGCTTAGGAGGATGGAAGTGGAAGGAGTTGTGTTCAAACAGACTGAGTCCGTGGTAATCAGACCTACCCTGAGTTTTGGTGAGAACTCAGACTTGAGGAAGAGTCTGATTATCATGTCGGCCTTCTGGTGAAGTATGTTGAAGTCATTCTCCCCGTACAAGCCGGCAACAGCCATAGCTGTCCCAGAGTCAGCAAGGCTCCGAAACCTTTATTTACAGTCACATGTGAATTAACTGAGGTGGCACCTTTATGGAAGGTGGCGAAAGAGCGAAGAAAATGCAGCTACAAGCAGACCTTACGGTACCGATCCTACAGCAGCATCAAATAAATAATATCTTAAAGGAGAAATGCAGCATGAATCATTCCACAGCTCTGTTGTTCAAGGGGGCATAGGAAATTAAAATTGAAAGTAAGTTACTGTGCCCCATTCAGTTAATGTCAAATTTTCTCATTCTTCTTCCTACCGACAGCACCCGGTGACCAGTGGGCTATGGATTGATTCACAACGGATTTCTCCTTTAAGGCATTCACTTGCATTGCATTTAATACAGCCTTTATATGTGGTAGAAACATTATCATCGGAGATTACAGTCTAGTCTCGATAGGTGATATGCAAGGCAGGTTTATTTATATAGCACATTTCAGGAAATAAAATGACATGAAATGAAAATAGTAAATGATAGAAAATAAAAACATAAATGATAAAAACAGTAAATAACAGCAGATAAAGTCATAAAATGAAGTAAAAGTTAAAAAGTGATCTCAATTCTCATATCAGTCTCATAAATAATTTCTGTTCAGTTTTAGTAGCTACTACATTTCAGACCATAAATAATATAAAATATAATTTCATGCAAATTAATAAAGATATCACTTAACTAAATTTAATAGAGAGTGACACAGACCTTGTTAACTCTAATGTGATGTTACACAATCTCACCTCTCACATTCCAGATAGAAGGAGAGATCATTGACCAGGAAGTCCACAATCACAGGCTTGTGGTTGATAAGGCGTGTCTTGAGGAAGGAAGCATCCTCATCTCTATCTTTGGACATGTGTGTCTTCGACGTGTCTAATGACGAAGGACTTGGGCTCACTCCATATGCTGCAAGAGGCCAGCACTGATCAGCTTATCCACGACCCGCTGTGCCACCTTATGCCAACGCTGTCCATCTATCGCACCAACACAGTCAGACAGGGCAGGGTACTTACACTCAGAGTAGACCAGGTAGTACTGTCGCAGGTACTGCTCAAACTCAGTACGGGTGGCACTGCTGGTCATTCCAGCCTGGAACTTGCACACACCTTTGATGAAGCAACTCAGAATGGTCCAGACATTTTTCTGTGGGGAGAGGGACACAACTGGATGAAAGACAGAGATGAACAGAAACATGGATACTAACATTTGATCAACAAAATGTCTGAAAACATGACGTTATTATGTAATTATTTTGGGTAATTTTCAAGTAACCTCTATAGCTAAATACAAATAAACCCTCAAATATGTCATTATTTACATCATAAAAATTATGTAAATAATAATAATAATAACAATTATAATAATAGACACAGATGGATTGACTACCACGTAATGTTTTTGGACAATATTTTGGAACTATTATGATGCTTAGTTAAACCATGTAGTCTTTCATGGTTACTACTAATTGTACTTTTCCTCCCTTGAGTCGTGAATCTGCCCACGTTTTTTTCCTAGACTAACTAACATAAGGGAGTTTTTCCTTGCTCCTGTTGCTCTTGGGTGCTCCTTGCTGTAAAGCGGCATGACACAATACTACTGTAAAAGTTGCTGTATAAATATAACATAATTGAATTGAATTGAAAAATACCAGGCATCTTCTCAGTCTAATGCATGTAAAATAAGATCCACTTTGCATGGAATTAACCTACAATTCACTTTCAGGGTGTAGCTATGGCTACAATATTCACTTTCAGGGTATAGCTATGGCTGCAATATTCACTTTTAGGGTGTAGTTATGGCTACAATATTCACTTTCAGAGTGTAACTATGGCTACAGTTTTCACTTTTAGGGTGTAGCTATGGCTACAATATTCACTTTCCGGGTGCAACTATGAATCGTGGCCTTGGCTTGGCTTGGCTCCTCCTGAGCCAGCAGCTAGTGAGTGCTTCTTAGTAGGCTCTTTCACCCTGCTTGAATGGCCACTGTAAAAACACCCGCACACTCTCACCTGCTTTGGATTTCTTTTGCCTCTTATCACAGAGCTCAAGCCTGATCACATTACACTTTTATCTCAGCGTGGTCCTTACAATCAGCAACTTTCAGAAACATCTAGAGATTTCCATTCATTTTGTGGACTCGCACTTTTCTGTTACTATACTGTACACTGGGCCACACATGTCTAAAACGGAAAAAAATCATGGCTATACTACAGGACTTGAGCAAGCTGAAAATATAAAGGCAAAGTGTATCACCAGCTTGTTTTTAATGATGCATTCTCTAACGGTGGTATCTGGCACAACAGTGGGACAGGCAGGGAAGATGTCCTGGTACTGCTTAAACCTGCCACCATAGAAACAAAGCTTTATATATATATACTGACAAAACGAATACAGACAAGTATTGCTCATTACATTTTTCTTATGCACTGTATGTAACAAGTAATTATGTGCATAAAAAGTCATAGATTTAAAACTGACGAAAAGTATTGCAATGATAGACAAGAAAGTAATCATCCACTGAAGTCATTAACTCAAGAGGACACTTAATTCTTAAAACACTTAAGAAGGCTTGACTCTAAAGGAGGGAGGTAAGCTACTGTACCAAGCCCAGAGATTACCATGTAGCTTCAAGGGACTTGTTGACCACATCCTGGATGGTGTAGAGGAGCTCACAGCTCACTGATCTCATGGTACCCACCGTTCTAATTATCTCCGCACTGCACTGCAGGAAATCCACTGTAAGGGATGGCAAGGGAGACATGTTCACCACATACATAGCAATTACTATAACAGGCTACACATGCAGTGGGGTAACCAGCAATTAAGGTTGATTTGACATTAAATGACAGCAATTTGATTTGTATAAATGCAGAGAATCCTACTAGCATCGTCCCGCCAGAAATACTTCTCCAAGATGGTGTGGATTTTTCTTCTCTGGATTCTGGTGCCCTTTGGAGTCGGCTCGATGGAACGCAGGCGTTCCACTTCCTGGATGAAGAGCAGAGGACCATGGGCGTTATGGTAGCGCAGGTAGCGCTTGAAGTAGTCAAGGTGAGTCGCGTTTCTGAACAGGTCTCCATAGTGTCTGTTAGGAAATGCAATGATGCAGTGAGCACTAGTATCATGATAAGACATAGACACAAGTTACATTTGGAAGAATATTTCTCAAAGTGCTTGAGACTTAAACCTTGGCCTCATGGATGGAGAGTGGTAAAAACTGTTTTCCTTCTTCAAATCTTTTCTGGTCGGATTGGCTGATGACACATTTCTCGAGGTGGGTCTGTCTGATTTGTTTGACAGAAAAAAAATTATATTCATGTTTACCATGACAAAATGTTACTTCAACCACTGTTTGAATGAAGAATGTTTTTTTAGGGTGCATTAACACTAGCCCCTTTTGACCAGGCCTGAGTTCATTTGGACCCTTAGTTTGGTTCTATCTGACAGTGTGAATGCAGTCTCACCAAACTCAAGTGTGGAGCCAGGACCAGACACGAGTCCACCAGAAAGAGGTAGTCTGGGGTATGGTTTGCTTATAGTACAAACTCAATGACAGTCCTGTGTTTCCATTCTTTGCTATATATGGTCAAATCAAGTAAAGAATATGTTTGCAAACAAATCTGTGTCAAGGTGACAAGTGTCAACCTGGGACTTGTTGTCATTTGTTTAGTGTTATGGTGTTGCTACATATGGGCATATTTACAGTCAGGCTAAAGTGGGCAGGGTCTGTTTAGCTTTTCAACAAGCTTGGTGTTCTAGTTGTTTAGGTGACAGCCCTCAGTTCACACATCTCTTTTACAGTGGAAGTAAAATAGGGGTATTTTGTGGAATATCTTCACTTCTAGTGACATGTAGAATGATTCTTGTCCAATCAGAAATTAATTATTAATAGTTACACCAGACCTAACTGCTGTATATACGCTCTCTCCCTCTCTCTCTCTCTCTCCCTCTATATATATATTATATATATATATATATATATATATACACTACATACAACTATATACAGTTGTAAAAAAAAAAGTTGGGTTGTACAGATTTTCTGAAGTACAGAATTCCAATGTTTCAATGATTTAATAACAAAAAACTAAACTAAAGTAAATATAAATGTGAATGTAAATGTAAAGCAGAAAAGACACACAGGCCCTAATGCTACTTCTAACAGCTTTTAAATGCCTCCAAAGTCTCTGTTGCTCCTTGGGAGCTGGCTCATACCTGATGGGGGTATTTCCTTGCAGTAGAGATGGTAGCTGACACTTATCCTCTCTGCAGCCACCTTGGGGAACTTTAAGGCCAGCTCCTCAAACGGCAAATCAAACATATCTGCACACCAGAAAAAGATGCCTGTCATTTGCTATTTTAATAGACTGTGTGACGATCAAACAAATCAAATACCCTTTGAATACCAGCCCTAATACATTCGGAGTGCTAAAAATGTATTAGCTGTGATTTGTAAGATTTAATAAGACATTAGCCAATGAGACTTCGACTCTGTAAAAGAGCATAACATGTGAAAAAGTGAACTTTTTCACACATTTTCACTGTCAGCTCAGCCAAGGGCCACACAATGGCTCTCTTTCTTATTACCAGTCTTTTTATAGTGCAGGTGAACAGACCCTCCTCTGGTTACGTCTTCCAGTGTCAGGAGCACCCATGTCTCATCAGAGAGGGGCTGTATATCTGTATACCCACAGCAGCTGTGGCAGAGAGCCAGGGCCTCTGTCATGTGCCGGAGCTGCTGCTCCAAGTTGTTGACCCCACTAGAGGGCGCTGTCTGCATTCTGGTGACACCCGCTGACTGCAGACTGCCAAACTAGACCAAACCAGATAGACATGATCAGCATAAATTGGATTACACAAGCACACACATTACACCTACATTGCATGTAAATATGCTATCAATACGCCTCCACAAATAACTATAACAGCGATGGTGGAAAATACAATACTGGTAATATAAGAAGTAGATTTGGTTACTCTGGAAACAAGAAATTTCTAATCAATAGCACTTACGAGATGCAAGCTGAAATTTGTGTCCTCTTCTTCCAAAAATGAGTCATAGGATAGGCTGAGAACCTACCAATGTAAACATCACCAAGATTTCAATCTCAATTTCTGTTTAATCTAGATTACAATCATTAATATGCATTTAAACACTGGTTGAAACATTCTCACATAAGACTCTATCTAACTTTTTTGACATAGTTTTTGACATCTTGGCTGGCTTAGCTTTCTGTTTAGTTAGCTAAGATCCAGATATTTTGGAACTCTTCTTGGCTCTGTGATCAGCATGTAAAATGTACACAGTTTGACTCTATTAACTAGCTGGGAAACCTCCAAAGACAAATCCATTAAAGCCTGCCAAATATTCAGTGTGTGCTCTGTATATTAATAGAACAGGATGGACTCCTGTGGTGACTAAGACTATGGAACTGCTAACATCCACAACAACAACTTGGAAAGCAACTGCTTTCTCTCAGTGATGAGGTCTGACAGATTAATGATGACTTTGTAACTCTGATATCAACACTTTGCCTTTCAGTACCTTACAAATGTCATGCTTTGCTGCATAAATCCATGGAATAGCCTTTCCAGAAGGCAGGAGCTCACGTAAACGGGCACAGGTTTCATTCTGTATCGACAACATCGCCACGGCGTCTCCTCCAAAGAATGCTTCAGCTATCCTCCGGGCCACGACCTGTTTCTGCGCGTACAAGGAGTCCTCGGTCTCGGGCTTCAGCAGGAGGCTGAGGAGTAGCTCCAACTCCCTCCAGAGAGACAGGTGAAGCAGTGGGCCCTCCAGGCCCCTGGCCTCCAGAAACGCCCCATAGGGCCTACCGGCCATCTCGTCAGCAGACAGGGCTGGCGTCATGTGGGCAAAGTCAAGAGCATCCGGGGGTGGCGCGGGCACGTCGATGTCAGTAGGTACGTGCATGGCAGGGGTGCCCATACAGACGTGGGGTACATCCACATAAGGAAGCACTTGGTCTTTCCCAGCTTGGGCAACCTGGATGGATGGCTGGAAGCCCCCTGCTGCAAGGTGGATAGTGGTAGGTGAGATCAGATTACACCCTTTTTGGTGTGTAGCACTGGTGCACCTATCCAGACATGTTTTGCCATACAGAGGAAGCCACTGACACACGCTTGCGGTCTCCTTTTGTCCTCTAGCTCCAGCGTTGGCTTCATGACTTTTCCTGGAGCTCAGATGAGATCTCCAGAGCTGCTTCTTGCTGAGTTTTGAGTCGTACAGAGAGTAAGAGCTAATGGCTGACTGTTCCAGCTGACTCTTCTCCACCTTGTGCCTGACGGGGGACTCCAGAGGCTCATCACAGGTAGCCAAGCGGACATATTCTTCCACCAGAGACCTGCACTCTGCCACACGACCCAGCGAGGCCTTGCAATGGTTCAGAAAGTGAGGTGTCCAGTAGTCCTGGAGCCGGCGCATGGCCTGAGCCCTCATCCTCCACAGCATCTGCTGTTTGCCATCCTCTGAGTGATCACCAGCCAGAACCTCCAATGCCTCAGCTAAACACAAAACAAAAGGTTAACTAATATCTACTGTAGAAAATAACCAGTTTGCACACTGCTATACACTTCTCTATATAAATACCATACTGACCCATACAACATTATACTACACCATACTGCACTACTTTCAAGGACAAGGACATGGCTTAAATTGCACAAAATTTTATTCAAAATCACTTATAATATTAAAGGTACATCATGTTTATTCATCAGTGTTGTATTCCCTGATTGTTGGACACATGATTTTGAGATCACTGTCATGCTCTGTCACTTTGTCTGTGCTGTATTGTTCAGTCAAAGAATGTAGAAGAATGTAGTAGAATGCTGCTATCTTTATTCTATATTGATTATGTTGTACCATATAGTTACAGTTATCACTCATATCAGGAGGTGATATGATGCAGTGACATCCTGTCCCGTTCTGACCTGGGGAAATGCGACAGGTGGCCATGATGCCGGAACCTTCTCTGAGATGGTTCAGCTGGGTCACGGACAACAAGGCACGGTAGTGGACACTCGGAGGAGTCCCCTGCTCCTGCCTGGCCAGGCTCAGCAACCTGCTCACTCTCACACTGAACAGGACCAGCTCTTCCCCTGCACACACCACCAACAGGCACAGAGACAAAGCAAATACATTCACAATCTACAATCAATGACTAAATCCCAAGTTAAGAGTGTGTGTGTGTGTGTGTGAAAGAGAGAAAGAGAGAGAGGCCATCTCACCGCATGTGCCCGCAATGAAGGAGCTGAACCGTTGCATACCCCTCACACTGCCCACACACCTCCTCAGTAGCCACTGATCTGCTCTGCTCCATGCCTGCCCCTCTGCTGTTCACAAAATTCAACATTCAAGCCATTCATTTGTCACGTACAGCATAATCATAGCAGCACAATGGGTATGTTGGAGCTGTTGATAATGTCACTGACTCACAATCAGACAACCCAGGTTCAGTTCTTCAGTTCAATTCATTGCTCTCAATAAAAGAGTCTGCTAAATATCAATTAAGTTTAGCTTTAACTTTAGCAACTAGCAGTAAAATGACAACCTGGTCAACTCTATGGTAGCACAAAACTGAGAAATAGGCCAATTAATAGACAATGATCAACCAAGGTGTCAGACTGACAAACCCCAGAAGACAATTCCACCAGTGGGAGCATTACTCTGTCTGCGGATGATCAACAACCTTGAGACTGATATTTGATCATATTATCACTGGTTATCAGAAAACTGTCTTTGTCTCTTATTGTTCAGAACTCAGGAGATAAGATTTGCAGGCTATTGATTAGGCTATAGATTTTGATGTGCTTATCAACCGTTTTCATGATTTAAAGATCACCTTACAAGAATTTATCACCTATTGTCAAGAGAGATTTACCCTGATTGATTAATTTATGTATCAATCAATGTTGTCTTGTATATACAAACAGAAACATATTATTGTCTGTAAAGCTACTACAACCATTTACCTTTGGTTTGAGAGAACGGAAGCTGCAGGATCTCTGTGCATAGCAAATAGTGATGATAAAGTTCAGTTTGTTTAAACAAGGTCAGTCGCTGGGATGCCAACCATTGCAAAAACCCTGCTCCATTCACTGGCTACAGGGCACATACAAATGATTGTTATGACTGATAAGAGCAACTTTTAGCTTATTCTACTTGCATGAAATGAATGAATGAATGAATGAATGGGCCTACTTGGGAGAGCTTAACTTCAGGACACAAAACCCACTTGTTGTCTTGAAGAAGGTACAAAGGGGTCTGTCCAAAAACCTTCAGTATAATAATAATAATAATAATAATAATAATAATAATAATAAAAACATAACTGAACATTTCACTGAAAAGATGTGGCAAATCGTCTAATTTCAAAACATAAAATTACTAACAGGAAGGTTGAGGAAGGTGTTGAAGAAGTCCACAAATACTTCATCTTTCAATAGTTCTGATAAAGTTCTTTCATCTTCTTCCCCTGGAAGATAATGTTCATACTAAATTAGTGCAAGTAGCCCACAAACAAGCTGACACTGTGATCTTCAGACGATGGCAATACACATCAATCATCTGTAACCTATAATCTACAAGATAACTTTAGACAAATTGAGCTGTACTAAAAATATGTTTAATGGAAGTTCACGTTACTACTATTCAACTTCCCAGTAACCCACTAAAACAGCTGCTTGAACCTTCCGTCGATTTATTCGCTTTCATGACTCAAAATCCACATGGAGGCCTAGATTACAATTCCCTTAATCACATATTTTACTGCGTCCAAAAAAGCGATGACTGAACTTCATGACTGACTTTTATACGAACTCCCAGTCAGTCATCTATGGCGCAATAATCAGTTTCTTCTGTTGTTCTTCTATTTTACGTAATTTTTGAACTATGAAGCAACACATTTGCTGAGGTGAGTCAGTCCTCTGAACAATATTTGTTAATATCACTGTTGTCTATTTTCCAGTTTTTTATAGCCCATCCTGTCTCCAACAATTTCCACAGGGAATGCTGGGATTATTCTTATTTCTGTAGTCTTAACTTCCATAGTCATAATCATTGTTTAGTCCGTTTATGGTCCGAATGACTTGTATTATGGCTACACTTTAGCGAAGGCACAGATGGAGATGTGCTTTAACAGATGCTTACAGGGAGCGACAAAGCCGTACAACAATTTCAATAAATTGAGAGGCCTATATGTGTTCCTTTCTTTACTTAAACTAATCCGCATGTATAAGAAAAATCCTCATCGACTGTTGCTGCATTTCTAAATGGCCCCGTTGGGTGGCGTGTGAGTATGGCATACTGCTGACTCCACACTCAAGGGCTGTGTAAAATGGTTAAATAACATTTATAGTTTACGTAAATCAAATATGATGCATACAATATAGATTCTATTCACAAAGAGCACGACGAATTAAAATGGGGATGATTGGCTAAATCTACTATCCACTGGCCCTTCATATGATCAAACTCTATTTATTTCCTAAATGTTCTCTCAGTACACTAAGTAGCGGAACGAACTCTTGTTTTTTGGGTGTATCCAATGATTTCAGCCCATGCGCTTTCCATCTCCAGACCATGAAGAGATCACGTTTCTGAGTGGCCAATCAGAGGCGGAGGGATCCGACAATGCACTTTAAAAGTTCGACTGCAGGAGGCCAGCGGAGAAAGAATGAGAGAAAAACAGGCAGGGTGTATCCGACATACTCACTGGAGACAGTACCAGTTTTATTGTCCTAGTTTCACCATTTTTGAAGGTAACGTATGGCAATATTTACATGTTCTACTATGTGTGTTTGTGTTGCTGCTGTTAACAAGTGATGTCATGATTGGTGATTCTGGTCTCGCAGTCGGCTTTGATGCTTTCACCTGGATGTTTTGTTTGGTTCTACCGAGCCCGTTTGTCAGTAAACCTAAGCAATTGGATGTTTTTTTCATATAACAACCGGATGCTACGAGCCATTCTGATACTGGTGTGATGATTGTAGCCTATTTTGGTTTTCTAGCTGGCAGTCGCTAAATGGTAACTATGACCACGAGTTTAATGTGGTAAACATGAAGCCACATGTAGTAACCTAGACGTTGATGTGGATGATGTTTTAAAAGAAAATTACGAATGGGGCCAGTTGTGGTTATGAAATGTTGCTCGTTGAGCTTTTCCATACGGTCTCCGTTGACTACCGTGTAACGTAACGTTGCATCATATCGATGTGTTTGCCATGAGGAAATGGCAACGCTGGTAAACTATTGTTCTTGCCTTGGCTATTGCATAACGTGGTTCTTGGTAACCCTCCCCCACTGCCCCCCTTACCACATTCCACATTCAAGACCGTGATGCCTACTTTTATATAGTTCTGGTAATCGTTAGAAACAGTCAGAATTCTACTCGAATGTGTAATCTTTGTGGTGGATTTTTACTCGCATGAGCCAAATGCGCTAAAGTATTGTATTTTCCGTTGTTTATAGGTACACTATAGCCAGCAAGATGGCCACTTCTGCTAGTGCCAAGTTGAGTAAAGCTGTTAAACAGCAGTATATGGAGCTTCCTCAGGGAGACAAGGTTCAAGCAATGTACATCTGGATTGATGGAACTGGAGAGGGCGTGCGCTGCAAAACCAGAACCCTGGATTCTGAACCGAAAACCATTGAAGGTGAGTGTCCTTGAGTGCAGGCAAATGCTTAAAAAGTCTCCTGTCTGTATTTGGTGAGCTCTCCTATTGCAGCAGTGTGGTAGCCGGATAATATCTAAAGATTGTCCTCTGTTTATTCATAGATCTCCCTGAATGGAATTTTGATGGCTCCAGTACGTACCAGTCTGAAGGCTCCAACAGCGATATGTACCTTATTCCATCAGCCATGTTTAGAGATCCTTTCAGGAAGGATCCCAACAAACTGGTCTTGTGTGAAGTTCTGAAGTACAACCGCAAACCTGCTGGTGAGTACTATTGCTTTGTTTGTTGTTTTTTTAGGTGGAGAGCGGGGTTCTATTTGTAGATAGATTTGTATATCTACCTGTTTAACAATGTAAACAACTTTTGCTTTTGTCCCCAACAGAAACCAACCTGCGCCACACTTGTAATAAGATCATGGAAATGGCGCACAACCAGTACCCATGGTTTGGCATGGAACAAGAGTATACCATCTTGGGGACGACGGGCATCCCTTTGGCTGGCCATCCAATGGTTTCCCAGGTCCCCAAGGTGAGTGCTGCTATTGAGGCGGCTGTGTGTACCTCGGGCCGTGACCAGAGTTGAGAGTGAGAGGTGGTCGTTCACTGTGCTCTCTGCTGGCCCTGTAGTTCTAAGTCTGAGTTTTTCCATCAGGACCGTACTACTGTGGGTCGGGGCAGATAAGGCATATGGTCGAGACATCGTGGAGGCCCATTACAGGGCCTGCCTCTATGCTGGTGTGCAGATCTGTGGCACTAACGCAGAGGTGATGCCTGCTCAGGTATGTCATCTATGCTACAGCTTGACTACAATTATAAAGAGGAAAATGACATTGTGTCTAATATAGAGATGACTAGCTATGCAGTTGGTAGGGTGTTGAGTACCTGCTGAAGTTTGCACTTTTGCATTAATTGGTTGTTTCTCTCTTGTCAGTGGGAGTTCCAGGTTGGGCCTTGCGAGGGCATTAATATGGGAGACCACCTGTGGGTTGCCCGTTTCATTCTGCACAGAGTGTGTGAAGACTTTGGAGTTGTGGCCTCATTCGACCCTAAGCCCATCCCTGGAAACTGGAATGGTGCTGGTTGCCACACCAACTTCAGCACTAAGGAGATGCGGGAAGAGGGTGGATTAAGGTAAGTCTTGCGTTACATAGGTGTTTTGGTTTTTTTTGTGTTGATGCCAATCAAGATGGCAATAGTCAATGCACTTGTATAGCTAAAGTGTAAGGTGGTCAGGTTCAAAATTAAAGCTTGTTTTGTCAGTTTCTCAATTTAACATGGGCTGGTTGTCTGTCTTCTACAGATTTATTGAGGAGTCCATTGAGAAGCTTGGCAGAAGGCACAACTACCATATCCGTGCCTATGACCCCAAGGGGGGCCTGGACAACGCCAGACGCCTGACTGGCTACCATGAGACCTCGAACATCCATGAGTTCTCTGCCGGTGTTGCCAACCGCGGAGCCAGCATCCGCATCCCACGCACGGTTGGTCAAGAGAAGAAGGGCTACTTCGAAGACCGCCGCCCTTCGGCCAACTGCGACCCCTACGCAGTCACCGAGGCGCTGATCCGCACGTGTTTACTCAGTGAAGAGGGAGATGAGCCGACCGAGTACAAGTGAACTGTTGGGTCCAACCTGCTAATTCACCCTCACCCTCCTGTCTCCTCTCGGCAGCTCTGTGCTGCCATAGTGAGCTGGAGGAGACTTTAGTACTGTAATGTCTGTGGTCTTATTGAGAAAAAAACACCTTGTATTCATGTTGACTGGTCAATCCAATACAAGGTATAACCTAGATGGATTTTATTCTTTTTTTGTCTTTGTTTTTGTCAGAAGAATTGTGCGAATTTCATTCAAAAAATGTGCACATTGGGTCATATTCACACATATTTTTTTAGCTTGTTCACTGCCATTACTGTCCAGTTTAAAATTGTTGCTATGGACCTAACGTTTCTACACTTGGTTGGGTTCCCCTTGTGTAGATCATATGAGATGTAAAGTGTCTGACATTTCTAAACTTCTGTGAACTAGCATGTAATGTCTTTTTAACATGGTTTTAACTAAAATCAGATCTGTAGATCTGTTCCTTTTTAAAATGAGTGCTGATATCTTGTCGTTCATTTTGGATCAAAAGTCTCTGCTTCTCTACGTGCGGTACTATTCTGTGTTGGGTCCAACATGCATTGGAGTCTGTTTTTTGTACGCATGGAAGGATCCCTGTGTCTTGCCTTTCCTCTTGTTCTCTTAGATGAAGGGTTTTTATTTGTCTTGTCCAAGGCCAGTCGTGGCTTCAGTTTTAACTCCTCCAAATGGATGAACTTGTTTCTTATCGTGATATTAAAAAAAGAACACACACTAATTTTACCTTAATCCTGTCTCTGGATTGATTTTTGGCAATGTGTTCTTAAGTCGAGACGTTACATCAAGGTTCTCTTTCTTAACTATTGGCCATCATATACAAATTTTGTCAGATTAATCTATGATGATATGGGTCCTTCAGTAGAAAATTATGACCAAGTTGCAATTGGATACTACAGGCTGATCTCCTGATCTGAGCAGCACTCTGTGGCTAGTTCATTGTTGGGTGAATGTCACAAGGCTGAATTAGATTAGGGCAATTGTTGGCTGAGAACAGAGAGCTCAAACAACTAGCAACATTTTCACGTGCCCAGACTACAGAATTTGGAGAACACAGAATACTCTGTATGTGGAACGGCATTAGGTGCGTCACATAAGCAGAGTTTCCATGCGCTGTGTAAATGTACATTTAGAAGCATCTAAAATAAGAATGTGGATAAAACAGTCAGTGACGAAGGCTTAGTGTTCTGATATGCTGGTAAATGGGAGCACTTATCTATTAGGTTAGATTAGATTGGATTCAACTTTATTGTCATTACACATGTATAAATACAAGTAACGAAATGCAGTTCAGGTAACGAAATGCAGTATGATGGGGGGCCTACAGATACTACTTCCTAGATACTGAATCTAAAGGTGTCTGTTAGGTGCTGCTATCTTAATGAGTTTATCACGTGGTATATAGAAAAGTACTTCATGTTTCAGTATCTGTGGCTCATGGTTCATAAACTGACGTTGAACTTGCTGACCCTTTCAGTGAGTGGGAAGAAGAAAAGTCAAGTAACCCACTTTTAACATGTATATTCAATATGCAAACCCCCTTTAAGATTATAGATCTCTTAAAAATAGTTAGCAAACTGACATTAGTGATGCATGCACAACTATTAAAATTATAACAGGCACTCTTAATATAGGTCATGTTGCTGAAGTATCATTGATCTGTTACTAATCTAGATCCTGGCTTTACATTATCAGACTAAGGGTTGTCAGTGTACGACTAAGCAGACAGATGGGGTGTTAAGTCTATCCTCTAAGAGAACATTGTGTTCTTTTTTTCACAGCAGGGAAAATACAGGAGACGTGTCCAGTGGGACATTTGCTTGCTGAGAAACAGCTCACATCTAATGATCATTAACAGTGCGGTACATGTCTGCATTTTGATCTTGACACCAAAAAAAATGCAGTGGTTATGCCTGCAGATGCATATTTGGAGGTTTAAGAGGCTTTACCACTACACACAAAACACACAAAAACTTGTGTTCTTCAAGTAGTGTTGTTCTAAGACTTGCATAATGTTCTTGGAATGGGAAGCCTCAAATATTGCTTTTGCTGTCTGGTCATTTAATACTAACGTCACATCATGCCAAAGACGTAAGCCCTTATTTGTCTTCAAATCCTCTTTGAAACTTTGTTGCAAATATTAACAGCCTCTGTCTTGCTTTCTACACCGAGTTAATGCAGAGCATTTGCCATGTTCCGTGACCGGCTAAGTTCATTTCTCAGGAAAGGGAAGGTTGCCAGCTGGTCTTGTTGTTGTACCTTTCACCCACATTTCCCAAGTCTGAAGAGGGGTGTAAGAGATCGCCGCCTTGTGCTCGTGCTGGTGCTGGTGTTCCACGACCTGCACTATTGACAGGATATCCTTTCAGTGAACTGGCAGGATTTTTTCGCCAGTCATCAGAAAAACAAGTCCAACCTCTGTACTCAGCTTTGGGCCTTGGGCTATGGGTGCTCTACCTGCTGTCGGGTTCAAGTGACAGTTAGTGCTCAAGCACAGAAAAGAGGCCAACCACTTAAATATTTAAGGACTTCTACATTTACTTTAACTAATTCAGAATGAAAACAAAGACATTGTCTTGCGAAATCGGCAAATTAAAGTCCAGTTGGATTATACTAGGATTACAGAGATTATTTACAGGCAAAATAAGTTTACAGACTGCTGTTGGTCAGATCCTTGAGTTTTGATACTTGTTCAGATATGTATTGTATACATATCCAGAGACCCATTGATGAGATGTCTGTTGATTGACTAAACGTGACTGCGGTTTCTCTATTTCTCTGCTTCTGCATTCCCTGCATCATAAAATTTGCAGATAACACTCACTAAACGACATACATATTGTGAACTGCTGAAGAATATCAAGGTCAGAGGTATAGATTAACTTTCTGTCTATGCTCTAGTTGCTGTATATAGTGCACCTCCACGTGCCGCTATAGTGGAGGGGGTTGCCGGCGGAATTTGTGGGACAGGGGAATGACCTGGCAAGGCCAGTACTCTGGCAAACAGAATGGTTGTTGCGTGAGCTGCTTCACTCTTCGCTAACCTGTACCAGCAGCTAAAATTAGCCTTCCCGCCTCTAACTCAACACAGATGTCCCATGCCTGAAACTGTTTTGAGTTTGAATAAACAGGTTTTTTTGTTTACACTTGTTTAAGGGTTGAGGTTGTGTAGCTGGGTTGGGGGTGGGGACAGTGATAACGATGCGTGCAGCTCGCAGGCTGTCCAAATAAACAGCTTCCAAGAGAAAGGGAAGCGAATGTCTAAAGCAAAGTGCTGGACGGACTTGGAACAGACACAGTGTCCTGCAAACAAAACCACATGTGGATTAACTGCCACTAACACAACAAAAGCACCAGACAGCTGTAGGCCACTTCAGTCTTGGTGGCCGCGCAAAAAAAACAAAAAACAGGGGATTTGCAGTTGCAGATAAGGCAGTGCTTAGCAATACTGTACAAACCCCCCCCAAAAAAACAGATCACTCGCTCCGTAGAGGAACATGTTGATTGGGTTCTGGATGCGCGCACGAACTTACAAGGAAGTGCAGGCCATGGAGGATGACTGGAAAATTCTCTGGAAATATTTACAGGACCATCAGATTTAGTGTGGGCGCTGCACACAACACGTGAGTTAGAGGCTGGTAGAAAGAGACGAGGAAAACCCTTTGATGTGATCAAATCTGACAGAGACAGAGAGGCTTGTCTGTGAAAATGTTTAGTGCCAAAGCCTTAAGAGTCGCATCATGCTGCAGTGCAGCACGTTATTGAGAGAGGAGAAAAGAGGACTCTAAAAAGGGGCTGGTTAGGGGTTGGGGGTGTGGGGCAAGGGAGAGTGAGGAGGAGAGAGAGAGAGAGAGAGAAAAGAGAGGATGGGGGGAGATGCAGGCTTTAAGATGTGAATTCACATGCCAGTGGCACCACTGATCATTCATAAGAACTCCCTCAAACCGGATCCCGCTTGATTCACCTTATATAACCTCCCCCCCGCCCCCCCTCTGTCTCTGCTCCCCATTTATCCCCCTCCCCATCCGAAGTGCCATCCCTCTCTTTACACAAACACAAATTGCAGCGCTCCAAACGCATGGATACTCAGGGTCAATGCCTGGACTCTTCTCCTTGAACTCACTGTGCCATCCATTACGTAATGGGTCTGGTCGTATTGTAATTCACCCACGTCCCAGGCATATGCTCGAGGTCCTTCATCATTATCACTCCACACCATTACCATCATTCAGTGCTTATTCACACCCAGCAAACCCTCCCCCCTCTCTCCCCCATTCCTAATCCACCAGTGTAGGTTTCCCCTCCTCATAACTGCCATACGGTGAGCGAGAGGTGAGTTTCACGGGCGATCTGTCTTCTTCATTAAGGATTCATATCTCTGCCACTGACCCACTTTTGCCTCCTCCTCTCCCTCCATCCCTTCTTCCCTTCCTTCCTCCCTCTCTCTCTCTCTCCCTGCCAGCCTGCCTGCCTGTCCTCTGCTTTGGAAAATCAGTAGACGGGTGCAGTAGCCAGACTGCCTGAGCCGGGGAGGAGAGAGTATTGCCATATGTTGCTGGGAAGAAGCAGTAACGCACTCAGCCTGGACAGACACCCACCCTATCTCCATCCGACCCTCCACCCCTTTCACCCCCGGCTACACACGCGTATAATAGGTACGTGGTGGCTGTGCGTTATGGTGGTTATCAGAGCACATGCCATGTGACTGTCATTTAAGCGGAGCCAGAGATCTCCTCTTTACACTTTAGTCTCGGCAGAGGAGCCTGGGTCTGGCCAAGTCATGTGCACATCATACGCATGGCCAGCGCTGCACACAGAACGTGCGCCTGCACCCAGGCAAATTCCCCTTCTCTGTGCTGTTACTGCTGTCAGTGCGTCGACTACTGCAGATTCTCAGCCTGCATGCAAGGACAGGCGCTCGTGTAAACAACAGCATGGAGGACACCAGGCAGACACCAAACTCAGTCACTTGGGACTCTGTCCAAATATTTGGCAAGGAGTAGCGCCACCAAGTGAAAGGGTGTGAAGATTAAAGCGATTAAAGAGAGGGGTGTGTGTGTGTGTGGGGGGGGGGGGGTGCATGAGGAAATACTACCAAGTGTAAGGTGGGGGATGGGGGTGGTGGGGGTGTTAGGCAGAGACATGGGTGCCTCGTTGCCATGGCAGCCAGGGTAAGCCCAGACAATGTGTGTGTTGTGCCGAAGAAGGGGGGAGGGGTGTGTGTGTGTGTGGTTATGTAAGCAATCGAGGTCATGCCTGCATTCCCCTACACATAAAGCCGAAACGCCAAGATGATCAGCTCTCGGCTTTATTCTGAGAATAAACTGAAAAAGAGAAAAAAAAATAAAAGAAATACGCAGAAGACGACAGTGATTGCTGAAAACAGATTGAGCCAGATCGAGCATTTGAATGCAATCAATTTAGACGAGGGAAAAAAAAAGAAAAAAACGATCAAATGTCTGCCTGCATCCCACATCTGAGGGCTCCCACGGCTGTGCTAGAAATTCAATTACACTTTGTAGACACGCAAAGGCCAGAAAGAAAGACTGAGTGAAAAAGAGGGAGAGAGAGAGAGAGAGAAAGAGACATTGAAATAAGATCTGTTTAATCTACATTGGATCCTTATGGCCGCTTTAAACAAATGAAGTGCCTCCCCCTACCAATGGTGTCCTGTTATCCAATCAAGAAAAGAAAGCGCGCTGATTGGTTAAAAGAACAGGGAGGCCTTGTGTGTGTTTAGATCCTTTTGCCCCCTTCTTGGTGCACAAGCCCGGGACCGTGATGGGGATCCTGTGAGGGCACGTGCATGTGTGTGTGTGCCCAAGTTCCACTTGGTTTCTGTTAAGAGAGGCACCACTGGCATAGGACTTCTTTCCCAACAGCTGAAAAAGCACAGGGGCTGCTGGGAAAGAGAGAGAGAGAGTGAAAGAGAGAAAGGAAAAAAGAAAGAAAGAGAGAGAGAGAGCAGTCCACAGTGGGGGGATGGAAAGAGGACTATACAGGTTACGACATCACAGACATACAGTGCACATAACAACACAACACAAGTACAGCACAGCACAGAACAACACAACACAGCACAGCACAGCACAGCACAGCACAGCACAGCACAGCACAGCACAGCAGAGATCAACACAACACAGCACAACATAGCACAACACAACACAGAACAACTCAACACAACACAACACAACACAGCAGAGCACAGCACAACACAGCACAGCACAGCACAACACAACAGTACAACACAACACAACACAACACAGCACAGCACAGTACAACACCACACAACATAGCACAGCACAGCACAACACAGCACAGTCGACACAACACAACACAGTTGACACAGCACAGTACATGCATGCCTTTGCCTCACTGTCTCTGAGGCCTGGACTTGGCTACAGTGGATTAGGCCGAGAGCCACGTACCTAAAAGGAACTGCCTGTTCCAGCCTTTGTAAACAGACAGATTGTGCGCGTGTTTGTGTGTGTGAGTCTGAGTGTCTCAGATTACGTCTGAAGTGTTAGAGCATGGCCTGCCTGTGTTACAAGGAACACAGGCTTACTACACTTATGGCAAGAAAGGAACTTCCCTTATATCTTTGCAGTTTTATTGGAAATGAGTGTGTCGCACTTTTCCTCTCTTGGTACCATATCTTTTATATGCCACTATAAAACAAAAGAGATCACTTGTCTGGATATGAAGAGAAACACAGGGGATCAGGAGGTCAGCTGGTTTGAAAAACCGGGTTGCTGACTAAAGCAAAATTACAAGATAGAAAGGCCTTTGAACTCGTGCGGTCACTGGGTACATATACAGTTTCGTTAAAAAAACACAGTGGAGAGAGATTTACTGTGGATAGGTACACACACACACACACACACACACACACACACACACACACACACACACGAGTCTATGAGTAGCAGACTTTGTTTTTGTTTGTAGAGTAGCGTTTGGCATGAACTGGCAGTCCTCTACTGAAATGAGGTGAGGAGCGCCACTTGAGCTATTCCAGACACTTTACAGAAAGTGAAACGATATGAAAGCATTTGGAGCTCCAGGCTAGGAGTCTGTAGCGCAATGAGCAACCAGCATGTTTACAGCTTTTGCTGATCATTTTTACACTTGTCTCAAAACTATTTTGAATTTTTTCAAAATTCTTCATTCAGTGTGCTTTCCCAACTCACATCTAAACACCATTTAACAAAATAACCAAATAACATTTGCTGCAAAATGCACTGCAACTGCCAGACTCCTCATACCTCACCAAAAATAGCTAATGCTGTCGCACATGCAGTCACTTAACAACACAACAATGGCGATCAATGTATAACAAACTAGAAAACCAAGGCAAATTGACACAAATCACATAAAATCTAGCTTTTGTCCCACGGTTAGATATAGATCACTGTTACAGTCTGTTACTTTGAAGATATATGAATCTCTCTCTCTCTCTCTCTCTCTCTCCCTATGTTACGTGTGAGTATTTCAACTTCAAACTATCTAGGTGATATTTACTGTATGTATGTTGGTGATATTTACAGTATGAACTCTGGTCATAGATTATGGCCTATGTTTCTGTGGCCAGTGTTTCTGTGTAAAGTAAAAAATACACAGATGAAAATCGCAAAAGCAAGAGTTTTTCAGTGCTTTTACTATTGCTTTTGCAATTTGGAGTATTTGAGTGTAAGTACAGTATGCAGCACAGAAGTGCAGCATATTTTAGAACAGAAAGTATATTACAAATTAGAATCAAATATGCACAGTTATGCAAACAAAAAAAAACATAAATTGTGGAGTTCAGCCATCCTGTACATCCCCAGTCTGACCCACCCTGTCCTCTGCATTAGGCCAAAGATCCTTATCAACATCACACCTGATGTCATCACGTGCCACACACCTTGGGAAGAAACACTTTGAGCGCCTGATCCAGCCCTGTATATATTCGGCAGTTATGTCCTTATTTGGTCATGAATCATGGTAATTAGTATGTCTCATGTACATCATTTCATTTGTGTGGCAAGGTTTTGACCTTAAAGTTAACTGTTTTAATAGCACTCTCTAAATGTCCGCGAAATTAGCTGTAGTTGTACATAATTGTGTGGGTTGACGAAGTGGTGATTGAATGCCTTTGTGTAGAAACAATGCAAAAAGGAACACTGTTTGGCTCCCATAGTCTATGGTTTGTGCGAAAGTGTTATATGTTTAAGTAGACACTGCAACAAGACGCGTGTGCAAAAACTGTATTCCTATAGAATGCATATGCTCCTGCAATATGTTTGCACTGTGAGGAATGTATTTTCCATAAAGATATAAATGTAGGCCTAATGTAAAGCAGTGACCATTTACCCTTACCTGCATGGTTAAGAATGAACAAGAGAAGGGGTCTCTCACAAAGGATTGTGATATTGTTCTTTTCAGGTTACTGTGAATGTCTGACCTACTTTGACACAAATAAATGACAAAGTTGCTCAGATAGTCCGGGGCACAGAGCGGTCCTGCACTCGCTGGTCTCGTCTTGACTTGCCGCTGACTGCTGACAGACCAACAACATCAACAACTACTTAGTGACACATTCTGGTCAGTCCATGCCAGTGCCAGTCCATGCCAATCCATGCCAGTGTTCCGTGTGCCTGATCTCTGCAACATCACACGCAATATAGATATTTTACTATGCGTATGTATGTGTGTGTGTGTATGTGTGCGTGTGTGTGTGTGTGCATGTGTGTATGCCCACATGTTCCGACACCTCAGGTCAGTTAAAAATAGATTCATGTATATCAATGCTGTTAAAAAAAGGACGCATGTATAGTTTTTATATACAGTCTATGGTGTACAATTTCAACCTATAAGCTTGACCTGGAAAAAGCTTAATGGATGTGTTGTTATATGATGTTTTGATAATGAATTTGATAATAAATATTGTAGTGTTTATTATAACTTTTAGTGTCTTTAGCTCTTTTCAGGTTCCTGTAAATGTCTGACCTACTTTGACATATCACAAATAAATGACAAAGTTGCTCAGATAGTCCGGGGCACAAAGCAGTCCTGCACTTGCTGGTCTCGTTTTGAATTGCTGCTGACTACTGAGAGGCCAACAACATCAACAACTGAGTGACACATTCTGGATCCATGCCAGTGTTCCGTGTGCCCGATCTCTGCAACATCACACACAATATAGATACTTTACTTTGAACTTCATCCTGGGCAAAGTCTGCTAGAGGAAAACAAAGCTAACTGTGCGTGTGTGTGTGTATGTGTGTGCATGTGTGTGTATGAGTGTGCATGTATGTGTGTGTGTGTACCTGTGTCTGTGTGTGTGTGCACGTGTGTGTATGAGTGTGCATTTATGTGTGTGTGCATGTGTGTGTATGAGTGTGCATTTATGTGTGTGTGTGTGTGTGTGTGTGTGTGTGTGTGTGTGTGTGTGTGTGTGTGTGTGTGCATGTGTGTATGCCCACATGTGCCGGCACCTCAGATAAATTATAAATATATAATTTATAAGTAATTTATAATAATTTATAATTTATAAGTTCCCCCCACCTGCAAAATTCCACTGTGTGTATGCACGTGTGTGTATATGTATGTGTGTGTGTGTGTGTGTGTGTGTATGCGCGCGTGTGTGTATGTATGTGTGTATGTGTGTGTGTGTGTGTGTGTGCGTGCGTGCGTGTTGTCGGAGTTGTTAATGTTAATGGGAGAGTCCCCGTGTGTGTGTGTGTGTTAGACAGCCACGTCTATCACCTACCCTTGTGTGCAGGCCAAGCCTGTCCTTAGCGAGGCCTTGGCTTAGCTAAGAAGCTTTCATGCCCCCAATTTGAGGCAACTCCTCAGGTTATGCACAGAAGCTGCGAGTGGCACCCTGGGAGTGGCGCTGACATCATAAGTCAAAGGTCATGGCCGGAAAGGTTAAAAAGGCTGTCTCAGAAGTTCACTAGAAAACACACTACAGTGTTAATTTTGGTTGCAGGGTGCTCTCAGTTCCTCTTTCCCCACAGTAATGCGCCTTGGCCAGCAATCATTCACTGTGCAAGACAGGAGGTGTGGCCTAATCTTCAAAGACACAAAACTTGCACATAAGGTGTATACACCCAGAACAGAATTCCCACCAAACAGGTTTGAAAACTTCATCCCTGAACTCTGTGACCCAAACTACAGCCCAGCAGTAAAACCTTCAGGTGAAGGACATTCTCGCCCACAGCCCAGTGTGTTTATCATACTTTTGACGTGGTAGAAGATTATGGCACCAGGGTCAGAGAGAAAACCCCAATTCCACTGCAGTTCATGTGATGTAATTATGTATAGCATATGACAATGGAGAAGTAGTAGATCCCTCTTTACTCTTTAACTCATTTTTAATTGTTTTGTCTGATATTTTTAAACTGCCAAAGTGTTAATAGTCGTCTTTTGTTACCCTCTGTTGCTATATTTTCTATTAAACTGCTTTGAAATGCACTATACTACTAAAACCGCCTTGTCATGTAATGTTTGATTACTGAAGTGTGTACTGCAATAGTGAAGACCACTGCTCAAAATAGCCACAAGTAGAGTTCTGATGCAGAGTCCCTGTGCTTTAAAGAACTACTGAATAATCTACAGCAATGACCTTAACAACCCCACTGAGGTTTATCTGTGCCCTTGGATAATGACTTGTCCATTGGCAGCCATCCAACAGTAGCAAGTGAGTCACACAGAGAAGCCAGTGTAACGGGGAAGACTTCTGCAGTGATCCCTTTTGAAGTCTCTCACACTAATATAATTACGGCAGTAAACTACTGGACAGATCACACCTGAACTCCCATCCAGTTTGGGGGTTGGGAGTGTTTGCAAACTGGGGTGACACTAGTATATATCACACACACACACACACACACACTGCATTCTACTGCAGTGGAGGGTGGCCTATGGGGATGGTGGTGTGTGTATTGGGGGGAGGGGGTGACTGCTCCTTTTTCCTGTTTTAAAGATTTCCAGTGTGGTGTTAGGTTCCACACTAAAACCAGGGCAAAGGTTTCTAACTGCACATTCTCTAAGTGTGTGTGTGTGTGTGTGTGTGCGCGTGTATGTGTGTGTGCACAGACTCTGTGTTCTGAGGGAACTGGACCACTGCGAAAGATAACACTATATAGATCCATAAGCAAACAGATTGAGAGAAACCAGCAAAACTTTTTGCCCTCTGTGTTCTTTGTGTGAGGACACAAAGTACACCATTCCAGTTCCACCATTTTCATTCATTTTCAGAAATATGTTTTTACATTTTGTTTTTCAGCTGTATCATTGGATCTACATTTTAGTTGCTTTTACTAGATTTATTTTTACATGAGAAAATCAACATAATTTATGTTAGATCAATAATCACTGAAATACATAATTAAAAAAAACCTGACTTTTGAATATTTTCAAAATTCTATTTTCTCTCAGTGTTATCATGAACTGTTCCCTTAACTATATGTAATGAATGCTGAGCTGCCATCATCACTAAACATTGATGTTTACATTGGTATTTATGTAAACGACAGTTTAGATAAGCGTTTGGTTTTATCTGTTTAACTCTGACCTGCATTTCATCACCATCTTGACTTATCAGATGTACCACAGAAACATATCATATCTTACAATAGTTGAAAGAGTTCATTTGCACGTCTTTTGTTTTCTTTTAGTTCTTTTTTTTACAACAAACCAAGTTTACACATTTAACTTTTTAAACCATTGTCTCTCCTTTTAGTTTTTATTTAGCAGGCGCATTAAATTCTGTAAATGTTCCAAACATTCCTGTCTTCTAAATGTCTTAACATTCCTTACATGATGACACAGTCAACAAATGCACTCTTTATATTTGCGTTTACATTTCTGTATTTATTTTTCTTGCACGTTAGTTATTTATTGGTTATGGACTATTTACTGATTTTCTCAACCCTTCTTTTGTCAAAGGTAAAAAAAAAATAGTACATTTCTAAGAATAAATAAGGAACAGCGTATTATCCACCAATCATTGCAACAGCGTACTATCCACCAATCATTGTCTGCACGTGCTAAACTCAAAATGCACAGCACAGTGTTGACAGCCCTTTTGCCATGCGATGACCTCATTTCGCAGTCATGCATGTCATCTATATCGTAGGCCGACGGTAAACAACCGTGCTTTCTAATTGACTGGCTGTAAGATGTGTCTGCTAAATGCTGTGTGCTTGTGAAAATGCCTCCCCACTGTCACATGTGATCTGTATTGGAATATTGACCTGAAAATCAGAGAGCCTTTCACATGCGGGATGTTTTGTGCTTCAAACGGCCATTATAGCCCTGCTGAAATCACCACAGAAGACCACCCTTAGCACTACATGGCATGCCTTTTGTGCACTGACATGAGATGTACACTTGGTTTTGTAACCGCTGTGTTATGCAACATTATAGATGAACGAACGAATGAATAAAGGACTGAACATTCAAATGAATGAATGACGCCATACATGTGAGAATGAATGATGCACGGTATGTTCTGCAATAAGGGCAAACTGGGATTGAAAGGTTGAAGGTGCAGTGAAATAAAATAATGTATCATTCTGCCTTTACTGGTGTGAGATTTTTGTATCATTGCGTTCACACAAAAGCTTGCTGTCATGTTAGCGCCTCATGTTAGCCTTCACACACATGGTCAACAACTACAACAACTACCGTTTGCAGTAGTTTTCCACTGTTTGTGTTCAATAATGGGGAGTCCACCCACCCACCCCCACACACACACACACACACACACACACACACACACACACATTTATACAAGCACCCCTAAACACCTTCCGTGCTGCCCCTCCTCCGACCCCTCCCCCACATCTCGATTCACCCTACTTTGGAATTTTCCACAGCAGTCTTGAAGTCTTTAGAGGATAGCAAAGGCACCCACAAAACAAACAAACCAAAAAAAATGACATGAGCCAAACACTACACTTGGTGCACAAAGGCATTCCTTCATCCGCTTCCCCTACACTAGAGAGGAAAAGCAATGCCAGAGGCGATTTCCATGCCATTTGCCAATTGAATTATTTCAATTGAACAAACATAGTGATTGAGATCTAAAATATTCAGAGCTGGGTTTTCACAGAGAGAAATGTTTTCAGACTGTCTGAAACTGTGTCGGATCCCATGCAAAGATACATGCTAACACAATGTAAATGTGCTCCCATGGGCAATATTACTCTATACTTGATATCATATTACTGTAAACTCCATGCTTTTTAAAACATCTTTGTTTTGAAAACATTTTCAATTTTCAAGTATTTCCTGATCAGGTTACCTGCATGTCTATTTAATGTCATTTCAGGTCATTCTGACAGAGACAAGAAGTAAGCAAATTGTTGTGTCTAAGTGTATGGATATATTTATGAATGTGTGTGTGTGTGTGTGTGTGTGTGTGTGTGTGTATCCAGGGGGTGGGGGGTGAGGTGTGTGTGTGTGTGTGTGTGTGTGCAGGCTGTTGGCCCCTCTGAGGTCATGTCATTGTTCTGCCTTCTCTGCGGCCTCTCAGTAGCTTCCAAATGGGGACAATGTCTCTTTGTGAACCCTCTTTGTGCCTGCCCAAGACTGGGAACTAACTGTGAGACACTGACAGCTCTTGAACAAGAAAATATTTATTGACTTTACCACCCTTCTGAGGATACTTCTCTTGGTCATATGTTAAGTAGCCCTTGGGTGAACAACTCAGCTTATCTTGAGGAGATTAGGTGCCGACGTTGTTGGAAACGTCACAAAGTGAAACATGAGATAATGTTTTGGTCAGGTCGGGGAGAGAATAAAAATATTACTGTTGTTGCTGTTGATGTAGTTGTTTTGGTGTTTGGCTAAACCAACTTCAGGCACTGATCCTATTGGCTGTGACCTTTCTCAGAAGATCCCTTTGTGTAAGTCTAGTTTTTCCTCCAGGATCTGAAACACACCCTTCCCTTATTTTCTTAACCTTACTTACTGGAACTGAGTGACACCAGACAGGGAATTTGTTAGGCCCTGAGCCAAAGGAACACCCGAACACCTCGGGTGTGTTCTAGAGCCTGTAGGATTATCAGGAAGGCTATTCAAACACAAAAACATGTTGACACAGCTAAATACTCACCTAAAAAGTGTCTTTAACAACCTTTACTCAATCAACTGCTGCCAAAGTGGCATGACAGCACATGTCGTCGGTTTGCACCAATAAGCAAAGAGGTTATTGCTATGGACAGCACAACAAGGAACCATCCCTTGAGACTCCTGATGCTCCCAATTTTTCTGAAGAGAAGGTTCTATGGTTAAATGTGTTTTGCAGATCAGCAACCTGATCTGTGGAATGCAGAGGTGACACAGGTCAGCTGATCTTGTCAACCAATGGGAAGCAAAAAACAGAAAAGCAAAGCATAGAAACACAGAATCACACAGAATTATTCTGAACTCATCTCAAACCGTTGCAGTATGACAATGATATAATTCTCCAAGAGGCTACTATTCATTTTAATCGCCAAGGCCAAAGTAGTCTATATTTTTTTCAAAGTACCAAAGACGATCGATTATTATGTACAGACAAACTGTACTTTTGACTTTTAAGTTGGGCCACAGGTTTATCTTTTGACTGACAGCCAGTTACTGCCCATTTCTTGATATTAGTATTGATAATAGTGCCTTTGCAACAATAAATGCTTAAGTCATTAAATACTTCATGCATGAGTGTTTGAATAACAACCGAGACCAGGGAAACTTGCTGCAAGAATGAGTCACTTCCCCAGGCGGTACATAACAACTAAATAACAGTAACTGCTGTTTTTCCCTCTGAAACTCTAAGTTAATAACTAATGAAAAGATGAAAGCTGTTACTTTATTTGACAGTTACAAGTTGAGACTGGAATTTCTCACACACCATACACTAGGGACAACAACTTGGAAAGAACTCTGGGATTTTATTTATTTTTTTATAGTGAGTGTTGCTTATTTTATCTACTGTATCACAGGAAAATTACAAATTTCTGACCTAATGTACACCGACTGTAATATAAATATCAAATATCAAAAAATAACATATGTGATATCATTTTGTATTATGTCACGTATGTTTTGATATATGTCATGAATGAGATGTCTCTGTGAGGCACTGTGAGGAACTTTCACACACAGACACACACCCATCCAGAGTGTACACCCTTGTTGACTTTTGCCATCACCTGTACTAGACATACCCACAAAGCAAAGCCCTAAAAAAGATCCGGATGTCTGTATCACTCCAATACTTTGCATTGTTTGCTTATAAAGAGGTCTTTAGTTATCAACAGAATGGCCTTCTGCTCACTTTTCGCTCACTCAGTCTCTTTCTCTCACTAAAGCTGAGGCACAACCAGGTGACGCAAGCAATTATGGGATGGCTGAGGTGACTTACGCACACCAGGTGTGTCACATGATGTATGGGTCCAGGTGGAGAAAGCCTCACTGTCATTTTACATTACATTACATTACATTTAGGCATTTAGCAGACGCTTTTATCCAAAGCGACTTACAAAAGAGGATAACATTCAAGCTACAACACAATGAACTAACAAGGAGTGCATATTGCTAACATAGAATCTGCGCTGTTTTAAGTTGAAAGTGCAATAGTGTAACACAATGTAGAGAAATTAAATTATTAAGTGCATTCTCAAAGTTTACGCCAGGAGATATTCTTGGAAGAGCTTAGTCTTCACGAGTTTCTTGAAGGTGGAGAGGGTATCAGTTGAATGCATGCACGTCATTTGAGTTGAATGAGTGTTACATGCACATACCTCATGCTAGCACAATACAAGGGCTTCTGGCCAACATTACCAAGGCTACAGTTGTTACATAACCTGGGAGTCCAAAGAATATTTGGCCAACTAGAACTACATTGAAGACAAGCACTCATTTACAAGTGAATATAATGCAACAGTAAGATAATACTGTGTTGGATTTGTTTCAGGGCATGTGTATTACAACCTGATTTGTAATACAGTGGAAAGACTAGCCTTGTCTGGGTTGTTCACATGAGAGTAAGTCAGATATCCAGCGATTTGTGTTTTCATACAAGTGTGGCTGACTTGAATCTGAGCGGTCAGGTGTCTCCTAAGGTTGGATCTCTGTGACTCAAACATTCAGCATTCAGGGAGTTAGATGGAGAACAATCTGCTTCTCTCAGGTTCTCAGGAACAGCAGACCAGCTGACCAGTACTCCCACACAGCAACTGATGTGTGTGTGTGTGTGTGCGTGCATGCGTGTGTGTTTGCACATGTATATCAGTGTGTACACGTGTGTGTGTGCATCTGATATAAAGTGAGTGAGTCCATGTGTGTGTGTGTGTGCACATGAAGGCGTGTGCTAATATTTCCATTGCACACGAGATGTCTCCTCCTTGCTTCGTCAGAGCCCTGCTTCCTTAATGCAGCCTCCCTCATGGTCATCAATCCATTACTTCTTCCTTGTTCCTAGAATCCACTGGACAATAAAGGCTTGGCCACTCTCTGAGTCACCTTTGCCCTCTTAGTTTCACAGTCAATCAGTGATGCAGCAAACATTTCTTACCTTTTCACGTGTCTTATTGAAATATCTACTGCATTCCCTGTCTTTCAGGGAAGTATCGTAGAAGTCAGGCTATAAAAGCTTGGAAAAGTCTTTTTTTCTTGGTGAGAATATGAAAAGTTCATATAGACACGATGGAGATTGATTAATTCTTTTATAGATTTTTATAGAATGGAATGTATAATTGTATTCTAATTCTAATGTCACGGAAGGGATAATGTATTGTCTGCGGGTAACTATGGGAAAATCAGTCCAGACAGGACAAACAGGACACTATTGTTAAAAGTGGATGAGTTCCGGTCATTACGCAGATATAAGTGACCTCCGAACTTTGGGAAGGCCCATTCGGATTCAATGGAACATCCCACTCATTCTGGAGAGACGTAAAATTATTATGGCTGTATGGTTATGGTTATTGTTATGGTTATGAGTAGCAAACTGGCAGCAAACACTGAGTGATTGGGGGCATACAAAAACAGAACTGAAACAAAGTGTCTTTGTCCAATCAGTTAGCATTAGCTTCCATTTTGCTATAAGGTGTATGCTGTAGCAAATCTTCAGTTAGCATTAGCTTTCGTATTGCTATTTGGTGTATGTTGCACAAAATCTTCTCCTTCTTTTCCCCATTGACAGCACATTGGGGTGATGGGATGAAATGCAGCAGAATATACTTTTAATTCAATGGCTGAAACTAACCTTTAGATCTACAGATCCCCAAATAATGCTCTGTTTGTTTCTGGCAGATCTTAAACTAGAGTGGTGACCTTTCCACCACCCTAATCTCACAGGAATCGTGTATCTCTGAGTCCAGCCAATTATGATGACTATCTGCCTTATCAGTAACACTCCCCAGGACTCATTCAAATGAAACAAGACACTCCCCAGCAGACAGTAATGCTTAGAAAGACATTATCATCATAACGCCTGTGAGGTCTTTGGAGGATTCAGGGGAGGAGAGGCCAGGTAACAATGTTCTGATAACCGTCTAAAAACGTACATGATGTGCAGTCATTCCCTGATAAAGTTATATGATAGTGTAGGACACTAAAGTGGTATCATAATTGTGCTATTGTGTTCCTTTTTGATTGCTCTACATGAAATAGTTGACTCACTCATTTGTGCCCTACTGAAGAAATCGTGTATTACGCAATGTTTTTAAGCCAACATAACACATGTCAAAACTGTTGAGAGGGCAATTTCCCAGAAAATAAAGTAACTAGATGCCTGTGTGAAGAAAGGCTCCTACAATCCACTGTTGTTGTAGTAACAGCATAAAGCATTTATGCAATACTTTATCAGGACCCCCAAAGCACATTACAGTAAAAAGAGAGCCTCACTATCCAACTCCATTAGATGCATACTATGTGCCAGAAAACTCACCACACACCGGCTTAAAGGAGAAATCGTGTGTGAATCACTCAGTTGCCCTGTTGTTCAAGGTCAATGAGTGCTGTCTGTAGGGAAAAAAGGACTAGAAGATTTGATACAATGTAGACCGAATAGCGAACAGAAAACTAATGTTAACTGAATGGTGCATAGCGAAATGAAAGTCAGTTTGTGTGCCCCATACAGTTAGTGTTAGCTCATGATTCACTATTTGGTGTATGTGTTATCAAAATTTCTTGTCCTTGCTCCTTCAAACAGCACTCGGTGACCTCTAACAACAGGGCTATGGATTGATTCACACCGGATTTCTCCTTTAAGGTGTCGAGTCAGGAAATGGATGAACCATCTTCATTGCAGGGTGATTAGAAGGCAAGATAGGATGGGGATTTAGCCAGTACACCTGGAAACGCCCTAACTTTTGTGTCATGGGACCTTTTACAAGCACAGTAGATCAGGAACTCTGTCTAATGTCTCATCCAAACGATGGCATCTGCAGTATTGGACTCCTACTCACTGCACTAGGACACTTGGACAGATTTTCGTCCGAAAGAAAAAAATAATTTCACAGCTCAGAGTAAACCAGCCCTTTTAAGGTCCCAATTATCTTTAACTCTTTTGTGTAACAGTTGAGTAACTGAGTGAGGTATGACTGACATCTCACATTTGACCAGAGAAGTGTGAAATCTTCCATGGACACCAGTCTCCTGAGTGTACAAATCCTGAGTGTAGTGGGCTATGGTCTAGGTGATTTGTGAAAAAAATGAAAAATAAAAGGTCAGTGTGTTTGTGTACCACACATAAACTCCATTTTCCCCCACAAACACTCTTTTTACCCTTTCCAACCCTAAACAGTTTGCATGCCTGTATTTGAGTGGAAGTTACCTTTCCATTATTTTCAATCAGCTGGACCACCATTAAGTGACCTTGAATATGATATGTTTGATGGTGCCAGGTGGGCAGTGTATTTCAGAAACTGATAAATTATTGTGAAACCACCTTCACACACTACCATCTCTAGGGTGTACAAAGAATGGTCCAAAAAACTAAATTTAACTGAAATCCTTGACCATCAAAACATAGGGGTAGATATCAACTTTTCTTCATAACCATGTTTGTTCCTGGAGATATGATGCAAAACACATGATTAAGTTATGGCAGAGAGCAAAAATGGTTGCTATGGCATTTCAGGTTGCTATGCTTGTGAGTGAGAGAAAACAGGTGCGTGTATGTGAAAACGATGGTTAAAATATTACTAAACTCTAATAAAATGAATTGAAGAATATTTATATGAAACCTCAAGAAGTTAGTTTATTCCAAACATGAAAGCAACAGACTTAACAGGGCATAACCGAGGTTCAATCACACTGAAATCTGGTGGACGCATCACACTGAAACTCATTCGATTCCAGAACTGCCCATGGCTGTGATTAGAACAATCATTGCATCACATACAGAATGTTAATACTATAAACGCAGGATTTGTGATGTCTGACAGTAATGAAAGCTCTGCATGTCCAGACTTGGCCTACATTCTGACTTGCCCAAGCCCCAGTACAGTAACTGCATGCTGCACATTTTGTTTAACCAATTAGTGAAAAACAGGCCAGTCGAGAACAGAATAATAAGCTTAAACGCCAGCCAGGCAAAATGAGGCGAGTCACACAGAGCCAATATCAATAAGAGGATTCAAGTCTATATTGTTGGGCATTTGGCGGAGTAGGGTATTGTCTGCCATGAATCATGGCATCTGTTTCTAGACACCAACAGACATTCATCACTGTAAGTTACTACAATTCAGATATACAGCATTTGTTTTTGTTGTTGTTGTTGCTATGAATACTAATACTATTAGTTGTTTGTTAATAATGATTACTAAAACAATTTGCAAATTACCACAAAATATGAATCTTTATTTTTTTTATTTTATACAGAAATTAAAATTTTCTTAACACAAGGCTTCAGCAAAACTTCCGTGCTCCTCCAAAACAAAGGCCATCTTCATCTCAGTGCTGTTCATCCACTTTGTTGCAGTCAGCAGTGTGTTCCAAACAATATGAAAAAGCACACCATTAAAAGACATTGTAGAAACCAACTGTCAAACACCACAGTTACCCTAACATTGCTAACACTGAATGTTAGCTGCTGATGTTGAATGTTAAAATCAAGTTCAAAATTAATTAGGTACTTACATCTGTCAAACTGAAGATGGAGTGAAAATCTTCCTCCCCTATACTCTACTCTTTCTGTAGGTTCTACTGTATCTGAGTTGCTGCGGCAGTTGCTTGTTACTGCCAGCTACAGAGAGACTGAGAAACATTAAAAAGTGGTTCCTTACTGTAATTTTTTTTAAAAGGTAATGAAAAACAGGGACTTACTGCAAATTCAAAAAATAATAATAATAAAAAAACTAAACTAAACTGTCAACTAAAATTCCCAGAATGCAATGCCAACTACAGTTATTTACTTAAATTTTAAAAAAAAAAAGTTATTTTAACTGTTTGATATGTAGTAAAGTACTGTAGAAATTACAGAAAAGACTAACACAAAAAAATACATTTACACATTTACATTTATGCATTTAGCAGACGCTTGTATACAAAATGACTTACAAACAGAGGATAAACATTTAAGACAATTAAAAACCTTAGACTGCATCTTGCTAACATGAAATTGGCAGGAGATGAAAGTACAGCAGTTTGATAAAAGTGCAGTAGAGAGAGATTGGGGAGTGCATTGTATGTCCATTGTAAGTGCTGTGGATTAATAACTGCCAGATATTTTTAGCATTCTTTGAGGAAACCATCACAATGTCTCTTTTTGATCAAGACCTGCTGCCTTGCTGTCTTTTAGGAAATGGTGTGGCCAGAATAGTTTCATGTGCTTTGAAATACACAGACCGGTTTGCAATGGTTTGGTTTTCACAAAACTGAAACCTGGAAATCAAACTGACATAGCAGCATGTAGTTATAGCCAGCAGCCAATTTATTTCCTTAGCAGCATAAACCAACCAGCATGGGAAACAAACCCCAGACAAATCTGATATTAAAGTCAGATCTCATCAAGAACCAGTGATTGTGTAGCTAGTTAAAGTGTAACTCGTCAAATCATATGCTACATTAACATAGTACTGAGCAAACTCTTTAATCTTCCTTTAGGAAGACTAAAGTAGGCCTATCTGATGTCTGTCTACTAAATATCTATCTATCTATCTATCTATCTATCTATCTATCTATCTATCTATCTATCTATCTATCCATCTGTCTATCTGTCTGTCTGTCTGTCTTTCTGTCTATTTATCTACCTTTGTGTCTGTCTATCAGTCATGTACTCCATGTGTATTCTAGGAAAAGGCTGAGTGAACTGGCATGATAACTTGTTTGAATGGAACAGTCAACATTGTTTTTAAGTAGTCTGATTACTAAGCACTCTTGTGCAAGTTTTACCAAGAACTACACTTACTGGAATTAATGTTGGCTCATGTAATTGGCAAGGCAAACAGGGAAAACACCTTTTGGAAGGTGTTACGTGAGGTGAGAAGAAGGAGAAATACTCACCCAAATGGTTGTTGATTGCTGAATTGTAAGATCTACACATTTAATGGCAAAACATGTGGAAGCCTAAAGTTAAACTGATTGTAAAGAGTCACTTTACAAAAACAAAGAGGACCTGTGGCTGAACAGCAATTGTTAGAATGGTAGCACAGTAAATTAATGTTTTGCATTATTGTTATTAATAGCATAGAACATTTCATCAGACGTGAACTTACTAGCCAGCATTGCTACCTTCCAAGAAGGTTAAAAGTATTGGCTATCCATGTCAACAAAACAGAGTTACTACTACTTATTGGATTAAAAATTGACCATAAAAAAATCAATGAGCATTCATTTCCTAGTTCACAAAGAAGGTGGTGTGTGGGCTGCCATAATAAAACAGGCATTGAAAATGTACATAAGTTTGAGTAAATCTCTGTATGTCTTCATCAGAAATGAGAACATATAGAAGCTTTATTTTAATCTGGGTGGTTTTAGCCTTTGTTCGATAGGTCAGTGTGTGGAATGGACACTGTGGAATGAAGTGACGAGTTCAAAAGATATGGGGAGATTGGTATTGGAGATGACCTCAGGTTAGTCTCGACTGGAGCCTCTCAACCCCTGGGTCCACATTTCCACAAAATGTACAAGTTGTTCAGGACACTATGATGGGATGGGATTAACGTTAATACACCTCCGAGGGGAAAACTCATATGCTATAACTGGACAACATACAGTACAGTAATGGGACAGCTACAAGACCAAGTATAACATATAGCTAAGGCAACAGCAAAATAGAGCACAACATGCAGTAGCAGGATAACAACAAAAAACATTGCTAATATAGTTACTGCTAATACAGTACAGTGTGTACAGTGTAGCATACAAGTAAAGGAAGGAAGTTCTGTATGATGCATGATGCTGATGAACGCTTTCACATAGCATCCCGCTGTTCAAAGATCCTCAAAGACCAGAGTCGGTGGAAACCTAAGCCTATGGATAGATCCCTGACGTAGTGGTGTGACTAGCAATTGAATGGAAGCACAAGGCGGCGTTAGCCTTGCTATGTAATGTTCCCGTAATACTCTCAATTAGTACCATTATTTGTCATTTATAGTGACTTGTAGAGCCCAGATACTGTGCAGTCAGGGGAAATTTGACTGGAAGCTCTTCCCAAGGGAGAACCCATCTGCCTGAGGAGAACTGTGTTTTCCTCTTTCATCAGCTACCACCATCTAGCAGTCTGGATCTAAAAACAGATCATGTGATTTGTTCACAATGTACTCCACTCATTCACCATGATCAGGCCCACGTACGTTGTCTTAGCCGCTTCTGGAAAGTTGATAGGGCAAAGGTCAAGCATCTGACTGACACCTTGCAGAGTGTCACCTCTGGAGATCTCTCCACCTTGTCACTGTCATGCTTCGCTTGCGTCAACTGTGGGATTTCTTTGGAGCTCAAATTTTCCAAACACAAACTTGCTTTGTTTACTTCCAGCGAATTAAAATCTTTTATCTTCAAGCTCAGCGAACCGTAACGCATTATGTAAGACATCCTCCCACTCGGATAGAGCTCTCTCTTTTCCTTCTCTCTTTCTCTCGCCCTCTCTCTCTGTGCGGCACAGCACGGGCAGATAAGATGTCGAGGCTGCGCACAGAGCCGAGCCTTCATGAAAGCTGGGCCGCGTTTTCCCATGCAGTGCTGCCACTTACCAGGCAGATTAAGAGGGACCCACACAGGCATCACAATGACTGCTGTTGTGACAGTACTAAAAAGGCATCGCGCCAGGCCAACAGTGAGGCCCTCCGATGCCCACAGCGCAGCCACACAGCGTGGAGCACACTGGGAGCTTCATGGTAATCAGACCCAACAGCCATTATGGAGGACACTGAGGAGTGTTTTTCTTCCTCCCTTTCCCTTTTCAGACCCGCTTTTTAATTGTCAGTTCATTTGAGGAGTGCAGAACACAGCGTCTGAAAACCTCAGCAAAAGGGAAACACAAAGAGCTTGGTTCAGGTCTAAGCATGCAAAGCTGACACACACACACACACACTCTCACTCTCTTTCTCTCTCTCTCTCTCAAACACACACACTCGTACACATGCTGGCTGGTCATGTTTCTTGAGTACTTCCCCCTAATCCTGACCTTGGCCCCATAACTGACCTTATTCAGTGCTTTAGTTCAGCGGTGACGGACTATGAAGTTGTAGGAGTTTGACACATATCTATGCAACATATGGTTCTTTCTAGCCTTCGTGTTTGTAAAAGGTTGAGTTCTCATCGTCCACCTCAAGCTCTGATAAAAAAGGATCACATGCTTGTTTACTGTAGCTTTTCAGTACGGATAACCACAAGGCAAAAGCAAACTATCAGGATAAGAATCTACTTTCGTCAGTTTTTAATCCAACAGCAACTTCCACGTTTCAGATTTGTTTCTCCTGACAACACTTTTTTCTTTTCATAACACTTGACCTTCTCATGACACAAGCCTCTGTCATCGTTAAAATCTGAGTTTGTGATTAAATTCCTAACATTATGATGCTCTGGTTTGTTCATTTTGAGTTTTCCGTCCCTGAAGTCCTGTCCAAATTACAAAAAAAAAATTCATTTGAAACAGGTCTCAAATGGCCTAGTTTTGGATGCTAGAGGTCCAGCATTGGGATTAAGGAGTTGTATACGTGGAAGAGGTGGTCTGTTTTACTGGACTCAGCCTGTTGCCAGACTCCTCCTATATCCTATATTGCTGTTGCTGTGGAAATTTCCAGGAGGCTGTATGTTTTCAATTAAGTCTCGGTCTCCATGACCGCAAAACCTGAAAAACAGCCCCAGAATGACTCAGCGGTATTTTCTCCTAGGCCATGCCTGTTTCAGTCACCGTGCAAGGGGCCACATTACGAGTAGTGCAGGGGGTTTCTTATGTTCTTATGTGTGCCATCACAAGCCTCTAGTTTGCCAATAGAACTGTACAGATTTAATTCAGCTCCACTTGTGTGCACATCCATTGTCAGAGCTAGGCCATGTGCGTTAAAACATCATGTTCGCTTTCTTTCAGGAATTCCTCACATGGTCAAAGAACTCCCTCTCCATTATAGCACGCTAGAGGATGAGTCACAGTGGTAGCGAGTATTTTTAAATTGGGGAGCCGACATTCTTGAAGTTGAAAATAGCTTTGAAGGGCCCAACATTAATCACCAAAGCATACTCTGCTTCATGAGCGCGTGTAACCTGTTTTTACACGACTCCACTGCAAACACTTCATGAAGGTAAAGTTAACATTCGTCTTAAGCTTGCAGGATGGACACATAGAGTGATACGTGCACTGAAGTGGTTCATTTGCATGAGCTTACAGCGACCGCCACACAAAATCCCGCACCTGTTAGTCCACCCTATTTCAGTCACGGAAAAACTCATGCGGATACACATCACTTGACCTGAGGATTTATGAATGGATTGGGTTTCTCATTAGCAACTTTCAAACTGATCACAACATTTGATCTTTTCTGGGAAAAAGCACAGTTAAAAAGCCATAGACTTGTTTTTGAAGCAGCTCCCCAAATATCTAGTCAGCAAAGTCTGCATCCGCTACCCCCTGCTTGTGCCTTATGGTGTCTTAATCTAAAGATAATGAGCATCCGAGCCATACTTCAGTCACACAATGTAGGTCACATATTTTAAAACAATAAGCATATAATTTTCCACTTCATCTCTGGAACATGGTACAAGGTGGAGCAAAGAGGTTGGTTATGTAACAGATATGAAAATATAAACAGCGAGTATTTTTATTTGTCTGCCACTAATGTGATTATCTGAAGGCTAAGTATTGATTACACAGCATGCTGCAGTTCACATAAGGACAAACTACTAATTCAATTCCAGTGTTGTTTAAAGTACCCAAAAGTCCCACTTGAGCAAAAGCACACATACCCTACCAAAAATTACTTTGGTAGAAGTTCAAATCACCCACCAGCATGTTACCCAAGTAAAAGTCTAAAAGTATCTTGTATTTTCTGCACTGAGAAGTTCAGTTCATATCAATGAACAATTTTTATCTGTTAGCTGTTCAAGAGCAGAATTCAGTGTACTATGTGATCTTTACTGGAGATTTCTGTGTGGTTAATCTATGACCTGCACAAGAATGCAAACATGCCAATTTAAGACTTTGGCACATTTTTATGTAACACTGCAGTGAAATCAATGCATTGTCAGAAACCCAACAAAAAGGTAATTTATTTGTGTATGTGTTTAAGTGTTTACCTTATCACAACAGAATGCAATTTCTCTTGTATTTCTTTGCTATTTGTTTTAATCCATTTTTATTGATTTCATATACTAGCACATCAAATATCACATCTTCATTATTATGTTTACAGCACAGGGTACATACATATACAGACAAAAGGTGTCTGGTTCGGTGCCCTTATCGTGTTTGAAGCATGCATAAAACATGCATTGAGGATGATTTCTTTCAGGATGCACCACCTCTTTCTATGATTAAGAGTTACTTTTCCTCATGCACACATAACACTTTGAAGAATATCAGATTTAATTGTATTTGAGTTCGGCTGATAAATCATTACCAGTGTGTCTAGGGTTTAGCATCTGCCAACGAGTCCCCAGATTTTGTGACTATTGTGCGACACACAGGCCCCTTGCTGTGGCTGTCATCAATAGATAATCACATACTCGTGAAAGGTCAGTGTCCTTCGGAGTTGAAAGCGTCCAGCTGCAAAATGAACCGTGTCCACTTCCCAAGCCCCCACTTGCACACAGCTGGGTCTGAACAGCCAGCACCGGTTTCGACAGGATATCAGTAAGGAACTGGAACCCAAAACGCACGTAAATGACCACGTCTGGAGTCAGCAAAACAGCGACCTCCTCGACAGGAGCCCAAAGAATCTCCCCCACATAGACACACACACACACATGCACACACGCTCTTTCAATGTTAGTTCAGCTTGGACAATCTGGTCTCTGAGGTCTGGGAGAATGGCCTGACTGCAGGACATTGGTTGAGGGTCGAGTCATGCACTTCTTTCATGCAGGTTAATGCTGGTTGTTACAGTGACGCAAAGGAATGCTCTAAATTTTGTTTGACGTGACCATAAGCCCAGTCTCCTTAGGACTGCATGGATGAGGAAAAAGGAGAAGTGAAACAAAAACATGCCGTAAATAGAAGTGCCGTCACATGACGTCCTGTTGAACAAGCATGCCGCAGCACTTTCCAAAGTCTTTCCAGTCTAGTCCGGTCTGTGTCTCTTACCAGCCGTGAAGTTGCCCACAACAGCCACAATGCCCACAATGCTTTTCAGTTGGTTTTGCGGGTCAGATTTCAATTCTAACAGACTTCTGTATCCTGTCTATGTCCATCAGCCTAATATGGTTCAATCCTATGCCAGTTTAAGTGTGTGTGTGTGTGTGTGTGTGTGTGTGTGTTTGTGTGTGTGTGTGTATGTGAAAGAGAGAGTGTGTGTATGTGAATGTGTGTTTCCATTGGGGGTCTGTCCCTTTTTAATGTCTCACAAGCGCACTGCCAAAGGCACCGTCTTCATAGACCTCCTGCACCAGTTACATGTATTTTCATCATGTTACGTAACTTTCAAAAGTTCTGTTTTAACTGTAAATCCCTAAAGACTTGGAAGAATGGGGAGTGAAAGGACACTGGCACGAAATCCCCCCCCCCCCCAAACCGGCCCTGGGCTTCAAGTTTGTGACCATTCAGGTTCATTGTGTCTGTTTTTTTTCTGCCCCCAGGTGCGGGGATGGACCAGACATTGTAAACCTCTCCAGTTACCAGATCAGATGTCAGGATTTAGCCAGAGTTCTGTCTCTCCTCCAAAAGAACCACTATTCATTAAGAACTACCCAGGGAAAAGGAGCATAGAAATCAAACAAGTTTGGTACAGGTCAAACTGGAAAATGAAATCCACCACTATCAAACTGATGCTCTGTGGGTCTTAGTTTTAGCACTTACTGAATGAGCACCACGCCACCCCACCCCACCCCACCCCCCTGCACAAAAGCAGGTAACCTTAAGTTCACGCTGTTCCCATGTAGATCAATGCACCCAAACAGCGTGTAGGGGAAGTGGTAGAACATTGTGCGTATGAGAGGCCTCTGCGCCAAACAATGCCTTGGTCTTTCATTTTCTGGGACAGCCAGTGCTTTGTGTGTGACTTAATGAGCGGTCAGTCCCGGCTCAGCCGAGCTCGAAGGGCCCCGCGGAGAAAGAGAACGAGTTTGGCAGGCGTGTGGGGGCAGGGAAGGTCTAGGTCAAAGACTGACCAAGAGGGAGAAGGACAGGAAGAAGAAGAAGAAAAAGACATACATGGTGTGAGTGTGTTTATTTGTCTGTTTGTTTATGTGCGTGCGAGTCCATATCCATCTTATATACTTGTGAATGAATGTAGGTGCACAAGTATAGAAAAGGAAAAGAGAAGGAGAGAGAGAGAGAGCAAAGTAGTATGAGTTTGAGGTCTGTAGTCCCTCTCTTTCTCCCTCTCTCTCTCTCTCTCTGTCTCTCTATCCTTTTCTTTATTTCACTTACCTTTGTCTGTCGGACGTATGTGCATCTGTGCATGCGTGTGCGTGTGTTTGTTTGTGTGCGTGCATGCATACGTGCATGTGCATGCATGCGTGTGTGTGTGTGCATGTGTGTGTGTTTGTGTGTATGTATACAAGTGTGCTAGATTTTATGTAAGAGTTTCTGCACACTGGTTGTCTTGGTGGCCATATCATAGCTTAGCTCTTCCCCCTTCACTACTAATCACATAATCTTATTCTGAGTACAGTGTTATGAATGTTCGTCCATAGATCTCATCTCAACATGACGTGAGTTGGGTGAATAATAAGGTTTCCCTAGAAGAAAGCTGGATTAAGACTGTCCACAGTACCTTCAGTGCTGTGGGGCAACAATCAGTGGGTTGGTGAAATAGGCCTGGGCATGGCTAAGCTGATCAGTGCCCATGAGCTTACCGCAGAATGACTTGCTGAACCAAACACTGACGCCTGACCCCAAGATTGATGCACGCAGAGAAATCTGTGATAAAACCAGATCACGACCACATGAAAAAAATCAATTTTCTTTAAGATTACCCAGACACACAAACACACACACACACACACACATACAGAGATCTGTGTGCAAACTCAAACATAACTGTGCTCAGTCCTTGAAGGAACGGAGTCATGTGACATCACAAGGGGGAATCCAATAAATTAAAACAAAAATCTCGTTCAAAGTCCACGGCAGCAGACTGTCTGTGACGCAATTGCTTAAGCAAGCCTGCAATCAGCCACGTAAGTCAATCATCCCCCACCCCTCATCCTCTGTCACAGGCTTGTGGAAAGACCTCAGTCATCGTATCTAATGTCACCCCATCTCCTTGCTTTTGGAAAACTCATCAGTGGTGGTAAGCAGGGTCAATAGCTAAAACAAAACATCGCTTTAAGGCTTGCTTTAAAGCTGCTGGAGCAATGATGTAATCAGTCAAGGATGCCTGGTCATCTGTGGAACCCTGCAGTCAGCTGATGACCAACAAAGAGGACGACTGGCGTTATCTGAAAATTAGACCACAGCAGAATAACAAAGTGAAGTCAGTGCATAATTGTGCTGATTGTATTTGTGCAAGCGTTATGATTTTGGGGGGAGGGGTGCTATTATGTAAGGTAGAAACCAATGAGTCTAAAAATATGGTTATATGTAGCGGAGAGCTGAGTTAATGAAAAAAGCATATGTTGTATGCATCTAATGGAAGGACGTATAGAAAAAAATGCAATTATTTGGGAACAGCCATGACCTACTGGTTAGGGCTTCAGGCTTGTAAGTAAAGGGTTGCCCGTTTAATCCCTGATGAGTTGTCCATGGCTACCTAACCTAACCCCTCACTGCTCCCTGAGGGCCGCTATAGCGGGCAGCTAACTGCTCCCGGTTAGTGTGTATTTCACTTCACCGTGTGTGTGTTTCACTAATTCATGATTGGGTTGAATACAGAGATCAAATTACCCTCACGGTATCAAGAGAATATAGATTCTTCTTCTTCTTCTTCTTCTTCTTCTTCTTCTTATTATTATTATTAGAAGTAGAAGTAGAGGGAGAAGTCTTATATTGTCACTATACAAAGTATAGTGGGATGTTGTTCGGAACAGCTCACAAATGCACAGAGAAGCAGTAAAGGTACAGAAATATATACAAACTACAAGCTACTAAACAATTAAACTAACAACTAAACCAAACAAATATGGTTGATATATACAAATAAGGCTATGATGGGTAATAAACACAAATAAGGCTATGATGGGTAATAAATAAGGTGCAAAGATTTTTACATAGTCCTAATTACACACTTTGCACACTGAGGTGGGATAAATGTCTAAAGATATCTGAGGATACAGACAGCAGTGCGCATCCTGCACAGAGAGAGCCGAGACGAGGACCTCTGCCCAAGCAGTCCTGCGCCAACCAGCAAAATCTTGTCTCAAACTGGATCCTGACTCAACGCCCTGCAGCCGGGGTTGTATAACAAGCGGGGCGCACGAATGTGTCCTCGACCGCTCTTCTTCTTCTCTCTCTCTCTCTCTCTTTCTCTCTCTACCCTTCCCTCTCTCTCTCTCTCTATCTGATGTTTTTTTATCCCTATCCTCACAGAGTGTAAAACATAGCTGAATAACACCACTACAATTCTGCTGTAAAAATGCAGTGTGTTTTTTATAGGGCATTGTAATGGCAGAAGCAGACTGTGATTGGGACTGGACTGGTTAGGTAACAAGTGGGACAAGGAGAGAAGATTACATTCTCAGCTGATCCCCCCCCCCTTCACACACATACATGCTGAGTCTGCGAAGACATGACACATCAGTGCATGGCATTCAAGTACAGATCCATCCCATACAGTATGTGGTTAGTGCACCGTCATGACTCGGGGTCAGTGGGAATGGCCATGCAAGCTTCAGGAAAGAAGATACGTTTTTTATTAGTCCAGCAGGTGAAAGTGCACAGGCGTGACATTCACATGATCAGCATGCCGCCCATGTAACAAGTTTATCAAAAGAAACAAGGACTCCGAGAAGCACTCTGACGTCACCTCCAATGTCCACACAACCAAGGGCAGAATGTTTGTCTGAGAACTCTGAGAAGCAGTCCCTTGAGTGTAACAAAACACCCTGGATGACCCCTTGAAGGCATTCTTACCTAACTGTGCCAGTCACACTGTCTGTCAAATGATTGACAGAAAAACTTTCCTTTTTACTGTGTGTGTGTGCGTGTGTTTGTGTGTGTGTGTGAGAGAGAGAGAGAGAGAGAGAGATCCACTGTGGATTCTCTCGTCCTGTACCTCTCATCCCTTCTCAGCCTCTCGACTGCTTCCTGCCTGGTAATTGAAGCCTGCTCACTCATCTACCCCCCGATTACTTGGGCATGGCGGCAAAAGTGGTGCCCGCCTCCCCTGGCAGCCGGTGCCTGGCATCTTATGTAAGTGCTGGCTCTGGATAAATTCCCACAAAGGGGCCCCCTATCTCTTTCTCTTTCGTTCTCTCTCTCCCTCTCTCTTATTCTCTCTATCTCTCTATCCGCCTGAGCCACAGGACCTGCCTAAAGGGAGAAAAGAGGAGAGGAGAGGAGAGGGGAGGAGGAGGGTGCGGAGGAGAGGAGAGGGGAGGAGAGTGGGGAGACTGGTACATACGGGAACAACGGTACAGACAGTGCCACTTCAGCATGCCATACTTTCCATTCACTGAACCATAGCATCGAAGGCATATCCTGAAATGGCCTGTGGTTACAGGCCTCAGGTATCTGAATCCAAGAGAGCACACCTTATAACTGACACCCATGCTGAGTTATCTATGTCCTCATCAGACAGCAAAAAAAAAATCAATAAAAATACACTGACTAAGACACAGCAAAGAATAGTGTGCTGCCACACCCTTAATACCTTTGGAATTCATGCTTTATAATTGTATCTCTGCTATTTAAGCTGCACAGCTTATATGTCTGACAAGTCCCTGATGTGTCTGGCAAAAAGGGGTGCCAAAACAACTTAATGTGACAAACGGGCTAGCATCTTATTTACACACACAACCTGAGTTCATTTTGCTTTTAAAGACATGACACCAATATCAGAAATTCCCTGAGGCACTGCAGCCTCACATCTTGTGCCCTGGAATAAAACCCCAGACCTGAGAAAAGTGCATCTTGCAGCCGTGAAGGTTTGAATAATAGCAGGTGAGACAGGGCCCTCTGTTGACCAAACCTGGTACTGCACCTTGTTTATCAGGCCCTGTCTGGGGATACAAGCTCAAACCCCCCCTTATGGCGATAGGAGACACAGAACGTTCTGTACCCTCGACCTACACAGCCCAAAACTTTGCGAAATGGGACAAAATGTGGGCCCTTGAAGAAAGCATGACATACAGTAGACAATCCAAAACAGAATCGGGAAATGCCTGACTTTTATGTGATGGTCAGGAAGGCGGCCTTACATGGCTGTTGGCGCTTGGTTTTTAGGGGTGAACCCGAACCACAGAACCAACAGAACAAATGACAAATATGTAAACATTTAGGTAGGGGTGGGTGTGTGTGTGTATGTACTTCATCCAAAGTTAAGAAAAACATTCCAATTCAACTAACCGAATCCAGCTGTTTCTAGACTTGTTTAGGTTCGTTTGTTAAATGAGAGGACCACTACGAAAGTCAAACAAACATCACCGATCATTTTGTGGAATAAGATTGTTATGTGTATTTATTCCCTAGGAGACAGCATGTGAAATTGTATAATGTCTATGCTTTGTAATTAAACACCATGAAAACTGGGCAGTGTACTCTGAACTCTTTCAGTCTGTTTTGTATTTAAAGCTTTTTCTCTTGCTCTCTCTCTCTTTGTGGAGGAGGGATTGAAATGCGGAGGTATGGGGGGATGAAAATATGAAACAGAAATGTCAAATCCAACTGAAGTATCACATCTCACATTGTTATGAAATACACAGAGCACTGCGCACAAAACACTACCTGTTATGTTTTTTATGCTCAGATTCTGAATTTCAAGTGCAGCAATTTGCTCCACCACAATGTCTGGTCATTCGACTCCGTTGTAGTTATCTTTCCTGACATACCACATCTTCAGCACAGTTTCCATAGAAACAGCATCAGTGTGTCAGTGTTCATGAGGATGGGGTTGAATGTTCTCTTGACATGTAGCAGAAATAATGGATAAGACTACCATCTAGTGGCCGTGATGTAGAATAACTGACTATTCTTGCACTTACTGCTGTGGGCAGAACACGTCCATCCATCATATTTGTCATAATTTAGGATGCATAATTTATGACATATTGCAATATTTATGTTATAAATTCAATATCACAGTTGTCTTATGGACAGTAAGAGCATTACCGATTAAAGAATTATTCTATTTTGTTAAAAATTTGTAAAATTCAAGAAAACCCACTTTGTCCCCGATTTCTGAAGCCAAAACATTTCTTATTTTAATGATATAGACTGCAGAATAGGAATGTCCGAGATTTCCAAGGGAAATTCAGGGAGATGTCCCCGATTTTCATCTGAAAGGTCTGGTCACTTTAGCAAAGCATTTACTTTATCCATCTATCTATCTATCTATCTATCTATCTATCTATCTATGCATTCCATGCACGGCTAGCACTAGTCACAACATGCACTAGGGGGCTGTATTGTAAGAGAACCTACCACATATATAGCACAAGTCACAACATGCACTAGGGGGCTGTATTGTAAGAGAACCTACCACATATATAGTTTTGGTGTTTGATGTGTTTAATAGAGAGAGCATATTAATTTATTGACATGCAAGTGCCAGAACTGATAAATCATAGTCTGTAAATGACACAGTAAAAGAGTGCAAATGCTCTCTTGATAACAGCACTGAAAAGAGATTTTATTGGTTACCCGAGAAAGTCTCAGTCATCGTATTTTCAACTGGACTGCTGTCACTGATTACCACCTTGTGATATAACAGGATATTTATTTGTTTATTTATTTGTTTATGTATTGAGAAGGGGGGGGGGGGTTCCTCATTTTGTTACAGACTTTCACCATTACATAATCTCATCATGAGTTACTTGAGCAGAGTGTTAGACCTGCTTGTCTGGATAGTATGAAAAAGTTTTGAATTATGTTTTCCAGGCTTGGAAATTAGAAATTTACATTGACATTGGTACACTGAAAATCACAACAAAGCTCAAAGGTACAGGTAAATAAAAACTTACATACTCAATAGTATGGCTATACATACTCAAAAGTACTATCCTTACAGAGGAAATCCAGTGTGCTGAGTTAATCTATAGCCCAGGTGTGTGAGGCAGCTAATTTTAACTGAATGCGGCATAGGAAAATGAAACTGAAAGTTAATTTTTGTGCCCTATTCAGTTAGTGGTAAGTTCTCTATTCAGTTTATGTTTTGTTAAATTTTCTCATTCTTTTTCCAACCGAAAGCACTTGGTGACATCAAACAACAGGACTTTGAATTGATTCACACTGGATTCCTCTTTTAAAGAACTGAAAAATATAATGAGAAAAGGTTTGGAATTCTCAAAAGCGTGATCACCCTCTGTACACTGAAGGCTTTGGGACTGTAGAAAACCTAGGTCCATTACTCTTGTTCGAGTCATTTTTCTGTAGAAAAATGGATTTATATGTCCTGTTGAGCGCATAAATATTTTTTGCATATATAGAAATCATGTCCAGAGGTTTACCTCTGTACTGTACATGCCATAACTGGAAGATAGCCATGAATGTATTATGTATATACACTGATGACCTCATTTGACCTGAACATCAAATCTTTGCATGTGTTCGACGTAAGTACATATCCCTCATATTATCTGAAATTAGTACCCAGATCAAGTGTCACAGTGCCACCCACAGGGCTTGGGTGACTGACTCCCCCACGTCTGACAGCATTTCAGGAGCAGGCAGCACAAGTGTGTGGGGTTCTGTTATCAACACAGAAGTGATTATAGGCTCTTCTGAAATACTGTCCCTTAAGAATGTGTTTTAACACACGCTAGTAGACGCACAGTAGCCTCCTGTGGTTTTTATTTTAAGATTTAACAGTCGTTCCTGTCAAATAATTTTGCTATACTTAAATAGAGTCAAAATAAAACTGAGCATTTAACATGTAGGCTATGTTCAAACCTGTACATGAACATACAGTATGGACCCTTTTTTATTTTGTATCTAGCGAGTGTATTCTTGAGTCTCCTGCTGCAGGGCAGGAGTTGGAACATGAGCGCAGGGGGTGGACTGGTAAGATCAGTTGTTGTCTTCATTACAGCCTGATCATATGGGGTCCGGCGTTGCAGTTGTTTCTCAACTGTGATCTTGCTGACATGGTTGCTGGGTCAGCTTGTTCCTGTGGTTAATTAAAAGATTTCCATACAAGGACATGGTGTTGTACTGGTGATGGATGGATATGGATTTCCATACCAGGACACGCTGATAGTCTCCATGCCGTCTTCTCCAATTCTCCATCCAGGACACAGCTCCTTGGTCTTACTGGTACTGTGGTTAAAGGAGAACTCCAATGTGTTAAACGTACAGTTCTGGTTTTGGAGGGCTTCATGATCTTCCATTGAGAACAAAAATGATGAAAATTAGTTCAGAAATACAGTAGCTAACCTGATAATATTAGCCAGGCTAGCGGCGCCTAGTGGTTTCACTCAATATTTCCGTTCAACATTTCGCCACAGCACAGACAGGGATCTCTCTATCAGCTTAGGTTTTATCAGACAAATGTTTGGCTGGGCAATCAGCGAACAGAGGGCTCTGGCATGCCTAATATTTTAAAGTTCACAGACAGTATCTCCCCACGAGGAAGGAAACGTACACCAATTCAGGGATTCCAGACGCTTTGCACAAAGTGAAACGATGTGAAAGTGTTTGGTGTACCAGGCTGTGCTAACATAGCAATGACCTAATAAAAGTATGTGAGGCCCTCTTACAGCAGAACTATAGGTTGAATGCACTGGAGTTCTCCGTTAAGACAGCTGTCATGAACGTTGGCAAGGTGAGTTAATGTACTGAGAATGGGCAGGACTTGAGATGTCCCGCAGGCTGATAAGCATGTTAGAACTGAGATGTCTTTGCTGTTTGATTTAATTTCAGTGTAGACAATTGTGTTTTATAGTCACGCAATACATGTTCATCAGTGACAGAAAACAAAACCTGTTACTTGTGTCCTCAAAGGAAATCGGTCAGGCCTTAAGGAAGTGAAATGATACCCAACAATAATATAACACAATTAAGCAGCCATTTTAAGAAGGTCAGCCTAAGCGCACCCTGCGGACTGCATTGACACATCACTTTTCAATTAGGGCTGAAGAATTTCACAACAAGACATATGTCATATCCATTTCCCCTTACTCTGCTCAGCTGGCTCTGTGTGTGTGTGTGTGTGTGTGTGTGTGAGAGAGAGAGAGAGAGAGAGAGAGAGAGGTTACAGTATTGGGAAGGTACTCAAAAAAGCAAAGCAGTTAGCTACAAGTTATTAGTTACTTCCTTGAATTCTTGTGAGATTCCTTTACTCTTTTGGAAAGTAACTTATTATTAATTATTAGACTATTGAGCTGGGCTGTGTAAAAATACTAAACATAAGTTCTTTCATTACATTTTTTTGTCCCCTCAGTCACAGAGAGAGTGGGAATGGAGAGAGAGAGGAGAGAGTGGAGTTGCTTCTTCTGGACTGTACTGGAGTAAAATGCTGTCCAGTTTTTTTAAATAGCAAATCATTGTGTATTGGTTAATACTATAAGGCAATACTCCCACTCCTAACCAAGTAACTTTGGTGTAGTTATTGAAATTTAAACTGTGATGTGTTACTTTTCTCATACAAATACAAATACAAAGTAATTTGATTACAGTAATTATAGTAATCCTCTTTGTTTACTTAGTTACCCCCAGTACTGTGGATATGTGTGTCTGTGTGTGTGTGTGTGTGTGTGTGTGTGTGTGCATGAGTGAATGGTTGGTGAATGTGCAGTTTTGGGGAAGTTACTCAAAAAAAGTAATTAGTTACAAGTGTATGTCAGGGAGGGGGGTAGAGGGTAGGTCATAAAGTACATAATATTTTAGCCTACTTTGAAAATGTAGGCCAGCCAGGACCCCTGTCCACCTCATCTCCAACTCACCAGAACAGGGGAACATGTTTCTGTGTTGCACACATACTAAAGTCGGTCATCCACACAACATGATCCAAGATCTTTGTCAGAAAACACACATAAACACATTGCTGGGTAATCATTCCAAGGATTGGCACCACCCCCACAGATCACGCTCAGACTCTGAACACAGCGTTCTGCTGGGGCATTGCTAAAGGTTCATGTTACATACTAACCTCTGGCCCAAGCAGACTGTATATCATGTCAAAGAAATAAAACCCTGCAGCCAAACTCAGATTCACGGGTGCCAGAAATTGGTTCTATTAATAGCAGCCAGGGGATCGATGGGGAACCCCAACAACTGTCAGGCAGTTATAGATCAGTACAGTAAGACACCCGTCAGTATCTGACAGCACATTCGGTTAGAATGTCACCTCTTGATGAGTGAGAAGGATCGGTCTCAATTGTTATATGAAACAGGGCCAGGGCCAGAGGTTGCTTGAGACATATTTGAGGCTGTGTGAAACTGGTTTGTGGTTGCTTGTAATCTGTGGTGAAACAAGTCTGCCGTTGCCTGGAACACATCTGAGGCTATGTAACTAAGGTCTGTGGTGTGAAACAAGACTGTGGCTCTGTGAAACAGGTGTATGGTTACGGGATCTGCCTGGCTAGCTGAAACAAGTCTGATTGTGTGAAAAAAGTCCGTGCATCAAATCTGTGGTTTTGTAGGAAATGTCTCTGACTATGTGAACCAGGTCTCTGTATGACCAACACATAACCTGATACAGGTCTCCGGTTTCTGGCTGTGTGACCGACAAGTCTGGAATAGGGTCACTGCCTTCTGCTTGAAAGGATCACATGGAACGCTGCCTCGTGCCATCTCTGATGGCTGAGACTGTGTCGTGTGAGTGTGAGGAAGGGTTCATGTGTCAGGAGAAAGTGTACAAAGGCACCCGCACACACACACACGTGAAACTCTTCAGTCACCTGTTGTCACAATGTTTACAATGCGTATGTAAATGTTTTTTTTTATGTGAAAAAAACCTGATAAACTGATGAAGGGTTTAACACACCAACCAAAACTGCATTAGTTCTTTGACAGTCTGAACATTTTTATTTCTCACCAGCTACCAAAATAAATGACATTTGCACTTACTGGCCTCTGAAATTCATTCTTTTTCATTTTAAGCATCAAACATACTGATTGAACATTAATAAAGGTACAAGGACAAGTACATTTTATGCACAAATAGCATATTACTCTGCTAAGACATACTGTACATCTGCATCCTAGTCTCAAAAAATGCTCAATATGAGAAAGATCCTATTCTATGCACAGGTTTCAGACTTAAAGGAGTAATCCGGTGTAAATCAATCCATAGCCCTGTTGTTAGAGGTCACCAAGTACTGTCGATAGGAAAAAGAACCAGAAAATTTGATAGAACACAGACTGAATAGTGAACCGGCAAACACTTAAGTGTTTGCTTACTTTCAGTTTACTTTCAGTTTCTTTTCCCTATGCCCCATTCAGTCAACATTAGTTATCGGTTCATTATTCGGTCTATGTTGCAACCAATTTTCTGCTTCTTTTTCCTACAAACATCATTCAGTGACTTTGAACAACAGGGCTATTGACTGATTCACACCTGATTTCTCCTTTAATACTGAAACCAATAAGACACAACTTTGTTATCAGTTTATACAAATCAACTTTGCAGATAGCACTAATCTCCTCTGCAACCAAAATACAGGTTTGACAATCAATACATTAAAATTCTTTAAAACAGACAAAACCGGAAATGAAGTTATTAAAGTATGTTATTTTACAGTTGGCATTTGCATTTATCACAGTATCGTGAGTACAACGCACTCTTCAGTCTGGAGACAGCAAAATGACAGACATTTATATCAGTAGAACTACTTGGTAACAGCTTTTCACAAGACTCGAATCATAGAGAAGAAAAAAAAAAACACACCTTGACAACTAAAATAGCTTTCTGCATTCTGACGCCTGACAGTTATTCACACAATACTTGTCCACTTGCTGTATTATAAAAAAAAATCTACCACCTTGCCGGGGGTCCAACTGAGGCAGGTGCTAAGAATATTTCTCACTAGTGTGATTATACAACAGAGACTCAGTAGGTAAGACAGTTGGTCCTCAAGCATTCCTGAGAGTGTGTGGATTCACATTGGGAAAATCTCTCAACAAACTGGCCTGCTTTAAAGGACTCTGGATTGCAATCCAGTCATTAAAGACAAGAATCTGTGTGCAAAATGAAGACTCGTTAGTAAAGACCAAAAAAAGCCAAAAATCATATATGTATATATATCCGAATTGTATATATTAGTGCCATTATAAAAGATATAATGAATTACAGTTACTTTTCTTACAAATAAAAGTACAATTCAATATTTGTTATAAAAATTAAGGTAGTAGAGATGGTAGACATATTAAGGTAGTAAGAGGGAGGTAGCAAAAAAATTGTAAAAATGAATTTAATAATAAAGAAATTTGTTATTAAAGAACACAACATACAGTGTAGGAAGTTCTAACGCTGTCAACAAGTGAGCCCATTCTATAAACAATCTGGACAAACAAGTGTCTTTTTGTTTGTTTGTTTGTTTGTTTGCTTGCTTGCATGTGCATGTCAGCATGTTTGTCTTTTAATGTAAAGCAGCAGTTCAATCCATATTTCCAGGGATGCTGCAAAGTAACAATGAAATTTTTTTCCTTCATTTTTGCGTATTTGTTTTCTTTTTCTTTTTTTTCAAAAAAGTAGATTTGAGCAAATTTGAAAACAAGGTTGGGCACTATTGTGTGGAAGGCTGGGAGGTGGTTCATGTCATGCCTTTCAATTACTGAATGAAACCCTTTAGCAAACTAAGGTGATTAACATTGTTTTGTAAAGAGTGTCTTGTCTGTATGCACTAATAAATATTAAGTCTTTAAAGCTTTGTTCCTGTGAGTGTAGTTGATGTGTTGTGTTTTGTTTTCTCATGGAGCTGAATTCCTGTTGCGGCTGTCCGTCCAGACTTTTTTTTTAACTACTCCCCAGAGTGCACCCGCTGATGGCGCACCAGTCGCGAGGCCATTGCGAAAGCCACCCCGCACTCGTCACACTTGTGAGGACGGAAGCCACTGTGAACAGACTGGTGCTCCAGCAGATTGGAGGACTTGGTGAAAGCCTTGCCGCAGACTGGGCAGACGTACGGCCGGACGCCGCTGTGCACTTTGCGGTGCTCCATCATGCGGCTGGGCATGGCGAATGCCTTGCCGCACTCGGGGCAGACGAAGGGGCGCTTGCCCATGTGTGTGCGCTCGTGCCGGAGCAGCGACAGCGGCTTGTTAAAGGTCTTGCCACACTTGCCGCACGGGAAGGGCTTGTTGTTGACGTGCATGTTACGCTCGTGCTTGCGCAGGTCTGATGAGCGGACAAAGTCCTTGCCACAGGAGTCGCAGATGTACGGCTTCTCACCGGTGTGGGTGCGGATGTGCTTGCGGTAGTCAGATGACCAGATGTAGGTCTTCTCACAGAAGGGGCAGTGGTAGGGCCTCTCACCTGTGTGGAGACGTTTGTGTTGCTGCAGGGTCCCCTGGTGGGAGTAGGCCTTCCCGCACAGGTCACAAACATGCGGCTTCAGGCCACTGTGTGTACGGATGTGGCTCACCAGGTTACTGGACTTAGTGAAGGCCCAGTTGCAGTGTGTGCACTTGTAGGGTCTATTCTCCATGTCCCCCTCCACCCCACGCTTTTTCATGGCCGGGAAGATGAGGCAGCCCTTGTCGTCCGTCTTGTTCGCTTCCGGCGGTTGAGCGTTTGGTCCTTCCTTTCCTTTGTCTTCTTCTACGCGTCCATCCGACGCTGGATCGTCGTCAACGTTGTCAGCATTCTTGTCATCTCCCTTGGCTACTTGGGGTACTGTGCCATCATCATCTTTTCCTTTGGTCTGTTCCTTTGGATGACTAGATCTCAGGTGGTGGGTCCTCACCTTTGCCTGACTGTTGTGTTGACTTGCCTTGCGGGGGCGTCTGGCCCTGGACGTGTCCCTGGGCACTTGGGCCTCTGCTGAAACCTCAACCTCGCGGACGTCAGATGTGACAGGAAGACATGGCTTCAAATCGCCCAGAGTCTCTCTCCTTGGGTACAGCTGGGAGAACTTTTCGGACAGATAACACTCCACAGGCTCTGTCTTAATGCAGAGTAGCAGGTCGGAGCCTAACACAGACGAATTGGTCTCCTCCTGCTCACTGGATGGAGTGAAGACACCAGGAGGTCCTCTAAGGCTGTTGTTGCTCTCTTTCTCTGTGGGAATACGGGGGAGATAGTGCCTCTTGCTGATGAAAGCCTTTCTAATGCTTCTCTTTGAGATGTAGATGTCATTGAAACTCCCAGGATTGTATGCGCCCACTGGCTCTGCCATCTCTATATGGTTTTAGTGACTTGGTATGGATTTTTTTGGTGGCTATTTATTGTTTTCTTCCTTAAGCTTTGGTGTTGTGGCTTTGACTTCCCCCTGTACATAAGATGACCCCCTCCGTCCTTGGTGTCTGAAACATCGAGATTTCTACAAAAAATAAATGCTGTGAAGTAAGAAATTCAGGCAACAAAGGAGCTCAAATTCATTTACAGAGAGAGGATAGGAGTTATGTAATGGTGATCAGATATAAATCATTTTGAAAAAATAGGCAAACAGAAAGGGATCCACAAGGCTTAAAGGAGAAATCCAGGGTGAACCAGGCCATAGCTCTGTTGTTTCAGGTCACCGAGTGCTGTCAGTCGGAAAAAGAACAAACAGTGAACTGGCAGCTAGCACCAACTGAATGGAGCACAATAACTCACTTTCAGTTTAATTTTCCTGTGCCCCATTCAATTAATGTTGCTGTCGGTTTACTTTTCGGTATGTTGTATGAAATGTCCTCGCTCTTTTTCCTAAAGTTAGCACTTGGTGACAACAGGGCTATGGACTGAATCACACCAGATGTCTCCTTTAACAGCTGACAGACTTTTTGAGAGGCAAAAACATCAGTTACAAAATCTCAGCTTTACAAAGAAATGTATTTTCACAGACATTGGCTATTAGTCAATAAAAAACATGAACAAACATCAAACATTAAGCCCAGCTGCATTTAATAACAATGTGAAACATTGACAAATTAACAAAAAATATATTTTTCCTTTTTTCTCGGTACAATGCTGCTTTTTTCTGATTTCCTTCTGATTCCTTCTGATTTCATATTCTAGGAGGCCCATGTTATCTCCACTGTTTGTTCATAGGCCTATTTTTTCATGTGATTTCGCAGCACTATTGAATTAAGGAGGTGTTCATTTAGATTCTTATCTCTATGCCTCGGGAAATGGGAGCCAGTAGAAAAACCTATATTTTACTGCCTTTTAATTTCGTGTAAGTAGCCACAACAGGTTGAAAAAACTGCGGTGCTAGGATGGGTGCCGTGGAAACGCTCAGTCAACTCCCAACTTTATGAAACAACATTTTAAGAGTGGATGGCATTTCATTGGGTCGGCATGCAGTTTTCATTCAGAGTCTCTATTAAGAAGTGTCATTTACAAATGCAGCCTACGTGCTTGCGCTGTGTGTTTTCATTCCATATATCTGCCACACTTGAGAGGAGCCAAAAACGCTGATGCAAAACAACGATGAAGCTTTGGATTATCAAAAGGTGGTCAGAAAAATATAAAAATGTGTACGACTTGGAAATCATATATCTCTCTATAGGTAGGCTTTGATAACAGCTCAGTCCAACAGTAAGTCAAGACCATGCAAAGTTTTCTATACTGTTGTGAAAAAAGACTTACCGACTGACTACCCCGCAAGTGAACGATCAGCAAACTGCATATGCACCTCATTCTCTGCTTCGACTTGACAGCTGGCTATCACTCTAAGGAAAGTTCTGCCATAGCGGAGGCGGAGTCACGAAAAACTGTCACGTTACGGCCGTCAAACTATGCGAACGTATCCGCGATACGTCGCTGTGGTGATGCAACAGCGGCTTTGCCAGCCGGCAGGTCTGAAACACACTGCCTGCGATGATCCCAAGACAGCCTTATGGCACTGGACACTTTCCACACTGCCCAGAAATAGACGACATGCAGACAGAGGAGACTAAACTATTCCGTATCACCAAGTGATCAGATGTTGATACATATAGGCTTAAGTCACTGCGAGCCAAAGGAACCTAAAAAAACACGTAGATTCATCCAAAAAAAAAAAAGAAGCAATTTCATACCAGGCCTATGCAGATCAGTGACTAAGCTTATTGATTAGTAGCATTGGGATAAGTAAGTACAACTGTACTACTGTACTGTACTGTACTACTTGGTCTGACCAGGGTGACCAGACGACCCCGATCTCCCGGGACAGTCCCCGATTTTGGTGGTCTGTCCCCTGAAAAATACAGGAAAACCCACTTTCCCCCCAATTTTTGAAGCTTAAACATTACTTATTTTAAAGATATTGACTGTGACTTGAGCCCGGTCGATCGGTTGTGCCCAGTCTATACATTTAGATGTTATAGGATGGCTTGTCAGGCTACAGAAATCCACCTAATAAAAGTGAATTCCCACCATGTCCCTTTAGGACAGCAGGATCACTATTATTAGTGGGCCTACTCTCACCCATCACCAGTGATGTAGTCTAGTTTGCTGTAGTGGGTGTACTGTCTGCAGCGGCGCCGCTAGAAATTTTGGGCCCTATGACAGAAAATTATTTTGGGTCTCCTAAACATTGATTATAATATTAAAATGTTCTCTAGGGCCCCCTATCAGTGCCAGGCCCTTGGAATCATCCTAACTTCCCCCCCCTTGGCGGCGCCCCTGACTGTCTGTGACTAGTAGGTATACTGTCTTGTACTATTACAGTGTTGTCAAAATTTCAGCCTATGTTTTACTGGATATACACAAACCTAGTGTTGGGCGAGCTACTCAGAAAATGCAGTTAACTAAGCTACCAGTTATGCAACACCAGATGAAGTTTCCTACACTGAAGCTACCTGAAAACAAAATGCAGCGAGCCAAGTTACAAAAAAAAAAGCAGAAGTAGTTTACATGTGAAGCTACTTTATAATTTACAAAAGGCTTATAAATAAATGAAATGATCCAGCTTTTTGCTAAGATTCAATTAGTGACCAAACTAACAGGTCTCTCCAGACATACTAAGACGTACAATAGTAACTAACTGATAGTAAGTACTTGTACTTTTATTTATACAGGTAAAATGTTTTTAAAAAATTATTTCCACTGTTATTCCACCATTATTTATTTTCACATTCTGTGCCCAGGAGGTCAAATGGGAGAATAGTATGTGCATGTGTGTGCATTACTGGGTCCTTAAAAAAAACGTCTGATTGTCTTATGGTTTTGCAGTATTTCTTATGAAGCCTACAGCATTTTGCACTATAGTTTTGCTGGTATATAATTCTTTACTTTTTAAGTGTACAATAATGTGAACATGTAATGTAATGTAATAATGTGCACATGTAATGTAATGTAATAATGTGCACATATAATGATTTTGTATACATTGTGGACATTTCTTTTCTAATTAAGCACCTCTCATACAACAAATGCATTCCAGTATTGCAAGGAACTTATCTTCCATGCATGGCCTTGATGGAAGATTTGCTGCTGTGAGCTGATGCTCTGAAAAAGTAGCTTATGGGAAAGCTACCACGCTACATGGCCAAAAAAATAACTAAACAAATAAAAAGCTATCAGATTCAGAAAATAACTTTGCTACCGCCACGCTACTCAGAAATGTAGTTAAACTAATAACTTTGCTACTTGTAGTGCAGCTACTGCCCAACACTGTGCAATTCGAAGAACTTTTTAAGTGGTTATTTGGCATATACCTGCGTATTACGTAGACTACAGCCCTGCCCGTCGTATGAAAAGAAGAGTATTGTAATTTGTGTCATTTGATCCACCCCTTTGTCTGTCACTGTGTGTGTGTGTCAGTTTGCATTGGTCTAATTCACTTGAGATTGACAGACAAGTCAGAGCATATTTCAGTGTTCTACATGATCATCAGCATCCAGATTTTGAAAGCTCCATCGTGAAACAGGAACAAGGGTCTGAAATGACCTGGGATTGTCCTTCCTGTTAATGTAAAGAAGTCAAAAACTGCTGTGGCCCAGGACACTCTAGTCTAATATGTGCCCATTGAAAAATAAAACCCATGGACTGTCCAGACGGGACAGGTTGAGGTTACATCAAAGTATTAGTCTAATTTATTATTGGGTATAGATGGGTATACTGTGTGAATTTAGCCTCCACAACAACCCTGCGAGACACTGTCATATAGGGGCAATATTATGGGCACTCCATAATGGCTCCCATTGGACCAATGGAAGGCCACAGAACAGGAACGCCAAGTGAACACCAATTTAAGTGGGCATTGTATCACGTTTTCACCTCTTGAGAGCACTGATTAAGGCTTGAAGACTTGAATTTTCTCACTCTTCGTACAAATCCTCAAAACTTATAACATGAAGGGTCACACCAGAGGGCTCTAAAAACCCTTTTTTCCATGTGAAGGCCAACTAACATAGCACTTTTGGGGGCCCTTTATTGATGCTTTTTCAACCATGGAGTCACTTTGGGGGTAGTTGTTGCAGAGGTCCACCCATGGTTCACCAGTGGTACATGCGATAGCCACCATGGGCCCCACAAATAAGTATCAGGGGAAACTTGAGAACTAGGAAAGTCTGTATGGGCTAACTCAAAGCACCTGTTAACATCTTGGGCTGCTACTCAAACTTGAGTAGAAGCTAGCAGGTGTAAGTCAGCATACTCCAACTGTCTTGTGTAGTCTTGTGTAAACCACAGAATCAGTCAGCCATAGGAAACACATGCTAAACCAACAACATTATCAAACATGACAGTCCAGTTTTTTTTATGAGCTGAACTGTCAGTGTGTGTCGGTGGACTTGTAGCAGTCCGTGTCATGATCCTGCCTAGAGAACATGGGATAATTTACACCTACTTTAATATCTGTTCCCACAGCCAAACTGCTTATCAGATTCCATGGCCCTTATGTGACAAGTGGAGGTGCTTGAAAGTGATATCGCTGGATTTCCAGACTTTATCTGGCCATTTGGCTTATAAGATGTATGGACAATGGACACCTGACAAGGCAGATTCTCTATGCTCTGGTTTATGGCAGTATGATTACAGTAATCTATATTATTTGTTTGTTTGCTCACATCACTTCCACAGTATCCTACAGGAAACATCTTATTAAATATTAATGCATGGGCAACCAGCAGCCGATTGGATATGAACAGAGACCCAAGAATCAAGAGAGGAGATGCTCCTCAAATAGACACATTTTCACATTTCAAGAATGTAGACCTATGGAAGCCTTTTAAATACAAAATAGGGGTTTATGACCTTCTCAAATAGGACTAAATAGATTAAACTGATGCTTTTGGAAGTGTGTAAAAGCATTGTGTAGAACTGTGGTAGACTTGCTTGTCTGCTGTGAGTTTCAGCAAGATCCTGCCTGAATTAGTCCTGACAATAGAGGGCGCTCTCACAGACAAGCGCTTTGCTTGCCGTTCTTTTGCTTGCCACATTGGTTGCCACTAAGAGTTTTGGGTGTTCTAGGTCTGGTGGTATGGGTGACAGTCATTCCTGTCATTCCAGTGTATAAACACTTAGTGCTGAGCTCAGTTACTTTTCAGCTGGACAGTATGCTACTCTGCCAGTATGCTGGACAGACATTCCAAGTCTGCCGGACGCTCCGGGAGTCTTCCTTATAGACAGTGGCTGCCGGACGCCCGCGACTGATATACGATGGCCCGTCAGTCGCAAGTTGGGGCGGGGGGGGGGGGGGACGAGTGCGTATGTGAGCATCAGTCCCTTGTTGTATTTTTGCTGACGTAGGCTATACCTTTACAGACGATCTCTGTCTCTCTCATCAAATCATTTCGTCATTAAAATGAAAGCTTCTTGCAGCGCAAATGAAAAACTGTTCATCACCAAAAACAGTTTTACAATTGTAAGCCCATAAACAACACCATATTTCTATTGTGTTTGGTAGCAATGTGGTAGAAATATACACACCATATTTCCACTGTGTGTGTTTTAAATATAGCTGATGAGAGTTTAGCAGTTCAGTCCGTTTATAAGTTATTTAAAATAGCATAATTCCATCTGCATGGAAGGAAAGGGGGGGGGGGGGGGGGTGTCTGCAGGTTGAGATGTCTGGTAATGGATGACAAAAACTTCAGATCTCCAGATGTCCATAATTTTGATTGAGAAACAGGGATGAGATGAGAGATTCAGTTATAGTTAGTTTAATAGCAAAGTATACAAGTAAGAGATTAACAGCTCTAGAGGCATTTTCACACAGCAGAGCCTTGTGGTTATTGTGGATCAAGAAAACACTTCAAGATTGAATTCATTATTTCTTAGTCATGCGTGCTTTATTAGGGTTAAATACTCACCGTGCTTTATCAGTGACCATATGAGAGGCAAAATGCAAAAATCAATTTGTTCTCAATAGCAATGGCAAGCATGGTCTACGGACAGCACAAGATCAGAGTCATGTTGCTGGTGACAGCACAGAACAGCATTGTGTTGGTTCCAGAAGAGGGATACGCCTTGGGATGAGGAAACTGATAACAAGCACACTTGAAACATGATCTAAGACTTGTCCTTTTCCCTGTGACTACTACACTGAAATGTTCATCACCTGAGCTTCGAGGAGTCTTGGTCTTAAAGGGGCACAGGGCAAGATTTGATTCTGTTTCCGTCAGCTAAAATATTCTTTAATGTATTCCAATGGAGGTATATGATATGACAGGTAGCACATCCCAAAATTTTCATTCAAATGTATATATTTGGCCCCTGGCTTATTGCAGTCTCTCAGTTTGGCCTAACTAGACATACAGTACATTTACTGCCTTTTGCCAAGTTCATTTGCGATGTGAACATGCCTCAGTAGGAGATGTATGTTTCATTAATAATATATATAATCCATATAGGTAGTGTTCATTCAGATTCAAAATACTTCTCACAGTCTATAGCACAAGTAAATCTATTCCCCTACATCCTAAGGAACAGCTTGTGTCTTTCTTATGTATGTGTGAGGTTAAAATGTGAACACTGGCCTTCGCATATTCCCAGAGCTAGGGTACTGTGCACTGTGCACTGACTTGGGAACTTCCCTGTTATGTGCCAAGAGGCACAGCATGAGATGATTTTATTTAGCCCACTAATCTGACTATCTGAATATGGCTATTTTTTCAGTGTGAGGCAAACTTTAGAATAGCTGTGCATTGCTTCAAAAACAAAAGGGTTTGACAAAGGTATAAGAAAAAGCTATGATCCGTGCTAGCCAAACCTCTAATTCTTCTGGTTAGTTGAAGGTTTACATTTCCATGAAGTTCCTGAAGGACTTGACATTGGCCCCACTATATCACTGTTGTATTTGTTAAGAGTTAACTGAACTAATATTGTAATGTAAGACATAACTTTGCCACACAGTGGCAAGTTTTCACACTCTGAAGACATCTAGCTGACATTGAGAACAAGAAATCATCTGCAGAGGTGACCTGCAACAGGGCTATCATTAGCCTACAATGTGTTCGTTATCTTCAATACATCATACATCTGCATTTTGTCCTATGTTTAAGTGTGAGTGTCACACAATGTCACAATATGAACTTTTCAATGATCTTCTGTATCAGCGTATGAGGGCTCGACTCTGGTCTGCATAAAGGGGGATCCCCTCCGGTGAAAATAGAACACAGACCTTAAAGGACGTTTGTGCCTCTCGCTCTGCCTTTACCCTCTCTGAATATACAGATGCTCACGGGTCACACCATTGGCCAGCTGGCAGTATTTAGTTATGGAAAAAGAATGAGAAAGTTTTATACAACATAGAGTGACCAGCCAACCGCCAGCTAGCATTAACTGTTTCTGTGCCCCATTCGGTTATTGCTGGTTCACAATTCGGTCTATGTTGTATAATATTTTCCTGTTCTTTTTCCTACCTATAACATTTGGTGACCTCGAATAAGAGGGCTATGGAATGATTTACATTAAATTTCTCCTTTAAACTATTTCATCAGAATTAGTTGCTCAAAAGATGCTTCCAGGCACAAATCATTGAAATTCTGCATTAGTGCATTGACTTGACATATTTACATTTGCAACCAAGAATTAAGTAAATCCTGTTGTTTTTTTCAGCTCTAAAAACTTGCCTACATCCATGAGACCTACATCCAGGACAGTAACTGCCTCACAGTTTGAGGCTGAGCTTATGGCATGTTTCCACATTCTCACACAGATGCTCACGGGTCACACCATGCCATGGCTTTTCACCGCTTGGCCAGCTGGCAGTATTTAGGTATGGACAGAGCATTTGTCCCATGCCTACTGCTCATTCTTACTGTCAGTGAGGTTAACTGGGCCAGGCAACACAGTGTGTGTTGAGAGATTTGTAGCTCTCAATTGCTAGCACAAGGATGATGTTAATTGTGAAACCCTGAAATTTAGGCAACCTAAAGGAGGGTTTGTTGTCTGGGCAATGACTTTTCTTGTCTCACAGGAAATAAATGAGATCTTATTGAGAAGTTGTCCCCCTTTGGGAAAAATAAGGTTAATAATAAACAGATTGAGATGAAAAAGATAGGCCTACTAGATACTACATACTGACAGCTACTGCTAACTGAATGGGCCATAAGATCACTGTCACTGTTTTGTTTCTCATGGCCCCATTCAGTTAGCGTAAGCTGCTGGTTCGCTAATCGTTGTGTGTCGTACCAAATTTTGTCATTCTTCTTCCTACCAACAGCACTTGAACAACAGAGTTCGAAGTACTCTGGACGACTGCTTTAAGAATGTATGCCTCAGCAGGTTTTGTAGGGGGTAATGGACAGTCCCCTGGGGAAAACAGGACCCTGAATGCCTCCTCGTGATAAATAATCCTTTGATTAGCAGCATTTAACTTATTATTATTTGTACACGGCATTAGGAAAACAAAGAAATACAGCTCAACAGTGGCCTATACTAGCTATCGGTGCTTCTGAATTGCATATTCTTGACAACAGATTTTTGATGTGACAGGTGCATTTACTATCGGGTGGATTATCACATCCATAACAAAAGAAGACGTCTATCTAAATAACGGTCCTGAAGAAACTGAGCAGGCTGTGTGACTGTTACATAACGGCACACGTTAGTGCACTGGGTCATTTAGAAGACCTGGCTGTCGAGTGGTCCAGTAAAACATCTCCCAGTACTGGGAGCTGGGCCAGTACCTTTGAGGAGTACACAAGTACACTACCAAGTAGCTCGGAAGCTGAGCTGCGCCGCATCGAACGTGACCTCTGTGATGGTCAGTGGAGGATTTAAATAGAATAGCTGGCTGTGCTGGGGAGGAGAATCCAGCATGGATTGGATTGCAGTATACTGTAACTGCCAGCACTGCCAATGGTCAAAGGAATCACGCATGGATTCAAACGTCTGCATTACACTTGTGCTGCGCCTTTATCAGGGTGGCCACAAATTCTCACGTTAGTTAATGTTGATTATTCTTTGAGATCAGCAGAATTGTGGGTTGTATCTTGTGGTGCTATAAGAGGAACAAAGCTTTGCTTTCACACTGAGGATTGGTGGCATAGCTTATTCAGAATATGCTATTTCAAACAGTGATGACTTCGTCAGTGTAGTCAGTGATGGAGAAATCTGGTGTGATTCATTCCATAGCCTTGTTGTTTGAAGTCACCGAGTGCGGCTGTAGGAAAAAATTAGAAAATTTTATACAACATAGACTGAGCAGCCAACTGCCAGCTAACATTAACCAAATGGGGCATGTAGACAATTATATTGAAAGTGAGTTTCTGTGCCCCTTTCGGTTATTGGCGGTTCGCAATTCAGTCTATGTTGTATAAAATTTTCTTGTTCTTTTTCCTATCTACAGCATTTGGTACAAGGCAGATCAAATAATGGCAGCTAATGCTAACTGATGAGGGCAAGGAAGTTTTGTTTTCCTGTGCCCCCATAGTTGTAGGCGCAGGCATGGTATACATTTTTTGAAGAGTGTATGTGGGTGGGGGGTGGGGGGGGGGGGTGTATTGCTGTACAATTAACCTACCTGTTTGTTTAGTTTTTTTAGCATTATTTGGTCATAAAAGGTGATTTGTTCTTCATCTAAGTCACTAGAAAAGACAATCACAATTTGCAAAAGAAATTACTATATTAAATGTCTTCGTTGAAAAACATCTAAAGCCTAATATTGGGTTCTAAACCAAGAGAACCTTTGGGACTAATGCTTGAATGTGTTACTACTGCTTCAACCCCCTTCAGCAGTAATAAATTCAAGGCTGTGCCCCTGATAACTGCAAATCACATTAGCACGATGCTCAGGAGGTTTTTAGCCTGTTTTTCTTTCAGTTTAGCTTTATTCTTAGGATGCTGTTGCATTATGTTTGATCTATAGACATTTTCACATTTTGTGACCATACAGCAGCACTAGAAACCATTTCAATGATAAAATCAAAAACTATGCTTTAAGGCTCTAAATCATTCCCAAACGTCTGCTATGTCTGCTACGTCTGCACATGGAATGTTAAAACAGAAACCTTTTGGGAACAGCTATGACACTAAAAATCTTGAAACAATATGTAGGCCCCATAGTCTATCTTTTGACAATAAAGACTATATACTTTAAACAAAACAACCATATGCTCTTATTGTGCCCAAACAAAGCACATTGCTTTGCATTCCACTAGATCAAGTCTGTATTTACCAGCATCCAATAAACCAACAATCTAAATTACCTACATCCTAGCAAGCACACTGCAAGCACTGGTAATTTCTTAAGGAAATACATCTCTATTTTTGTTATTTGTTTTTAGAGTACTTTTTTCTTTCTTTTGAGTGATTCTAGGAAAGTTGGAGCATTGAAAGTTGGAGGACAATTTGTTATGCTATTTACCAAATAATGGGGATTTTGAACAATTATGTGCACCCAGTCGCAATTATGACTATTAGATGTTTAGGCTGCTGCTAGCTTCAATGAACCCTGCTGAGGGGTGGTAGCCTAGCCTACAAATGTGGCTCTACACTGCTACATGCATCTTACTCATATCACATTTCTGTTTACATTGCCTATGGATGGACAAACACCTGGAACAGCTGGCTCCACAATCCACATTATGGATTATGTACTTCTGCTCAATTTCAGTTGTGCATCAGTGTTCCTTTTGCTTTGGCCAGACTGTAGTAAAAATAATCCAACTTTGGGACTAGCTTGCAGAAAATCTGGGGGGGGGGGGTGATCTGGGTTACTATGGAAACTGAGGGTGTCAGGTCCCTCTTATCCTGGACCTATCTGTGCCCCTGGATAGCTGTCAGTTCACAAATTAAGTCTACATTGTACCAAATGCTGTCATTGTTATAGCTGGTGACAGCACTCAGCAGCCTCAGTGAACAAAGATACGGGTTGATTGACTCCAGATTTTTCCTTTGAGACTGGAGGAGCAGTAGTCACATCGCTTGACTTACAATCGGGTGACACACGTTCAATTCCTGAATCCCACATTTTGATAAGAGCATCTGTTTAATACCAGTTTTCTTTACATTATTTCATCTCATATGCACTAAATGCAACGTCCTGTAAATGCCTTGTCTGCAACTGCAACATACCACACACACATTACAATTAAAGGTTCCCTTGAGAACTTCTCTGAGACTGAGGCAGCAGGAGCATTGATGGATCAGAGAGACCCACACACAGAGGTGTTTGACTCTGGGGATCATGGGGTTCACACTTTGACTGTTATATAACAACACATTTTGGAGCAGTGGGTCAGGCTAGCACCAGAACTGGGCTGACCTTTAGTCAAATATTTCCTTTTGGACATCATCAAAAAACACATGACAGCTATTTATGTGTGGATCACATTATGACCCAAGTGACACAGATTAAAAAACACATTTAAAAAATTAATTACTAAAATACAATTAAACTTGTAGTACTAGGTATTTACAAACATTTGTGCCAATATCTGTAGTGTCACTACATTTTTACATAGGCACACCTGTGGTATCTAATTTCCAATGTTCAATTTATAACACATTTCAGTCAGATAAACAGCTGGATAAGCAGCTACATTTACAGAGTAACCTCTGCATGACTGTACTAAATCCCAAACAAACAGGCCTACAATAAGCAATATTGATGTAAAGCATCCAGTGAGCTACTTAGTATATAAGCTTACCTAAAACTGACACTGCTGCACATTTGATATGCCACAGCATTTGTGCACATACACACCTACCTGAAGGAGGGATCTAGAGGCTTGGTGCTCAGATGTGCTCACTGTGTGACTGTTATATAACCACTGCACATGTTAGTGCACTGGGTCAGTCTGGCATTAACACTGTGAGCCTAGACCTACATTTGAAGAAAAAGGCCACATGCTTCTCTGGATAATTTTGCTGGTACGTACTATACAGTGTGTTTATCAACAGCTGTGAGATGGCACAGTGACACACATGCTTATTTGTGTTTATAAGGCAAATCAGTAAAAATAAAAACCAACAAATAAAACAGAACTAGGATAAATAAATTTAAGTTCCCTGTCAGCTTCAGCAACCAAGAAAACTCCAACTGTTAAACTATTTAATAAGTTTAAGTTAACTGCAAACTCTTTGGTTTATTTGAAGTATAATCCTGATTAAAGCACACTATTCTAGTTTCTCTGGTCAGCATCTAAGACGGACAACTGTTTCATGACTGATTTATGATTTCTGTAATAAACAACAACCCTGAAAAGATGTTATATAAGGTAAATACAACCCCAAACCCCCCAAAACTGGGACTTTGGCTAAAAAGTAAATAAAATTCTATATTTTAATCAGGAATACTGTAAAGACAATACATCAGTTGTTGACATTGTTTTTCCGTGATGTAGACAACATGTCTCAAAAGAAGTTGGGACAGGGTGATAAAACGCTGCAAAAGTTGAACAATGCTTAAAACAACACAACAAATGCTGGTGAAAACTCTACTGTGCAAAAAAGAAATCAGATTTAGATCCAGGGGTGTCACCATCTTCTCTGGGCCCAAGCTCATTTGAGAGGACTTAGGAGATGTGTAAAAGTGTGGTTACACAAATCAAAATTTCTTTTTGGAAATCATGGACTCTTGCACCCTCTGGGCTCTGCTGAGAGGGATCATTTCAGTGCTTGGTTCAAAAGAGAGCATTTATGATGGCATTAGGGTGCACTAGTAGTTTTGGTACGGGCTGCTTGGCACATCTTGAGAGTCATGATGATCATGATGCTTAATGATACCTACATGTTTTTTAGCAACATGCTGCCATTCAGACATCATATTTTGAGAGAAGCGACCTTAAATGTTACAGGAAAACCAGGCAAAACTGTATTTTATACAAACTTCACCCACTTGGCGAGTTCAGATGCTAAGATGGCCTGTGTGCAATCCAGGTCTGTCACATTCTGCACAAAATTACCGGGAAATTCTGTTAATGATGAAGACACCTGCCTATTGGACAGCTGAAATTCTGCATTGGGCATGAAAGGATAGTCTTTTACGCACAATCAGCTTACCATTTCATCCAATTAATTGTGAAATGTTCCTTATTGTGTTGTCTTCAGGGACTTTAGCTTTTTGTAATTTTGTTGACCCCATCCCAACTTTTCTGAGGTGCTGAGATGCTTTTGTGAGTGCTTGCATCCAAAGTTGAAATGAACATAAATCCATTTCAAAAAACTATGTTGTCCTTAGACTATTTTCAAGCAAATATCATGCTTGTATGTTTTAAAAATTATTTACATGGGCATTGGCATTTATTTACATTTTACTCGATGTCCCAACTTTTTTGTAGTAAGTCAATATGAATACCATTTACAAGGGTACTTGAAACACTGCAGAATGGATTAGTGGTAAACAGTATATAACACACCCAAACCTGCAGTACATGCTTTACAACATTTCCGGAGAAGATAACATATTATAAAAGTACAAATCATGAATTCAACACAAGATTGACTCTAATATGCTGTAAAGATCCTGCCACCTTACCACTGACCAGTGGTTGATTCATTAGAGCTCTTTGTTTGGTCTGCTGTAACCCCCGTGCTTTGGGAGCCGATCAAGCATTTGCATTAACAACAAATATCCTTTGTACATCTCAGCAGCATACTTGAACACAGTCCAACTCTAGTCAGTTACACATGCTGTTTGTTTAGGCTTAACTCATGTTATCTATGGCACGTTTTCTTTTTTGATATTTGAGAATCCAGAAAGCTGAAAAAGCATTATTAACAAATAAAGATTCATTTTTGATTACTAAACCTAATAAGTCAAAATGAATATCACTAACACACAACCTACATCATGCTGTTTTTTTTTTTTTTTTTTTTTCATTATTCATTTATCTACAATGCATGTGAGAATATGTATGGCAGGCTCCAGCGACTATTTGCTGTACATTTGCAATATATACTTAACTCTTTTTTGATTTCTTTGTCTCAGAGTGCTCATAGAACATAACCTGAAGGCGTTTATCGACTACACTACATTATAGGACCTGAGAAGAAGCTTCAAGTGCCAGCGTGATATAGTCACGCAACAAAATTTAATCAATCCTACAGTACTTGGCTGGGGGGTGGGCTTGGGAGCTGGGGGCTGGGGGCTTGGGGGGTCAGTGAAAACAGACTCTAGTATGTGGAGAATGTGTTATTGGCTGTTGGCACTTAACGCCACCATGCACTGAAGCCAAGCCTGTCACCATGCACCCATGTGGGACTGGCCACCTCCTTTCACCCCTGCTTGCGGCCTGCCCCCCCACAGCACTGCTTAGGCTGTTTCTGAAGATAAAGAATGCTACAGTGGGTATTCTGGTCAGGGCCTAAGTGTTTATCCTGCTTCGGCCTTTGCTGACGGCACACATGACACAAAACATGCTGTCTCACTAAAGATGGGGCTGTTGTGGTACATCAAGCATGTCAACGCTCCCTTCCCACCCTACCCTCCTCCTCCTGCCCCCACCCACACAACTGCCCCCACATATAAACTGGAACAACCCCCTCCTTCCAGCCTTTCAGGGCAGCCCCCTTTTCCCAGCCCTCAGCACGATACCCAAAGGCTTCAGCTGTTGCTCTTCCTCAGAGAGACCCGGGCAAGTCAAGCCCTTAAAAGCCAATCCTCCTCCCTTCCTTCCTATGCTAGGCTTCAGCTTGACCTGCGCACTCCGAAGCCCAGCTGAGTGTCACCTCCAAAAGCCGGAAACCATCAACACTGCCAATCCGAAAAAGGACTTGTGTGCCAACTGCCAAGCGCTGTCGTCCCACATTGGCACAGTTTATGCATCATTGAATTTTGATATCTATGTCTGGAATGCTATTTTATTTGCTGCTGGCCAATCCCTGAGCTTATCGTTCCATCTTTCCATCTTTTCCTGAAGCATCCATGGGATGTTCCACTGTTAGGCACTCTGCATGTAAACATCACACAAAGAGCAAAATATTAGGAAAGCATTTGGGTACTGCTCAAAGGGTTAAATACACACAGACACACACACACACACACTCTTCCACGAGAAACCACATACACTTCCATGTAAGATCCACGTGCCGAAAGACTGCTGTGACAGGACCTCACCTGTGACATAGATCCGTGATTCGGTGTCATTTGAACTCCTGGCGGCTGACCTACAGCTAAATAAGAAAACAACATGTGTCACACAAGCAAAAATGTCCTTGGCTGTGGTACTCACAGATTGAATACAGTGTATGGAAAGCTTCAACGCTATTCTTAGAAGGAGCCTTTTGGAAGGGGGTCAGGTTCCTCTAAAAAGGACTCTACAGTGTCTACAGTATGTTTTGAAGAAAAGACAGACCAAACGTGTGCTGTTCATGGCACAACTTTTGCCAAAATACCAAGCAAAAACATTACAAACTACAAAATACAGCATATGAAACATTCATCTACTATTGGCAGTCAGTCAAACTAAGGAACCCTAATATGTAATTTTGCTGATTAAATTTCAGATATTTGAAAGGGACGGTAAAAGCCTGGGGAGCCAATAAGGACCCAGGTCTGAGTCTTTCCCGAAAAGTTCCCAGTTCTACCCAGTTTCTCCCTCTCCAGGTGGCTTTCTGTCACAAAGTCCAAGCTGCATAAAGGCAAAAGCTTTGCAAAGGGTTGTTACGTCAGCACAGCACAAGACAAGGACTGAGTCACCAGCCAGAGGACCTCAACGTGAAGAACTGCAGGAGAAAGGCAAAGTGTATAATCTCTGATCCCAGCCATCCCAGTCACAGGGTATTCATTCTCCTATCCTACAAGAGCATTCAAACCTGTACCACCAGATTCAGAGACAGCTATTATCAACAAGCTGCACCTGCTTTTAAAACCGTAAACATTACAGTGCAAAACAGGCGTTGTAATGCCAGATTACCTAATGACTAATGACATTACCTAATGTCAACCTAATCACTATTAACATTTATCCTCCCAGTATTTGTGCCTCCCTCCCCTTTTCCTCTGACCGTCCCACAAGTAGGAAATACACGGGTCACAACTCTGCGCTTCACTGACATGTAATATCATATTACTAGATTACTCAGATTACTAATCTGTGCTGTCGCTGGCTTTGCAATCTGTTTGTACATACAATACCATGTTTTGAGGCGCATTTAACATCTCAAACAGGTGCTAATGTCTTTGTACATCTGGCCCTCGATATTTTCAGCCTCATTCATCAAATGCTTTCACATAGTGTCACTTTGTGCAAAGCGTCTAAATCCTATCCACTGGCATATGTTCGCTCCACAGTGGGCAGATGTCTTCTGCTTCAACCAATTACTACTGTTTGGTCTTTTAGTATGTTATGCGCTGGAGTGCACCGTTTGAATTCAAACTCAAAGACAGTGCGACCCAAAGACTACAGATAACTCCCTGACCATTGGTGAAGCTGAATGAGAAACTGAGCGGAAGAAATAAGAGTTTAATTCCTGATAATTTCATTAGTGTTTATTAGTATTTGTATTTCATTAGATTATTTATGACACATTGATAACAAACTTTAAACACGATATAGCAATATACAATATACTGTACACTTCATGGTTTAGATATTTGATGAAATTAAATGTGTGCCTTGCCAGTACATTCAACATATGAGCTTTTAAATTATTTATCATTTTCATATTACTTTTAATCTATTCTTAAAGTTGAGCTGGCACTTTAGTAAAAGAGTGTCATTTCTAAATGCTTGTGCATGAGCAATTAACTTGAATGACAATAAACTTGAAACTGGAAATACACAAAACTTACATTATGCTTTACATATAACTGCATAATTCAATGAGTTCCTTGCTACTGCATCTGACACACTGAGTTGATTTCTTTGCTGAGTCATGAAAGTGCAGCTGCTAACCCAGACAAGGGGAGAAGGGGGCTGTGGTGTGCATACAACCAAACAACCAAGCCAGGAAATGAAAGAGACTCTGCCATGTGCTTTGTCTCCCAGTGCTGAAATTATAGATCACCACAAGCCCTTTCAATAGAGTTCCTTTTCCCAGAGTGAAGACCCTGGGATGGTATCACACTAGATCTAGCTAGCAAACTTCCTAGCTTTTGCTAGCCCTAAGTTTGCTCCATTTAACCTTGTTTACCCAGGTTGTGCTGAACTTGAACAATGGCACAAGACTTAAAGGACAGTTAAACTTACCAGCTCGTCTGGAGAAAGGGTTGCCACCGGTGGACAAAAGGGGAGCATTTAATGGTCTGGGGGGTTCTATTGGTGCATGAGGCGGCCCTGGCAAGAAATCGGGACAGCTTGTTGGCTCCTGTGAAATGCACAAAAAATTGTACCGCATCTGTAGCATCGCCCAGTGGCTCAAAATGGGACAGTTATACAAGCACCACTTTAAAGACACACAGTGCATTTTCCATGAGACGTAGCTCACAAAATTTTGCAATTGTTCATTTTCATATGGTACCAACAGAAGAAATACAGTATGTGAGTGGATACATTTAAAGGTCAGGGTTTAAATGTACAACATTGTTCGTTTTTGGCTTGACCTACTAACGGCTTGGGTTGGGCTGTAGGCTGTTGTATCGCCACTAAAGACGCAGTGCGCACATTCAGTTCTGTCTTTATTTACTTATTCATATATTTTTATTTCATTTACTAATGCTAATACACTGTATGTTTCTATACCCTTTGGACAAACAGAATATATTGTTAATAAAAGTGATCTCTATTGATAATAAAAGTTATATCTTTTGGACAGTCCCATGGAAAATGGACATCCATGTGAATGATTATATTAAAAGACTTCATATAAAAAAATATAAATACATGATTTGCTGTATTCACCTGTAGAAATGACATGAAAAAATATTAGAAATATTAACATAATAATATACTTGTCACTCAAGGTCTCTCACATACATTACATGGAATAGACCTATATCTATAAGCCTTGAAATATATACTTCTATGAAATGTTGACAGCAATTTTCTAGGTATGGTATTAACCTCCTGGCGCTGACAGTCTTTGTTACATTGTAATTATACAGCTAAGTACAATGTAACAAACTAGCTTATATGAAATTGCACACTGACAATCTGTGCAAAAGAAATTCATCACCATAATGATGTTATTCAGTGTTAATACATTTTAATATGATAAACCATGTATACTGAGATTATGGAAACAGAAATATTTTCACAAATTGTGCCGCTTATATTCACATCCAACTTTTTCCACTGTACATAAATATTATGTTTTATGATGTTTAAAGTATCTGCGTGTTTATTACTAAATTAAACCGACTCTGACATCAGCTTCTTCAGTCATAGACAAACATCGTTTTCATTAACAATACTTTTGGTCATGACTGATTTTGGTTGTATTTTGGTTGATGATCTAGTCTTGGCTTAAGAATGAGCTTTTTACCTATTATTTTATGACATTTGTTTATAATTTATTTATATATAAATTGTAAGTTTTTACTTACTTGGTCTATGTCAGTCAATATTATTTTGCATCACACACTGAAGAGCATTTCAGCTGTACTTTTGATAATATATGATGATGAATCCCGGCACCAAAGCACTAAACTGTTGTCGTAGGAACTTTCATGTGTGACGTGAACAAAGGTGCTATGCAGTTTTTTTCTTTGCAAAGGATTTGAATTTGCATAACCCATGATTTTAGGCACTGACACTCCTATAACCAGCCAGTCCTATCATGTAGTCAGAATGCTTGTGAACAAGTTCAAGTCAGCTGAAATAACATTTTTTCACCTGTGGCAATGATATTGTCACACAGAAATGTTATTAGAGACAGATGATAATTTGTGTCACGTCGGCTTATATACAGTATATATATTTATATATATGTATGTATGTATGGTTTTATGATAATGGAGAAATTTGCAATAAATTACTGGTGATATGCAATTGAACATTTAACACAATAATCTAGAAAAAAATCGAATCGGTACCACAAAATCTGAAGTGGCAAAAATTGTGAAACACAAACTACATGTCAGTGCCAAACTTTTTGGCCACGACTGTGAGGTGTACAAATAATATCCCACAAATGAAAAAAAGATATTAAATAAACCATGAGACTCAGAAGCAACTATCCTTTACTGACAGAAGAGGCTGGTAGAGCAATCCCTAATGTGGTAATGACTTGAAAGTTATATAACAAACTCAGCATCTAAAAATACAAAGTGAGTTCTTGCCAAACTCAACCAAAGAAATCTAATGCAAAAAAACTATACAGCGCCTTTGCCTCAGGTTACAAATGAAAGCTCCTATAACAACAACAATTTAGAGCTTTGGTGATGGAATTTGACGTGCTTTGGTATTTACAAGATATCTCTACTTATTCCCTCTAAAGCAAACACATACACAAACACAAAGCCCTGCTGATGACATCATACCTGCAGTGGGACAGAAGGATTGGCAACAACATCACTAGCTTCTCCCTCAGAGTCCTTTGCCTTCTTCCGAAACCAGCCGCTAAACCAGCCACTCTTCGAGCTCTGAGAAAGAAAGAATAAACGATGCGACATAGGCTCAGAGAAATGTCATGTGTAAAGCAGTAGGTATTTGATCTGCAAGCACCACCCACTTTGCTTGGCTGAATGCTGGTTTCAGGCTTTGGCAAGGTTGGAAACTGGGTTGGTTTGGCCAAATCAACGCCTCCCATTGGCATCGCTCTGTCCGTGTAAACAGGCATCTACAAAGACAGAGGTTTACATTTGACCCAGGTGTCTATTTTTTCCTGTGTCAATACACCGCCAAAACACTGGAAACATTTGAAACTCAAGAACAGCTCATGTGACCAAGAGCACCAAGACAAGGTCAAATGAGTGAGTCACAGACAGATAAAAGTCAGATCTAAATTATCACTTGCCATTGCTGGTCCGGAAGAGATGCCTAGACCTATGAGGGAGAAAATAAATTCTATTTAATTCAATTCAGTTTCATTTATACAGCACCTTTTACAATAGTGCTTCACAGAAGGAGCACCCAAGAGCAACAGAGAGTTAAAAACTCCCTTATGTTTAGTTAATCTAGGAAGAAACCTTGGGCAGATCCACGACTCAAGGGGCTAACCCAACTGCCAGGGGTCATGCAGGAAAAAGTCTTAATTTTCCCTTTAAATTCTAGAAACTATAAGACATGTAATGGCTAGACTTCTGTGGATCAGTTAAGTTCTGAAATCTGTACAAGGGTAACTAGGGCATAATGCTGATGTGACATTTAAATTATTATTCCAGAGTTATAATGTGCCTTGAATATTTGCTATATTCTTTCCGGTCTTTATTACAGTTAATAAGTTTATAAATATTTGTGGAAATGATATCAAAAAGGATGCTATGGTGTGAGCAGAACACAAGCTCTGTTCTCCATCCTGACCTTGGACTTCTGTTGGAGGAGAGGTGAGAGGCAGATGCAACGCATCTCCTGGAGGGGAGCAATAAGAGCCGGGTTGGATGGGGAGAAGCCCTGGACCATGTTGCAAGGGCTCTGCTGTAGACTCCGCCTGCCTTTCTGACTCATTGAGGGAGGGCACCATCGTCTGGCTGTAGCCTGATAGTTGTTGGGAGTCCAGCTGACCCATGGATGGAGGAGGGGCGTTTGCCTGGGAAATCCAGTCCCCCTGTGCCCCACTAGGGAGGGTGGTGTCTGGTGGACAGCTGCCAGAGGTAGTGTCAAGCAGTGTCCATGTGCCATCGCCATAATGCTGGTTGTCTGTGTGCACACCTACAACAGACAGGCAGACATGAACCAAACATTCTCTATGTTCCACACTGTCACATTTTAGGCTCTCAATCAAGAGAATTCACTGGCTGGTCAATGCATGAGGGCTCCCCCCATGGCCAGGACTTAAGACTACCAAAGAGGCCAGTTCAACGTGATGCTGCCCTCTAGTGGGTTCACCTGGGAAGCCACAGACACCTTTACTGACTTACTGGAAACTGGGTCACGGGCGGGTGTTACCTGAGTCAAACCTGTTCTCTTCAGGGTCCACTGCATTTGCTACACCAGCTGGCTGATATGGACCAGTGCAAACCAAGTGCTTGATCTAAAGAAACACATATTTCACCATCACTCACTGTTAATACAACTGATAGGACAGCTAGATAATGTCAGAAAGTGGACTCAAATGCAATGCAATATGTAAATGAGCTTATCTTCAGCTAAAAACATAAATACTTAAAAATCAAATAAAACATGTATATTATATACTAAAAGCATAAACAAATACATAACTATATAACTATACTATATTTATTGCTTTTGCTATGAGGGGGTCGAGGCGGTTGAAGTGACAGCTCAGCTGAGTAGAGTGATCTGCACTGGATAGGTGAAGTGAGGTTAAGTGTGAGATGAATATAGCAATATGTTATGTCATCAGGCAGATGAGATGTAAACGATTACATAAAACTAATCAAATCAAAACTAATCACAGTCTACTGCATGGCATCAAAGAGGTCACAGAATAGATAAATAGAGTGTTGTACCTTGTTCTCTGATGCTAAAATGGACTACATTCAACTTTGATTTATCAAAAATAGCTCAAGTGCAATTTTACAAGCCAAATTTTACAAGACAAAAAATGTTTAAGGTATTTTTTACCTCAGGGCTTCGTTAAATTCCTATCAACAAAGTTCATCTTTTTAAAAAGCCTCTGCTATATCACTCGCATTTTGTAAACTGAGCTGAGCTAGACATAAAGCTGAGTGATTTATTTTACTGTCTATGGCGATGTTGGCGGTAAAAGGTAGAAAGGTAGAAAATGTCTACATTTAATGTTTCATAAGGTGGACAACGTGGCACAGTGTATACACTGTAAAATAGACCTGGTCTACCATGAAATAACACCAATGCTCCAACACCTGTACAGAAAGCATTCGCACATTAATTGTAGTTCACCAAGCGGAGCTCCAAACTTGCGTAAAAGCTGGTGCTAGCCGTTTACTAATAGCGCTAGTTAGGAGGAACGGTCTTTGTTATTATTTGCGGCCTGTTATGAGTCTATAGTAATGACTAAGCATGACTAAGTATTAAGTGAGCAATTGCACCAGGATCTCGTGATCAGTCCTTATCTATTCCTCCCTCCCACGCACATTGATGCACACACACACACACACACACACACACACACACACACACTCCCTCTCTGTCTCTCTCTTCCCATCTTGCCGTGTATTCTTTATTCACAGATGATTTGTTGCAGAGGATATAACCTATAACCTTTTTAAAAGATAAAACTGACGACAATTAGCCTTTTTTTTGGGAAGCTGTATTTCACATAGGTCTACATGTTCCACGCTAAGTTTACGTTATACTGTGTGTTTAGTAAATCAAAGATATTGAGCTTTCATCCAATGACTGGCATGTTGGAGCAAAAACTGTTTTGGTGAAGAATAATAGCCAACTGCTTGGTCATTTTAACAGGACTTTCATGTTGCATCTACACACTATTGATATTGCTGTTTAAAAACACAAAAGTACATTACTCGATTAATCGACGAAAAAAACAACAGAATACTTGATTCCAAAAATGTTCAATAGCTGCTGCCCTAATTGTATAATCTTTCTTAAAGTGCCAATGCAGCTGTTTATGTGTAATTAAAAACCCCAAATCACAGTTATGGTCCACGACATGGAAATAATATCTCTCCCCCATGAGACGCACAAGCTACCTGAGCTCCCAGCTCTCTGGTCCGCAGCTGGAGCAGCCAATCAGGCTCCCCCAAATCCCCGTCACCACCTGTGTCAGCCAGCGAGGCCTCGCTGTGCCTCAGCCGGTCTGTCAGCTGAGTAGAAGGATCAGGATACACCAGAATCAGCAATACAAGTGGACACAGAGCCCTTTAGCGCAGCACAAATAGACAACGTTCATAGGCTCCCCTTCCCACCAAATATTTGCACTGGCATTTAGTGATGTCTCCATAAGGTCCCTTCGTGGAGACACCAGTGACAACAGGAGCATAGAATCGCATACTTTGTTGAGTGTAATTGTAGAATGAGTTTCTTCCTTGTGAAACATGAGCTAAATGCTGCAGAAATTCATTCAATCTATATATATACTGCATATGTGGCCATAAATTTATGAATGCTTGCATACCTACGTGTGTGTGTGTTTGTGTGTGAGTGTGTGTGTGTTTGTGTGTGTGTGTATGTTTGTGTGTGTGTGTTTGTGTGTGTGTGTGTGTGTGTGTGTATGTATATGTGTATGTGTGTGTGTGTGTGTGTGTGTGTGTGTGTGTGTGTGTGTTTATGGTGCTCTTGTACCTTTATCAGTTCTTTCAATAGCACCATGGGAGGGTCCTGTAGTGTAAGTAGGGTCTTTCCAACCACTTCACAGTAGTGGTAGGCCTGAGAGGCAAGGCCACAGTCCAACAAACGACACGCATACAGGAACTTATACACCTACACACACGGTGCAAAATGACAAATTTTATATAACCTCACATACACACAAACGTTTACACTGACAAACTGAACACAACAGAACCCCTAAATCTCAAGTCCCAAATTCTTCACTGGTATGAATGGATGGCACCACTGCCTGATTAATGCTGCTCTTTAAAGGAGAAATCCAGTGTAAATCAGTCAAAAGCCCTGTTGTTCAAGGTCACTGAATTCACTCTGTATGAAAAAGAACCAGATAATTTGATGCAGCATAGACCAAATAATGGAATAACAAGTAATGTTAACTGAATGGGGCATAGTGAAATTACACTGAAAGTTACTGTGCCCCATTCACTTAGTGATAGTTGCTGGTTCAATATTTAGCCTATGTTGTATCAAATTTTCTTGTTCTTTTTCCCACTGACAGCACTGGTGACCTCAAACAACAGGGCTACGGATTGATTCACTCTGTATTTCTTCTTTAATGGTTCAGGGCTAAGGGTTGTGAGAGGCACTTGGATTCAACCACTACATGTCACATTTCTTAGAAGTAAAGGAAATTCATCACCTACACACAGACTCAATGCATTACAAAGTCTTCTCCACTGATGTCATATCTGACCATCAAAAATGATCTGGTTTGTTGAGGTTTGTGACATATTTTTACCTGAAAAGGAGGATCGACGTAAGCAGGGTTTCCAAGCCTCTGGCTGTATTCAAACACTTCTGTGCATTGCATTGCCGAGCTCTGGGCGAACTTCAGAAAGGGAAGACTGCACAGGGATAGAACACGTTCACACTTCACCTAAGTCTTTCTTTTCATACGACAGCAGAGCATCCAGACACGCACAATATATCTCCAAGTTTCCTGTTTAAGTCTTACCTCTGGCTACTGCCGAGAAGCACCAAGCGGTCACTTTTGTTTGTGTACACCCCAAAGGAAGTGCGAGCAGTGAGGTAGCAGATATGAGCAGCATGTAGCTGCCCTCTGGAGGCTACAAGAGGAATTACATGTGTTAGCTTAACAAGATCTCATCAATCACAGTGAAGGCCAAAACACAATCTCTGTAAAACAATTAAATGTCATTACTGTCAATGTGAGTGGGCAGCTTACTCTATTGTTAGATTCTGCCAGGGACATACCTAGCGTGTCTCCCATGGTAATGATAGCCCTGCGGTGAGTCTCACAATCCTCCGTTTCGTTGGAGAGCATGACGGCCAAGTGGGGCTTCCAGTCACCCCACCTGTCGCTTCCACAACACTGCCAAACACAAATCAGAGCCAACATGAAGCTCCCTGACATCACAGCGACTGTAGGACAGTCCAAGTAAGAGGCGTTTGGAGCATTAGGCTAGGCTAACGCTAGGCTAGGCTAACGCTAGGCTAACCGAGACAGTAAAAGGGCTGTCTGGCTGGGGCTTTAAAGTATCTTTCAGTTGAGTTGGATGGACCCATTTCACAGCAGACAATTTTCCAGGAAGTAGCAAGGTAACCAGAGGTGTTACTAATGACATCTGATCCCATAAGGATCTGATTCTGCAACACTAAATGGAAAAATGGCTGCTGTGAAATCAGTCCATCCAACTGAAAGATCAGCTGAGCAATTGAGATTTGATCAACTGAGATAAACTGATGTGAGCTTAACACCCTGGCTTGTCTGAACTACTAATGGTCTCCTTTTTGCCTTTATTTCAGGGCAGTGAATAGAGACATGAAGTAAGTGGGAGAGAGGGGTAGAATCAGGATAAATACATAGATATAGTAGATAGATAAATAGGTAGACAGATAGATGCATAGACAGATAGACACACATAGATAGATAGATAGATAGATAGATAGATAGATAGATCCACTGATAGACAGACAGATAGATAGATAGATAGATAGATAGATAGATAGATAGATAGATAGATAGATAGATGCATAGATGCATAGACCATCAAAGGTGATGAGAGAGAATGTGTGGTGCTGCTGTGAAGGTGAGTAGACTATGTGTTACCGTGGCAACGGTTGGGATTCTCCTGGACAACAGCTGAAAGAGTGTTTGCAGAGGGTCGCTGGGAGATAGACAACCTGTAAATCTGAACACACACACACATAAACATTAAACAAACTGAGAGATATTCAATGTTTTTATGCAGCTGCCAGTATTCACTGCAAGTCTAATCATATTTAACCTCAGATTTAACCCCACACGTTAAAACCCACACATTTTGACCCCTTCCTGCAATAGATATTACAGTGACTCCAACCACACAAACAGCCCATTAAATGGTGCTGGAAAGGGAAGATGTTTTAATTTTACTGCATGTCTTCCATCCAGTTTCTCTAAGCATGTGACAATAAAAGGACAGTTTAAGGACATGAACAACTCTATCCCCCTCCGGCTTCTCCAGCAAACACATAAACACTCCGCAGGAGAGCAAGGCTCCTCCATCAGACTTTGCCAGCCATATGTTCCTCTTGTCCCCTGACTTCTGCCACTCAAAGCAGCCCTGAGGACACCCCTCAGCACAGAGGTCTTGTCTTATCCTCAGTTTAAAGTCAGTGGTGTTGTGTTGCATGCTAAGTGATTTGCAGGAACTGGGGCCTAAATAATATTAGCGAGGAGAAGCTGTTTCTTAGCAATGATGAAGCACTGAGATGCCGAACAGCACCTTGGCAGCGGGTCCGGCTGGCAAGCAAGTGTAGTTCAGCGCTCCCACCTGTCATTGGCAGCCTGACGAGGGGAGTTTAAAGTAAATTTAGACATGACCTATAGAGGGAGCCGTGGGAGTCATTTACACGGCTCACACCTGTTATGCCTTGGAGACACACTCCGCCCCCCCCCCCCCCATGTGCTAATAGTTAATAAAATGTGGAGCCGTGACAGAAACCCCACACTAAACACTCCAGAGACAGCCATTCTTTACACACACGGAGAGGCACGGCATGGCTGTGAACAACACAGACCTCAGGACGAAGTTTAACACATGGCTGTCAATCAGTTAAAAATAGAGGAATTTAAACTACCTGTGATCTGCTCTAATTAATGTTGAGGACCAATCACAATTCTAGTTACACAGCTTTAGTTTATAGCTTATTTGTCCTAAAGGCACCTATTTAACACTACAAAATCAATTATTATAAAAAGTATTAATAGAATCATTAATCATTAAAAGTGTGAAACTACAGATAACAATTCAAATGTCCTAATAAATATCAACATAGAAATAAAAAGAGGCAACTCCATTGTGTTTATGTGAACAATCCTGTACTAACATTGACTTAATATAATACCTATATCATAATCACTGAGTACTTCAGAGGAGAGGACCAGTGACCAGTGAAAGTAAAGTATCACCAAAGCACAACAGATGTTTCAGTGAAGCATTACGTAATAAAAGGTGCTGCACACGACTTATGTTCCAACGTTTCTCGTCTTCATCAGAGTCCCTGACGCAGATGTTATGAGAAACATGAGAAACACAGTTGGGCGCAGAAGCTTTCATTGAAAAATAACTAACTGAATCACCTGTTTCATTCATTCCTATCAATATCGAAATATCATAAATAACCAGATATTTATGCTTCCCCTTTAAATAAAATGACAGTGTCTGTGTGTCAGTGCTCTGTAAATCTGATATTGTACAGCCAGCATGTCCCTGCGACATAAAGAGTCGTATTTAAAAAGTGCTTGGCATTTTCAGTACGTGTTTATGTCAAGGAAGTACTATACAGACATGGTATAGTGTCAACTTTGCATACTCAGAGTTTCACAGTGCATGCCAATGTCCATCTAAACGAGTTACTATATATCTTTTCCTAAATGTACTTGTGTACCTTTAACAGAGCAAGCCTTTCAACAAAACTGTCTGACCCCAATGAGTCACTGAAACCATAACCCATCCGTAAGTGGAAAGACTTCTGCAGGGTAAACTGAAGCGTTTACCTATCACTTCAGTAGATGATGCACTATTATTTACGTGACAGGATAACACGCAAAACACTCCAACCCCCAATTGTGAATCTGATTTGAGATACAGAATATGGCATTGTTCTCTTGTTCTCTTGCACCAAATCCCAGACACTAACCAAATAAACTACTTGAGTCTTAGTAAATTACAGTATGTTTGTCCAGGAAGCACATTTGCTCTACTTAATCATCTGAGCACTACAAATAATCCAAAATAGCCCAATATTGTTAATATTGTTGATAATTATCATTATACATCAGTGATATTAAAGGAAAGCTAGTCCAACGTTAGTTGATTTGCATGCTAACTTCAGAGGAAATCTGGACAACACAATGTTTTTGATGCTATGCCAATATGTCACTTAGCTCCTTTAACTCACTTAGTGAAAGCGGCAAGATGGTGTTAAGATCTGAAGGCGTAGAGTTCAGCTGTTTTAGTCATTGTACCTGTTCAGGACTGTGGTGTAGGTTCTGTTGTCCATTTTACTGGCCAGGAATAAGGCGTGACCCCAAAGGCCGCTCTTCATGGCTGACTCGAGAGCCTCCTAAGTAGCAGGGGAAACGGCCAAACAGGAAACACAGTTTCACACGGCAGGTATCAAAACACAATTTGTTTTCACATTGGAATACATGTATAAATACCGTAAGTATGTGTGCTCACTGAAACCTCATCGGTTTGATACAGCTGGCAACCTCATCTTCCTGTTAAGCTGCAAAAGGTGTCTCATAACCAGTCTGGCTAATGGAACCATGTGTATCACTTATGTGTATCACTTGTGCATCAAGGCTAAATAAAACAGTTGGTGCAACAGTGGTGCAATAGTGGGACAGTGGTCACTATCTCACTTGCCTATTGAGAAATTTGTCTTGTCATGCAAATGCCTTGTCAGCAGGCATTATGCGTGCCAAATGTATACTGACATTACAAGCATTACAAATAATCACAAATGACCTGATTTTTTAAGTCATTTCAGGCCTGATTCTGTTGTCATGAACTTGGATAACAAATAAAATCTGACCTCTGAGGCCCTAAAACACTGCTTATACAAGGAGTAATAATACAATACCCTTACAAATATACAAAGATGAGGACTATTCAAAAGTCTGATGTGAGAATAATGACACACAATAATGAATCACAAATACAGTAACAATGACAGTTATTTACTGTCATAACAAACATGACTAAATAATGATAACAATTATTGTGTCAATGCTAATTTTCAGAATCCTAGTTATTGAAATCAAAGTTATCATAGTCATCAAGTATCCATTATCCTTCAGTGATAATAATGGACATGATGAGAAACAGTGATGAGTACTAAGGGAGTTATCTGGAGTGAATCAACTCATATCCCTGTTGTTTCACATTGCCGAGTTCTGTCGTTTGGTATGAGAATGACAGAATTTGGTTCAAGGTAGACCAGATAGCAAAACAGCAGCCAATGCTAACTGACGAGGACAAGGACGTTTCGGTTTCCTATGTCCCTGTCAGCTATCGTTAGCTGCCAGTTCGCAAATTCTGTCTACTTAGTATCAGATGCTGATGTTGTTATACCACTCGGCAGCCTCAAAGAGCAAGGATGCGGGCTGATTGAGTCCAGATTTTTCCTTTAGGGGATTAGGGGAATGATGATGATGGTGGTAACAGAAACCTTCTTCCTCCCACAAAGAAGCAGCTGTGTGTAGCTCCTCAGAGCCTCCTCCGCAGAGTCAGCAGGGCAGGCCGTGGGGTTTCCCGTCAGAAGGTCCGTTGTGTCGAGGGGCTCTTCCTCTGGTGGGGGCCTGTCGCTCAGGTCTATAAGGCTGGCCTCCTCTCCCAATCCATCCGACCCCTCGCAGGCACCCAGAGAGACGGTGCCTCGCGTCAGGAGCTCCGCAATGTCAGAGCCCACGATTCTCTGAGCAAATTGTAAGAATATTCATTTCATTTGGACATTGACATAAAGACGGCCAACCTGATAAATACAAATATATGTTTCAATGTATTCAATGCAATCAGAGTGTATGCTTTCATAGCACAGGTTATACATATATAAACTCACTTCATGACACCACATGTTCTAACTCGGATAAACACACACAATTTGATTCACCATTTGTGGAGCTCCATCATACATACAAAAAACTGCTGATATATCATTCACTATGGTCAACTCTTTCAAACTATTACCAATTCATTGAGTGCAACACCTACCCCATTTTGTCTGCAGAGCAATACCAGCAGGTTCCACAAGAGGGCAGCAGAGGGAGCATCTGGCAGAGTGTCTTCCTTCAGACAGGCTTCTGCCCTCTGCAGAGCAAAGGTGATGATATCAACCTTGTGCAAGTCTGGTCTGTGAGGAGAGGAATGGATATGCAAGCAGAGATGTTGGGTTAATATATTAAGCCAGCTCTGATGTTACATAGAGTGCTTACAGTCCAAGAGATAAGGTTCTGTGTGGGTACCTGGCTAATGGTCCTGGGAAGTCCCGCAGGTGCTTTTGTTCATCTGTCTCGCCAAGGATAGCCTGGAAGAAACAGGCAAAACAACCAAAATGTGACTCATAGTGGCCAATATTAATAAACAGCCTAACAGTTATCACACATCACTTCAATTTCTGTTGATACTATTTCCACTCATCCCATAAACCTTTCACTGTCAAAGTACTTTAGTCTAAAATATACAATGTCAAGCACTTTTTTCTTTGTGACCAGGGACACTAATCAGGTTCAGTGGTCATTTCATTTGTGTGCACAGGTAGATTTGGTTCACAGTAGGGAGTCCTCATTCATAGACATATATGTAGAAACAAATCGGCACGTCACCTGATTATTTACCTGAACCCTCTCGATAACTATGCAGACAACTAAGACAATGACACTAAGAAAATGTCAGGGGACCAGTCCTTTCTAATACGCTAAGTAAGCTGTAGTACATAAAGACAAACAATGAAGAGCTGGAATCGACCAGTAAATAAAATATAATAAAATGAGATGAAAATTGGTAAACAAAATGATTTAAAAACAAAAATGTCACCACATGGTTGATTCCAATACCTCCAGGCTATGAAACTCCACCAGGGCCCGTTCACTATCTGAAGCGAAGGTGGAGCTGACCCGAATTAGCTGTCCAGCCGGACCAAAGCTGACCAGCGCATGAGGGAGTGTGTACTTCATTGGAGCAGTCAGTTGAGGCACCGTCTCCGGCTCTGAACACAAACATTATATACGTTACTTAAGCTATTCATGCGGCATTGCCAACTGCAACATATATTTAGTTTTCATCCTGTAGCACTTTGAGATTTGTTGTAAATGTAAAGTCCAACACAAATATTTACAACAACAACAATTACAACAACATGTTGCCAACCCAAAGGCAAGTGACTGACAATAGACCAGTTCAGGTTCTGTTCAGACCAGAATCCATTCTAGAGTCAAACTGGGTCCATACCACAAGATAGTCAAGCAGATTACAACTGATGCCAGGCTTACACTATCAGAGCGTTGAAGTCCAAAATGAATTTTAAGTTTGTCTGTGATCCTGGCATGACGATAGCCTGATGCATCAAACGCTTTCACATCCTTTTACTTTATGCAAAGCGTCTAAAACCTATCCACTGGTATACATTTGCTTCCTGGTTCAACCAATCGCTACTGATTGATCATGATGCATGTTATGTGCTAGAACATGCCACTTGAGTTCAACATCTTTGTGTTCAGCCCTCCCTCTGTTTGTTCACTGGTTCACAAAGCCCAGAGTCGGTGGAAACCTAAGTCTACGGAATGCTAAATAAGAAATTGAGCGAAAGCACTAAGCAGAGCTAGCCTGGCTAGCATGACAACTGACCTGAATAGGATTGTGGGATGGAGTCGCTCTCCTCTGCCCCGTTGATGTACTGGCTCAGCTCAGTACTGCTGGAGGACAGACCGGAGATCTTGGAGCTGGCCAATGCACCAGGCTCACACTGGGAATATCATCACCAGTTACATTAAAGTCATATAATCTCACCATTAACATGTGAGTAAAAATAAGTGATATTCAGCTTAGAAAGACATTTACAGTTTACATAGATAAGTGAAAGTAACAAGACAAAAATAAAGCATTAAAATAATGAGAAATACCTCAGAAACACTGACTGTCACAAAATGAGGTTAAATATGTTCTGTATGTTAACCTCTGTGGCTCTTCTCAAAATGACAGTCTGTTGTACCCCCTACTGCACACTGCATATGATATGACTTACTACTTTTCTGTCAGGATCAGTATACAAGCAGTGTGCTGTAAGCCGTTTTGGAAAACCACTTAATTACTGTTAAATCAAACTGCGTACCTCTTCACTCCTCCTCCTGTACTGTCCTTCCGACTGGTTGTAGTCATACTGGGAGCTCTCCCCTTTTTGGTCATAACTAGAAACAGTTTGATCCAATAGGCAGTGGTGTTAGTCTCTCAGAAAACCTACTCTAGATTTGGCAATGGCTTATATTCAACCAGAAAAGCAAAGATACACAGCAAGTGAAAGTGATGCATGTACTTGTAGGTGCACTTCATGTTGTCATTATAAATACAAAAATTAAATTAATTAATTAAAAAAAAGAGTCAAAAGAACTATTTCATCATCGTTTTGTGTACAGTAACTGTCATTCCCACAGAAGCACTGGACATCATGTGTCTGCTTAAATGACCTGGAGTAATCTTGGTATGGGGGACCGCCCCAGTCCTGCCCATAGCTTCTGTCCGGGGGTGGGTTTGTTCGCCACTGCTCCTGAGATGACCATCCACCAGCATCTGTGTTCACATTGATTATATCAATCATTAACAAAGAATCAGAAGACCTGTGTGTATATATATAATTTAGAATAATCATTAGTGACAGGTTATTTATAATCATTAACAAAGAATCAGAAGATATGTGTTCACAGAATATTAATTATTAACAAAGTATCAGAGGAAGTCAGCTCTAATAGCCTAGCATTATGATTACTCTAGCATTATCGACAAGAGACTTAAAGCGATTGCCTGGAGTAATTCCAACCAGTGCTGTTATTCAAGCTCACTGAGTGCTGTTGGAAGATGAGCAACATAAAACGTACAACAAAAAACAAATCTAGAACTGATGACTAACTTTAACTGAATGAGGCTAGACAAACTCACTTCCAGTTTTGTTTCCATTCAGTTAGCTTTAAGCTGCAGATTTGCTGGGTCTGCTTGGTCTATGTTGTACCAAATTCTCTCATTCCTCTTCCTACTGACAACACTTGATGAGCTCAAGCAACAGGGCTATGGTTGAAAGTACTCCAGACTATAACTTTAAATGATCATTTAAGTGTGCCGTTATACTGGTATGAGGCTGTGCTACTACCTGGATACTGATAATGTTGGCCTCTGTGATAGTGGTCATAGTACCCGTAAGGATCTCTGTAATCCCAGTATGTGTAGTCATATCCCTGCCTGAGAGAATACAAGAACGCTTTTACTTGCATAATGACCCAAATAATAAAACACCAGTGGCAGCCATATTGTCATGGTAACATTATAAATGAGAACAGCATTACCCCTAAAGTCTGTCGGTTCCATTATTTAGAGTGGGCATCTGTAATGTGCTGTCTCAGCTTGGACAACAGTTCTCTCAGACTTACCTGGAAAAAGGTTGAGCATGTGGATGGCCATAACCTGGCCTGTGATATCCAGTATTATAACCATGGATCACATCCGGTCTGGGGGGTGGACTGGCTGGATGGTGACCATATCGGGGGTCAACAGCAGACCACGGTCGTTCTCTCTCTCTGGGGTTCCCGTGAGGGTAGGGTCCTCCTGGTCCGGTGAAGTGATGGGGCCTGGGGTAGTCGTCTCTGGGGCGCTGCTGCTGCTGTGCATCCCTGTCTTGGTATGGCCAGCTGTCGCCTCGAGAAGCCATAGTCTGATCAGCAGCACCAAGTCTGGCTTTGGACACAGCTGTCACTGAAGCATCCGCTCCTCCGGGCCTAAACACAGCAAAATTTTAAGCACTGCAGGTATTGTAAGTAAACTTTTCAAAGGAGTTGTAATTACATGATAATGAAAAGTGAAAAGAAAAAAAGAAAGAAAAGAAAGAAAGTAAGTCTGCACTGCCTCTTCTGACATAGCATAAGAGAGTGATAACATATGCTACATGTCAATTGCAGGGATAAAGGAAATTAGGTTCATTTAAACTCAAAAACAAAAACATACAGACATGCAACCCGCAACAGGCAAGGACAGAGGTACAAGATAAAGAACAACGTAGGCTTATGAATCAAAGTACAAGCTAGAGTTATACGAGTGCCCTTTACTGAAACGCCATATGGATATCTTGTGATCTAAAAAAATATGTTATTAGAAACAGAATATATAGCAAATAATTTATCGACAAAGCAAAAGTTGCTACAGTATTGCAACTCACTTGAGTCAAGTCGCTCCTTGCGGCAGTCAAAGTGCATCTGCCACATCATTTATTGAAAATCACAACATCAACTGGGATGACCCGTATAATCCAGCGCGTTCAAAGGGCAAAGTACAATAGCTGTCAGATTATACCTTTCTCTCTAAACGAATAGGCTACTTTTTAGCGATACTATTAATAGCAGCACAGGTTCGATAGACTATAGGCAGATATAAACCACTGTATTACATATCTTTTGCTACACTCTATGTCGCTGCAAATGACAGGCGTGTAATATTGCCGGTTAAAATGTGTGCATAGTTGGGCGGGATGTTACACCCTAAATAGAGAGTAAACATTTGCCTCACCCAGACTCTGAGAAACGCATGAGCATGACAGATGTAAAGAGCGTGCATCTAATGAAAGGTCGTGATTTAGTTACTTACATCCACATTCCTAATTTAAAGTTGAGAACGCGTTGTGTATTTGCATAGTTATTGCACCCATTCCCATTTTTGGAAAGTGAAAAGGGGTGCCACGTTGTGCGGAACTAAAACATCGACTTGCTCGTCATACCGGGCCACAATATTCCGTACAAAAAAAAGAAAACTTTTAAGGCGGTCTTCAGTGTTCTCCATGTTGAAGAGGGAATACGTCTCCTCCTACTTGCGAGCAACAACCTGCAGACGAGTTCACTGAGTGATCTGACAGATCCATTTTCGCAGACAACTTCGAAAAGTGAAGAGGGCTAGAATCATAGCCTGTATATATAAAAAGTAAAACGCGACTCGCGCGCTGATGCGCAATGTAGCCTGGTTTTAGCCAGTCATTTATATAATTCTGCATTTATACAGTGTAGTGATTCTCTACTGAGTGGTCATACACATGTAAGCATGCGTGGGGCTGCTGATTAGAAAGTGTCGGAAATTGATCTTATAAACTATAGGCTAAGATGTGCGGCAATTTAATACTGATGTGCGTGGCTGTGATATCACAGAAAATCCACAAGATGTCGCTGTGACAAAATGATATTCAGAGCATGATATGACGCGCATCTGTCTGCGAAGCATCGCGTTGCTATACTTGTTGCAGAAGTTACAACACATCTAAAATTCACAATTATTCAAGTATTGCGTTTGTTACAAGCCTTCAAAATTAACAGCTTCTAGACAGTTAACAATGAAACTTCCCTGCTTACAATTGCATGAAATAACCTAAACGAATATACTTATAGGTTATTACTTGAGGTGATTGGAACTGGGATTTGCACACCTTTTGGGAATGGGTAGTTGTATTTTCACTGTTATTGTCATGACATTGTCATGATATTGTCCTGGTTTCCTGTAGCGAGGCGAGGGTGAGAAGACTGCCCGTTTACGGCTATTAAAATTTTCTGGTGAGACTGACACAAAAGTAGCCTGCTAGTCATAACAAGAGAGGGCGCTGTACATGGTTACAGGCACGTTACAGGTTACGGTCTGATTCTGAGTAGCCAATCAACGTTGAGTATGCAAATAAAGTGGCGCTAGAAACCTGCCTGCATTTGTTTCAGCATTCAATTCTGGAGTTACACTGACGGTGTTTCAGCGGCCCTATCGTAAAGTGGATTATTCGGACTACTACGTTTTTCACAGCAGGGAAATCATAGAGCTACCGGAATTTTGCTCGATGTGCAATATGACTTTTGAAGATCCTTGTGGAGATAACCCCTCTGAAAGGTACTTTAGTATTTTATATGCCCGTTACTGAATGCATTTCGTCTCCAAAGTTGTACTGTATGTTAGGTTAAGTAAGCTGTGTTGATCTTGGTTTCTGTGCAACAAGTTACCCGGCGTTGTTACCCGGCCGGTGTTAACCTGGCTAAAACAAGCTACTGTCAATTTTAGTTTTTCCACTTGGAACTTGCACATTTTTAAGCTGTCATGCAGTTGGTCTCTTTACACATAAGAACCCTTTTTGACGGTTGGAATTAACGCTATTCCCATATTAGCAAATTACTTTACCAGCTATCTTGCTGAATAAATTTGTATGGCAAGCATTCTTTTATCCCTCGTGACATCCCTGTCGAACGTTACCAGGCGGTTCGGTGGGTAAAATTGACCAACAGCCAATTAGCAAGTTAAGCAAAGTGTCCTCTAAATTCACAACTGACTCTCGGCGTTGTGATTTTGCAGAATTTGCTACCAAAGTTGTAAAGTTTTTGACAGAATTTGGCTGTGATAACGCTAGTCTTTGTGCATGGTGGGTTCCCCACAAAACTCCGTCAGACTGTGCCGAAGTTAACGTTAACATAACTTTTATGTGCGAATTTCGCTGGTAGTTACCAGTAACCATTTTCTTTTGTTCATTTAGCCTGTTAGCCCATAATCAGGTGCTAGCGAATGTGAACTAAAAGATAACTCATTTCTACAGAATGGATTCCGTGGCAAGGGCGTTGGAAGATGTCCTCAGCGCTGCATTACCTCAGGGTTGCATTACTGTAGGAGTATACGAGGCAGCGAAGTCTTTGAATGTGTAAGTATGGATGCCAATGTTAACAATTTGCTTTTCAAACTATTGTTGTTAGCATAAGCAAATATTTTATCCTTTATGCATATTGACGACCATTTATTTCGTTAATTCTAGAAAAACGGAGTTGCACGTTTGCATCTTTGTCTAATTTTGACTTTTTTGAACTTTTAGGGACCCCGACAATGTAGTTTTATGTCTCCTGGCCACTGACGAGGAGGATGTCCAAGACGTTGCCCTTCAGATTCACTTCACCCTGATCCAGGCATTCTGCTGTGAGAATGACATCAACATCCTGCGTGTGAACAATATGCGACGTCTGGCAGAGATTCTTGGGGGAATGAAACCGGGAGGAGAGCCAATGGATCTTCACTGTGTATTAGTCACTGTAAGTACCATTTCCCTTTCCCATGATTAAGTCTGCAGTTGTGACAGAATGACTTATTCCTTGTTGGCTGTCACTGTTAAATTAATGTTTTTCAGCAGTAGGTTGTCATACAGTTCAAATTTATACCGTATCCAGCAAAGTGACACCCAAAACTGCACAGTAACCAAAGGCAACTGCAATTCCATAGTCGCAGCCCTTTGAAGACTGTTAAAAGTCTGTCTCGGCTGATTGAAGCTCTTAAACGCTTCCTGATCTATGAGGGCCTCTGATGTGGAATTCCTTGCTGTCTGGAGCTGCAGTAAATTGGCAGCCCTGTCGACTGATCTGATTCCAGTTACTGAAATTTTGTGGCTGGCCTTGGCAGATTTCATTGAACTTCCTGTGGGGTACTTCTGCAAACAGCAGTTCCAGGAAGAAAAGCTGTAGACCAAAGCGACCAGCAGTTTCACACTTAAATATGTCATGACTGCAGAAAAAGAGTCTTTCACTTGCTAAAGCCAGTAAATGAGCATATATAGCACTCAGCATGTAGCTAATAGTTTGTGCAATTTCAGTCTTTAAACCTTACTTTAGGTTTGGTCAGTATTGTTAGTAGCTTGACCTAGGCATAGGTCTATGCACGGTTATCACTGTTAAACTAATGTGTGTATTTGTTCATGCAGAATCCTCAGTCATCCACGTGGAAAGACCCAGCCTTGAGTAAACTGAACAGATTCTGCAGAGACAGCCGGGTTCTGGACCAGTGGGTGCCCGTCATCAACCTCCCAGAGCGATGATGGATGGAAAGAACTGTACACTGTTTACTTTTTAAAAGAAAAAAAAAAGTATTGCACTAGATGATATGTCTGATGCCTCCAGTCCAGAGGATCCCACTGAAAGGCCCTTGCACTGGCTGGGAAGAAAAGAGGAAATGGTGTTAAATGTCAATAACAACGACAAGCATCAAAGACAACAAGACAAAAGGAAATAAAACAAAAAACTAAAGTACAGTTGGACATGACTGTCAAGGGTGTGGACTTAATGCCTAATCGGAGCAGATGCAGTCCCGGGACCTGTTCAGGAAGAGTGACTCAGCAGTAAGGGTTTACTGGACTGCCAGGGAACGATATTGTCCACCATTTGCCGGGAAAAGGGACTGTGCTACAGGAAACTGAATCATGTGAATGCTCACTGGCACGTGGTGAGCGCGAGAAGTTGTGCTTTTTTTTTTTCTTCTTTTTTTTCCCCCCTCATGTAACTCAAGGAGGTTCCTGAAGGGGCAGGCTTCAAAGAACTGGGGCAAAGGGAAATGGATTAGACTCTGCCTTCCAGGCAAGTCTCTGTTATGAGGAGCACTGGCCGTTGGCTTGCTGGATACTCTGGAATTTTTGAGAAAAGCTTTTAACTTATGTTGTTATTGTCCTTTCATGAGTTGTTATTTAAAACAAAGGGAAGATGTTCCACACCTCTTAAGTTTAGAAAGTAAACATATTGACTTATTCCTTAACATTCATTTGGTGAAAAGAAATGTTGGTTTGTGTTAATATATTTAATTTAATGAATTGTATTTATGTTATTGTGTTCTCCCTAACACACTTGTATCAGTATGGAATAAATAGTTGAACCTAATTTCAACAGCATCTGTCTGTTATTTTGGACTAAGTTCTTGGTATACTAATGTAGTTATTGACCTATTTGACCATGTGAAACAAGTGATCAGGTCAGTTGATGTCAGGGTGCCCAGGCACACACAAGTTTGTCTTGCCGTATATTCAGGGCCCTGCGCTGACAAAGCAAATTAGCCAGCCTTTAACATAAACACAGAAACACTGATCAGCACATCAGCCCGAAACATCAACATGACCAGGAAAACAATTTCAAGGAGGACAGTGACATGACTGATACACTATCAGGTCAAAGAAGCAAGCCATCAACCACTTATTTCCAGGAATTTAGGGACGTGTATGAGATGGTGTGCAGAGTTGGTATTCTCTGAGTGGTTTGATAGTCTGATCAAAGCCTTACAAGGCTTTACCATAGACTTACTGTAGTTTTGATTAAAGGTGACATACTTTAGTAGTTTAGCCAACAAAATGTGTGAATGAGGTCCTTTTCTTGCACCTGCAGGTGCTTTGGAATAACACCTCAAACCAGTTGGGTGGGTCAGGGTGGAGGGCGATGGGGATGAGGGGGGCATTCCATGTCTACTCTGTGGTTTAAAAAAAGAGGGTGTGACGTTACCTCTTATGCCCTGCCAACTGAATAAACAAAAACAGCACTAATGGAAACTGTATGAACAGCTGGCTGCTGATTTATGCAATATCACAGAGTTCGGAAGAGGGTCATTTTTCACTCCGTTTTGCTCAGTCTACAGGAATGATTTCCAGAGACACTAGCAGGTAACTCCTTAACAGAAAATTTACTGGAAGAAGTTTATAGACAATGTGTCTCCGTTTACAACAGTCATTGGAAGACGTTCCCTGAAAATCAACCTCACCAATTGCAATGGATCAGCATTCCTTTGCCATGAAAACCGACGATGATGTGAAATATCTGATTGATTCAGGTCTTAACTGTTGTAGCATGAGAGAGTGAATATCACATTTTCCTTTCAAACTTTCCGCTGAGTTTGAAAAATAAACAGTCGAGTAAGATGCGCATCATAGTTTTGGCTTTGAAAACTCCTTTCCACAGTGTAACTGCCCGCCAATCTCTGTTAAAGCGCTAAACACACGCCATGTAAGTTTCTAAAAATAGCCTCAGAGGCATCATGGGGTGGAGGTCGACAGAACGCCTGCTCTGTTTCCTATTGAAGGCCAACATGACAGCCTAATCGGTAACTACGATCCCCTATCTACATACACCACAGGATAGACATAGGTCTACCTCCAACGATGCAAAACAGAGAAGAGAGTGACTGAGTGAGTTCAGAAAGTAAATCGGTACACCAAAACAAATGGCTGTGCGCCAATCATGAACAAAGCCAGGAATTCTCCCGAAACTCCCGAATTGCCACCCCGCCGAGGAACAATAACTGCATGAGTCAAGACCATGAGACATAGAACAGAGGGAAAGGCCAGCGACTAAAAATAGCCCTATTCAAAAGAGGAGTGAAGTTAAACTTAGAATTTCATAGGCAGGAATCAAACCTCGCCTAATGCCGTTAACAATACCAAGGGCTGGAGATACTGGAGGACAGGCAGGACAAATCAGGTAAAAGTGCATAAATGCAACACAATGCTACACTACAGCTAACATGCATGTACATTGGCTTTAGAATCCAATTTCAATTGGCTGAAAAAAAGATTCATGATTCAGTCTTAACTTGATTTGAGGACCTGCAGAATTAGGTCAAGTTGTGCTCTATGAGTTATGCAGAAGAGTGAGGCTGGGTTGCAGTCAGAGAAGTGTACTGATTGTTGTGCTCTGTGTTACTGGGGGCAACCCTCACGAAAAAGTCTCTCCTCAAAAAGTTCTGAAATGGGGGTTGCACATTGAAGAGTGTTCACTGATAGAGGGTATATGTTCTATTTTACCTTGACATCTAAATCAGTATCCTCCTTTTTGAGACTGTGATAGCAACTTGTTTATGAGCGTGAACTCTGGAGTTCTGACTAATGTACCTCTCTACTCTGAAAAGAAAGGAATTCTTGGAGGGGGAAAGGGTGTTGTTGTGCCTCTATGGTGAACTCCAGAATGTCTGTCTGGGAAATATTATTTCGCATGGCCTCTGGGCTTGTGGCTTTTGGCAGCCTGATTCCACACTCTGAGAATGAACTACTAGACACAAGTTCTTGCAGAGGTCAGACAAGAAGCAGAGCAGTGTGAACTTGTGCTCACAGCTGAGAGAATGTGTATGTATGTGTGTGTGGTGCTTGTCTCACTAACAATACAGCATTTCAGCACTGTGTGTGTGCATTCTGATGAACCAGTGTGGCTAAACGGTTGACTTCTCTCTGTGACATGAATGCTCTTCAACATCCAAGTCTGCACATTTTGAAGAGCTTTGCATTCTTCGACTACTTTCAGTGTTGGGCAAGATACTCAGAAAATGTAGTTAACTAAGCTACCAGTTACTCCACACCAGATGAAGTTTCACTACATTGAAGCTACCTGAAAACAAAGTGTAGCAAGCCAAGTTACAAAAAATCTGGAATGGCAGAAGTAGTTTACTACATGTGAGGCTACTTCATAAATTACAGAGAGGCCTATACATAAATGAAATGATCCAGCCTTCTGATAAGATTCTTTTAGCGACCAAACTAACTGGTCTCTCCAATAAACATGCAATAGTCACTAACTAACAGTAAGTTATTATACTTTGCCCAGGTGGTCAAATGGGAGAATAGTATGTGTATGTGTGTGCTTTACTGGGTCCTGAAAAAAACGCCTGATTTTCTTATGGTTATACAGTATTTCTTATGATGCATTTTGCACTATAGTTTTGCTGGGATATAATTCTTTACTATTCAAGTTTACTATAATGTGCACATGTAAGTGATTTTTCTATACATTGTGGACATTTTCTTTAATTATGGCACTTCTCATTCAACAAATGCATTACACTATTGCAAAGCACTGATCTTCCATTCATGGCCTAAACAGAAGATAACTAACAAATCTAATGAAAAGCTATCAGATTCACAAAATAGCGTTGCTATAGCCACAATACTCAGAAATGTAGTTAAAGTAATGGCTTCGCTACTTCTTGTAACACTGACTACATTCATATAATTACAGACTGGGAAGACACTGCAGTTCTGCCTAATTTATGTTTTAATTTTAAAACATTTAATATAAATTTATATATATATTTTTTAGTTTCGCTGTACCTGTACAATGACAATAAATTATTCTGATTATTCATAATTGGTTTAAAATGCAGAGACCAAATTTCTCTCACAGGATCAAAAGAGCATTACAGATTATTAACTATAGCAGCTATAGCAACAGATATTCATTTGAACTTGCAGAAAGAGGAATATCCTTTTGATGCTATTTGACACCTGAGCCTTTTCAGGCTCTGCAGGAAAACAGGAGAGACATTCAATTTACTGGCCTCCCACCAGGCCCTCCTCATAGTAGATTACTTGCTCATCCTGAAGCTGTTCCATTAGGCTTGCAGGTAACACAATCATGTCAAATGACAACACCACAAAGCCAAGGGCATCCATCAGGGTTGGGGCTGCAGTGGTGATTACATCAATCTGGGCCAGTGCTTTTGGCCTGACCTGATTCTGGGTGAAACAGCAGACCCAGGGGAAAGGGAGACATAGCTGATTTGACCTCAGGCTAAACAAAGCAAAGCAAAACAACCCTAGGTGTCAAATTAGAGCAAGTGGCAATGTTGTGCTACTGACTGCTGACCCAGTGCCCTGCCACTGCTCACCTGGAACTCAAGAGAAATAAATAGTGGGGGACAAGGAATGGGCCATGTTATTTTGTTTTTCATTTATTGAAGTCTTACTAGCATACTTTTACTTACTAGTACAAATCTTCAAATGATACCAACAGCAGTACTGATCGCAAGTGCTGATATCAATCGTGTAAGAGTGTAGTGTTGGTAGTACTGACTGTGGGTAAAGAGCAGTAAGTATTAATAATAATAATTATAGGAATAATAATAATCTCTTTTTATAATAAAAATACTCTTTTTATCATGTGAGGGAAATTTGCTCTCTGCGTTGTGAATTAGTGAAACGTATGTAGCACACAGTGAAGTGAAGCACACACTAACCCAGAGCGTTGGGGTGCCTGATATAACGGCGCCCAGGGAACAGTGTGGGGTTAGGTGCATTCCTCAAGGGCACATCAGCCATGATACACTGGTTGGGGTTAAACCGGCAACCCTTCGGTTGTGTTTATTCACCCTTCATATATGTATATGTATGTGACACTCAAATTAAACAAATAAGTTTATGGGTACTTTGTTAGCCTGACAAGCCAGACTATAACATCAAAATGTAGTCTGACCACAACCGATAGACCGGGCAGATTCAGTGGTTGTCTCTCAGATTGCCTATGCATGCAATAGGACAGCGCTACGGCCAATTAGACCAACGTTGACAAAACAGCAAATACGCAATTTAAAATAAATGACCTGAGTGCCTTTTTCTGCTCAACTTTCAAAGAAAAGTCAAACTTTTCTAAAGTTGATGCCAAAGCCGATTCAAACCGCCGTTCCTTCCTTAGTTGTTGTCGCAGCCCTGTCATCACAGTGCTAAACCCGTACAACAAGTCTCTACAAAGATACAGTTGTGATTGGTCCTACCAAACTTTGGTAGAAGACCTACTGAGAACCCTATGGTGCGTGACTAAATGTACCTGCTGAGCAAAACTATTTGCCACCAATAGGGTACGTCTAGATTTCTAGGCTAGAGGCTTGTATCCAAAGCAAAAAAAAGACAAAAAGGAAACCTCAAATAGTGGCAAAACGTGACATAGTATGTGATCTTTAATTGATCATTGATCAGTAATTATTCTCATTAGTATAGACCTCATTTTGTTCATGTGGTATATGAAATGCAATAGCATATTACACAGCGTTTGTAAAGTTTTAGGAAGTTTTAAAATAGCACAACAAAATGCAGACATCCATACATTATGATTTCAGTCAGCTACATCATGCAGTCAACACAAGAAAGAAACCAAGACACCAAATAGATGATAAAATTATATTTAAGTTTAGACTGGGGTTTGGGGGAAGGGGGGGGGGAGGCATACCACTTTTACAGCACCAGAGAGAAAAAGCCAACTCTGGTATTAAACCACAGGGAGGGTGTGAGGAGGGGATGACAAGTCTGTAGATGTAGCCGGAGAAAAATGATGAAAAAAAGACCATTATGGTCAACACTAAAGATTCTAGAGCGCTACGCTATGCTCTAGAATCCTTGGTCAACACACAACAAAGACAATGCAGAGCAGCCAATAAGAGGATGGGGACACTGGACCTCGTCATTTAAGCTCCTCTTACAGTGTAAACACACATCTTTTGAGGAGCAGACACTTAGACAAATTAGTATTGAGATTAGCCAAAATGCTTGCAAAGGAAATGTTAAAAATTACACAAAAAAGTTGTTGGTGTGGTGGGGGGGCACTTTAAATCACACTAGGCTACAGCAGAGAATAGTACATAACAGAACAGAACAGTCGCTCATTGGATTGTAATGCCTGACAGCAAGGCTACTTTAGTGGTCAAAACTGCTCAAGCTCCAAACCCCTCATTAATTAATACCACTGTGTGCACAGTGACTGGCCGGACACAGGGATTGCGTTGCTGTGATCATCACTGGAGAGGGAGAAAGAGAGAGAGAGCTTATGGTGGAGGTGAACATAAAGACCTCTGTACACAGTGAGTTTTTCCCTCATGAAGACGAGGGCGTCTCCCTGCTGGGATCACAGTATAGACATCACTGCAAGTGCGGTCAGTCAGTTGCGAGCGTGAGGGGACATCAGAGCAGGAGTAATTCATTAAGGCCTTGGCTGGTTAAGTGGGTGTCTGCATTTGTCTGCCCTCTGCCAGTTTGTGCGACCCACATGTTTATACACACACACACACACACACACACATACAGTTCTTCATGCTCGCTCAGTCAGTTGCTCTCACACTCACACTCACACACACGCTTGCACCCATGCACACGATCACTGCATGGCAATCTTGACCGTATTAGAAAATTAAAAAAACAAAACAAAACAAAAAAAGGTTGTAAACATGGAATGTTAAAATTGAAGATAATAACAGTCAGCACAACATTCACTGTGATCACCCCTGTGAAAACCCCATCAATTGAAGTTTTTTTTCCTGCTAAGTAATGTGGGACACCAAGGATGAAGATCACTTAGAAGCCATACAAATCATCTCCACTGCTGGTAAAAAAAATGTGGATCTGGTGGCACAGACACATTAGATTTCCATTCCATTTCATTTCCATTCTCCAAAAAGAAAAAGGAAAAAATAAAACAAAAAGACAATCATTAATCCATTAATCAATATACTAAAAAAATAATTGTCCATGAATATAAGGCATACACTTATTATTAAAGGGTTGCAATATATTTATGTTCCATAATCATCGTCATTAAACATATTGTTACACTACCACATAGTTGAAAAAGTTGAGACTTTATTTATTTATTTTCTTCCCCAAGGCCAACCCCTCCTAGTAGTAAGATTTTGGCTTGGTTCTGACTCATGTCTGGACCTGGATCTGTTCTAAATCTGGCCAAACCCATTCTAGTTCAACCTTTCAAAATGGACTGTGCACTTAAAATAAATTTTTTCCATTCTGTTATTTTCTAGAGTGATGACGTTGTGGCTATGTCAGTGCTTTGTAAATAGCCATCCAGTCTTTTTCCTTTACCCAAATAGTTTCAGTTGTTCCTCGCTCCATTGTATCACCCTATCTTCCTTATGACGTCTGGCAAGAGATTCGAACAGGTTAATGCGTTCGTAAGGCAGTAAAACTGGAGCGGCAGCCTTTGATTGACTTGGGAGGAATGACACAGGCTTTTGTTTTGTTTAGAGAGTGAGTCTCCTCCCCCCCAACACACAGGAGTGAAGGAGAAGGTCCTGCCTCCTGGAGGGTGAAAGACGTCACTGTGACGCCACCAGAGGCACCTGATTAGCTACCCCCGCCACAGACCCCACGCAAACACACACTCAATCTCCCTCTCTCTCTGTCTAACACAAACAAACACACACACACACACACCCACACACACTGAAGGCACATGGCCTCTGCCCCAACCCTGCTCTCATCTTCTTCCCTTCTCCCTTTCTCTCTTTCTTTCTATTTCATGATCTATTTCTATTTCCTTTCTCTCGCACTGTGACTGCCTGTGTTAACAGAGGAGTCAATTAGTGCTCTGTCTGGCCTGGCCAAGAAAAGAAGTGATAAAAAGAAGAAAGTGCTACTGTGTCTTACTGATCAAATGAATGTGTGTGTGTGTGTGTGGTGGGTTGCAAATTAGACAACCATCATGACAAACAAAAGAGAAAGCGTGGTACTGTTGTAAGGGGACTAATGATCAAATGCAACTGTTTGTGCCTGATAAGAGGGGAACAGTTCTGGGGAACATTCCAACTGACAGTCAGATGCCATTTTTTTTTCTTTTTTTCTTTTCTTTTCTTTTTTTTTTTTTTTTACAAATAAGTAGTACATCAACTTTTCTTTAAACAAAGAAACACAACAAAAATGAATGTTTTAAATGTCACATTTAACAAAAAAGAAGACAAGAAAAAAAAGTTAAGCTCATGGAGTGTCTCCAGGGCTACAATATGGTGCATCCCTTGCTCTCCCTGAAGGGGTTCTCTGAGGATGGAATTCCCACGAGAAGAGGGTCATACTTGGCATGCTCACCACAGTAGTGCATGAGATCTGCAGAGGCCTTCGACACCTGGGAGGACAAAGACAGACAAGTTACCACGCGAAACAAAAGCACACCACAGAGCTTGCTTTCTTTTGCTCTCTCTCTCTATTTTCTCATCCTCTCTCTTTGCGTCTTTCCCACAGAGACACAGATACACACATGCACAAAGAGGCCCTTTTCTGCACATACACCCAACAGAGAAATTGAGCAACAAGACAAGGAGTGTCTTCACAGGAAGGGTTTGAGGTGGGTGCTGTCTATCAGTAACTGAAAAAAAGGCGTGGGTTTCAGAGATTACTTGCTCCAGGAAACCATTACATTCAAAGGAACACATCCTTGATGGGGTTACGCTGAAACAGAGCAAACATCCTGGAAAAGGACCTTCACTGAATCCTTGGGATTTGGGGAAGGGGGAGAGGTGGCTGGTTAGTCTACTACTGGTACCTTTATTCTCTCGATGTTAGCTTCTATTCTGAGCTGTTGTACAGTCCTCCTGGCCTGAGCGATGTTACTTGCACTCTGCATTTTGGATGACATCTCGGACCGTTACACACCTGATACACTGGTAACACACCTGTTAGAAGAAAAGCAGATAGAAAGTCGACACCTTAGCAAGGCCCTTAAGGACAGTTTCTTAACAATTCAACACGCTTTAGTATCTAGCACTATGTAGTACTTGCTGATCTACATGCAGTGTCAACACTTGAAAACTCAAGCTAGCAAACGCAGCAATGGACTAGAGGTCATCACAATGTCAGTGTCATACGGGAGTGTACCACAGCAACTGGGAACTGTTGTAAACAATCTTTCCTAGAAGGTAAATTCCCACTTCTTCCCTCTTTGCATAACGCAAAAATGAAAACCTTCATTGCTTCCCAGGAAAGAGTCACTGCTTTGCAGACTGGTCCCGGAAAAGCCCCATGGCCACAGGCAGCGTGCGTGAGTGAGTGTGTTTGTGGTTATTTACCAAGTTGCCAACCCTGCCTGCCTTGGTGCCATTTTACACAAGCCAGAGGAGAGAAGTCTGGGACAGGCTGTTTGCCTTTGAAGACAGGCCAAAAGGTGCTTATGTGCACAGGCTAGCCTAGCAGCTGTTGACTCCTCCAGCTCGTCCGCCTTTGCAGCTCGGTGTACTTCCCGAAAGCCGCAACCTGCTTATCTGACAACCGATCTTGCACACAGGACAGCAAACACACACGCACACACTCTCTCACACTGTTTACACACATCAGTAATATTGCGACGCAGTGGTTGCACACTCTCAGAAGCCCAAAGCCCCTCCTGTGTGTTTTTTTTTTTTTTTTTTTAGCAGCAGGCAGTGTACACACACACACACACTCGTGCGATGATGCAGGCAACTAGTAACAACAATCTGCAGGGACAAAACCTGAAACTTGTCCTGCAGGCAGCTGTTTCAGTCCCTTTCCAGGGTATATGCAGGAACACTGAGGTTCAATTTAATACTTTTTAATACACATTTTACTACCTTCTGATTTTTTTTTTAAAACCACTGCGCAACTTTTAGCTGCCCACAATGAGGGTCCCAAGTGGAATTGGACTGTAGACCCATGGTGGGCTGCACTCTGTTGAACCCCTTACCAGTGTGAAATGTGGCGCCTATTTCGGCTCCGCAGAAAGGAGGCCACGCGGGATGGGACTGTTGCCTCAGAGTAACCCCCAGTGTAGGACCCCTTACCAGATTCAAATGGAAAGGGTAAAGGGTGTGTGGGGACAATTTAATGCTATCTGTAAAGATGAGTGATCATTTAGTTTTTACTTAAGTTTATGTTTAGGTTGTTTTAGATTCAAACCATATCAGGTTAAAAGCAAAATACAGCAAGGTCTGTAGGCCTATAGCCTTTTCATGATGCCAGGAGAGTTATTGTTATAGCTATGGGTAAGGATCGGAATTGATAGGATTTGATCAATATCAATACCATTGTCAATTCTGGTTAGCGGTCCAATTCTTTATCAATTCTCTCATCAATTCCTTCCTTTTCAGAAGGTATTCTACACAGGATTTCAGTATCAGCACATGGGTCAATAATACAGCCTTTACCACTAAGGTGACAATAGCAGCTTATTAGAATCAGGAAAACCACGTAGAGCAGTGTTTTCTATTTACATTTTGTATTTGAAAGCAAGTTCCTTTTAAAGTAAATTCCTTTCAATCTGAGATGTTTCAGTGAAAAGTCTGATGTTAATCCATCCGTATTCCTGTTGTTTCAGTTCAGCAATCGCTGTCGGTAGGAGAAAGAAACATGAACCGACAGCGATTGCTAAGCTGGAATAACAGGGGTATGAATTTACCCTGAATTTTCACTGAAACATCTCAGATTAAAAGGAAACTACTTTAGATCTGGGATTCTATTTAGGCTTCTATATTTATATACACCCTTATTTAGAAAATATTTATATTTAAAAATAAATATTTAGATTTGATTGCAAAATAAATCAGCCAATTTAAGTATCAAGCACTTGAGCGTACACTGAACAAAGCAAATTTGAATGAAGACTTGGTCCTGTTCATTCAACATTGACGTGATGTGCCCTTTGTCTCTAGTATGAATGTCCTCTACTCCACTCCATTAGACGTCGTAGGCCTAAATGTAACGTCATCGCTAAGAAATGGGCTATGCGATCAGAGTAGCTTATGACGTTCAATAGGTGCTAAGCAGTATCAATAGGCCTACGTACAAGTTTGCTTGACAACTCAAACAAAAGCTTAGCTTGCCAGCTGTTTTTATATGTCCAGTTTGTCATTTTCTGGCAGAATGTAAATGTGAGCTATTCCATTACACATCTTATGACCATTTAGCACACCCACTGCACTCTGCCACATAGCCTACATCTGACTTAGTGACAGGTGCTCAACCCCCCGACAAAAAAAAAGGAAACCTTGCCAGCGCTCTGTATACACAAGCTGTCATCTCATTAGTTTGTTCTTTACAGCCAAAAACAAACAGCGAAATTGTGTTTTCTCACAAGAACTGGCATTTTCCCAAGAATGTGCCAGAACACTGCCTCTCACGAAGTAGTGTGGCATAGAGATAGGCAGATCAATACCAAAATATCGATATTTCGATTCTGATGGGTTGCTGAAAAGGATCGATCCTCAAGTTAAAAGACTGAGTACAAATCATATTTTAATTGCTGACTTCTTTCAGTTTATTTTGGCAAATTTCATATTCATTTAATGATTGTTGTTAGGGACTAATTTTTCTTCCGCCTCCTTGCTCTGCCCCAATCAATGCCTGTACTACGCCACGCGGCACACCACGATTAACGATAGGCAAACTTAATGTTGTGGTTGTGATTTGCCTGCATTCTCTCCTACCTTCCCACGTCTGTTTCTCCACTAACTCATCATCTCGTTTGTGTGATTATTTTCAAGTATTTGGTAAGTTGGTGACAACTATTTGCTAACATTGTCCCTGAATAACATGACCACACCAACACTCCTTTTCCTCTGCCACATTTCACATTGGACTCTTAATAGCCTATGAGGCAAGTTCGCTAGAAGTTTCAGAAAGGCAGGAATTTTCCAGGTAGCCAGTGAAACTTAAGAATTGCACTGTAATATCAAAATTGCAGTATTTTTATTTTTCTAAAATCAGCTTTTGCTGCAGTAGGCTAATGCATGGTTAACTGCTCTTTACTATAGAAATGTCAAATATTTCATGTTTTTCTGTCTAAGGAAATGACTTTTAAAAAATATTAGTATAGGTATCAATATCGGGTTACTAGCCTTACTATTACTTGGTATCAGATCGAAAATGACAATCAATGGTATCACCCATCACGAGTGTGGCAAAGTTCAGCCCCCGACCATTTTAATTACGAACATCAACAAACTCGCATCACATGAACTTCTTCAACACGCTAACTAAATAACTGGCCTGTTCATTGTACGGAACGTCACAAAAAATAATATCTCATACAATGGCAATTAATCCACTTAATGGCCTCGATTTTGGAAAATCTGATTTATCACTTTATTATAATACTTTAATATAATACTTTTTAAAACCCAGCGTATACCCTGCCCTTCTCTTCTCCCCGGGCCTCCCTTCTCACTTCCACCCACACAAGAATGAGCTTTTGTGCTCAGACGCACCAACACCAGGAGGTACAGTATGGAACAGGAACTGACATTCGCCCTCAAGGTGACTGTGCACCACTCCTTAATGCAAACAAACTCCAGCATGTCCATCCTCACACGTTCAAAGCTTTCAATTTCTTTTTTATTTGCTATTTTCCCGAAAGTTGATTTTCTATTTACACTACCCACTACAGCCTGTAGACCAGTGTTACAATTGTTTGCCAGCAAATATGACAGGATGTTATATAGGCTACATTAAAGGGTGTACTTGAAGCTTTGTTCAAACATTCATATGTCCTTCAATGATTTGTGGAAACACCACAAAGACCATCACTGCACATGGACAAACTCTAAACAGACGAGAAAGTATAAAAACAATAACTTCACATCTATGTGTCTGCAGCTGCTGGAGTGCCTGTCCTTAAATAAAAGCAATGAATGCCTTACACAGGGCTTTGCAGAGGAAGGTGTGAATATGTGAAAATGTAATGTCAGCAGAGCAATGTACAAAATACTAAAGTTACACTAAGGAGCACAAGGGATTCAATAATCCTGCTACAACTGCACAACAGAAGACCACAAGGCTTGCTCTTTATAACATGCTTTGTGCAAGAGTTTTCTGAATGAATACATGTGTGAGATGTGTGTAAGATGTGAGTAAAGATAGCTTTAAAGAGGCCTGGCTACAGATGAGAGTGGCCCAGTCTGTGTGTGTGAGTGTGTGTGTGTGGGTTGGGAGCAAACTGACACCAGTGGCCCCCTGTGGTGGTCCTTGCTTAAGAAACGTGCTGAAGGGAGACAAGGCCAAGCCAGCAGAAGCAGCAGCAGCAGTGTCTATGGCCTCCTAGGATATAAATCAGCCAGCCAACACTGAGTTCTTTATAGGCTGCCAGAGCCTCTCATGGCCTGCCTGGACAAACGTTATCTCTACCTGTGCAAGTGTGTGTGTGTGTGGACTCTGGACCCCGCTCGGCAGGCACTAAGAGGACTTATCAGCACCCAGGCACATGAGTGTAAGAGAGAGTGGGAGAACAGGGGGCAGAGGCAGGATGAGGTGAACCATCCCTCTTTTAGCACCACAAAGTGGGGGTAGTGGGGGTTGGCGGTGTGTGTATGTGTGTGTGTGGGCGTGTTAGGAATCATGATTTATATGAGCTCATCCCAGAGGCGCGCTCCAGTTGGACAGGGTCCCAGACCAGCCATGCAGGGACAGGGGTGGATGAAAGCGGGTAGACGCACACAGAGTGCCACACAGATGGCGGCGAGAGCACTTGCTGACACCAGACATCTCTTTATAAATGGCCGTTCACAGCCCTGACAGAAAGCAAATGGGAGAGAGAGAAAGAGGGACAGAAAGAGTCAGAGAGGCAGAAAGAGTCAGGAAGAGAGAGAGAATTGGATCTCTGCAAAAGAAGCTGCTAAGTGCTGTAAACGCTGCATGCTGGGAGCTTTTTTTGAGGGTCAGCTTTTGGAACGATGAAATGCTACTTTGCATTTAGCAGCTAATTAGAGGGGTAGGTAGAGCCTGCTGTGAGTGTAGTGACTTCAGCAGCAGCTGGGTTTTTTACTGTGTCTCCTTTCCCGATATCACTGACCTGAGATATGTGTGTGTGTGTGTGTGTGTGTGTGTGTGGGAGGACATCCCAGACCCCTGAGAGAGATTTGCAAAGTTGGGAGTTCCTTTTTGTGGGGGTTTTGGACTGGTGAGGACGGAAGTCGGCGCAGCGGCAGCATAAATAACCCCTCTCCTCGCACCCAGCCACTCAGACTGTCAGGAGCCCACATCCGTTTAATTAGCCCACTCGCTTTCTTCTCCTCCCTCCTCTGCTTCTTCTTCTTCTTCTCTCTCTCTCTCTCGCTCCCCTTCCTCATTCTACTCCCTCTGCAGGAAACAGCATCCCCCTCTCTGCACGGGCTCTGGACACCGGGATAAATGATTAAAGATGTGCCGCCGCAGAGTAAAAATAGCACCGGAACAGGAAGAGCAAAGAGTGCAAAGGCAACAGCAGGATATCCACCACGACTACATCACTGCATGCCAACAAAAAATTCAGGCTGTCCACCACAGCCTCCATGCATTCAATTCATGGAATTAACACAGAGAATGCCAGTGCATTCAGCATCCAGCTGTGAGAATATCCCTACACTTTCAGCAGCATTTTTAGAAGAGGCTGAATGCAACAGTGGACTAAGTGGCAGAGATTCTGGACAAACAAAAAAAAAAAAAACATTGCATGCAAAGCAAACACACGCACACTCTCTCCGTCTCCAAGGGCCTCATTTGCTAGTAACCAACCGAAGCCCACGGAGACTGCATGTCTGTCTGCCTCTGTGGGCTTTATGGCAAAAGCTCCTTAAATGTTGCCGTGACCCTCTTCTCTACGCAACATAGGTTGTCTGAGCACACAAGCGCCCAACCACCGCCACCACGCTGAACAAGAAAAGAAAGTGGACAAAACAGCCTCGCCATAATCAGCAAAACCTAAGTCTTGGCGCCAGTGTCAAGTCTAGCCTAGTCAAGTCAAGCCAAGTCAAGCCTAGCCTAGCCTAGTCAAGTCAAACGGATTTTACTGTGACTTTATTGTCACACTGTATATGGTGAGACCTTTCACTATGGATTCAAGTGTTGCCACATATTTGTGACAGGCTACATTTAGTGCACTTAGGCTACATTTAGCGCACATTCAATATAAATGTAAATATACATTAAGTGAGTCAGACAACAGACAACAAGACACGGCATAAGTAGACTTGTAACAGAGCACTGATTGTTTGTAGATAAGCCCACCATCTAGTGTCTGCGCAGGACGGGCTGTGATGACGCTAACGGCCAGTAGCCTTCAGGGGCAGAAGAGGCTCTTCAGGACCAGCGGGCTGTGTAGACGACGCAACAGGAGGCTCAGCAGCAATTAGCTCAGTGGTGAAGAGCCTTCAGGCCCTCTTTACAACGCTCAAGTGTTTTCGCTTGTAGTAGGGGTAGGGGTGGGGGTGGGTAAGGAGGAGGGAGGGCAGAGTGAGGTGAAGGCTGTTTCATGCAAGCCTTTGTTGCTGCTCACTTAGCTGTGACCTAGCGGTGACCCGTGCCACAAATACGGCAAAGGAAGACTGAAAGTGTCTTCAAGGCTGAAGTTGAGTGGATTGAATGGGCTGGGCTATGCTGTAGTGACACTTGAAAATACTCACAAGGAGAGAGAAAGGGGGGGAAAAAAAAGAGAGGAAGAGACTGAAAAGAACGGAAAGAGTGCTGATGCCAAGCAATCATCTTTCATCTCCTCACAGTGGAGATGGTTCCTTTGATGCTGGGTGCATGTCTCTGTGCTCTGAAGATGATCTATCGGAGACGAGCTTAAAGGCTCTGTCAGAGGGATCCAAGAAAAGAGCCATATGGGGGGTGACTAAGCTGGGCTTTTGTGAGGTCTCACTGTAGTCGCCGGCTGCCATCTGAGCCACCCAGGTGAGGGCAGAGACACGCGGACCACCTTCAGAAGAAACCACACACACATACACACACACACACACACACACACACACACACAGTGTTCCCAGAAGTGCTTACCTGAGACACACACACACACACACACACACACACACTTCTTCCTGCGGGCCTCAACCCTCAGGCAACAGTGAGTCTCCAACCATGGCTCAGCGCCCCCATCGCTGGCTCTCCACCTAGAGGTTTGTGGGTGTTGGGGAGGGAGGGGTGTCTTTCTCTGAGGTGCTGCGCCAGGAATAACAGCCTAGCCATGGGGGCAACACTGAGCCATGGTTAGACCACCCGTCAGGTGAGGCCGGACTGGAAATACGAGAGGGCCATCCATCCTTCTAGCACTTTCTGCAAACAAATAACAACAGGACCACCCATGCCAACCCCCTTTCCATAAGTCCATGCAACCCCCCCGCCCTCCAAGGACTCCACACCCTGAACACACACACCCTGCTCCCATATGTGTAGGAGGCACAGTGCTACAAGCTTCAGCAGGGTTTGTCTGCCAGCCAGCTTCACCCCCCACCCCCCACTCTTGACAGGAGTCCCCCAAATTAAACCTTGTATTTTACAACTTCTCTCTCTCTCTCTCTCTCTCTCTCTCTCATTTTCTCACCTCTCCTCCTGTTCGCCTGTAGCAATACACTGTGCCTTTCATACTAATCGCCCATTCATATGCAGGATCTCTTTGAGAGCAGGCAGCCGATGGTTTTATTGGCCCGCGAGCCACGCAGAGGGTTATGTGCACAGCTGGGTTGTCACGGGCCGGCCCAAAACCCCAACCATACCTCTGAGAGGTCAACCAGCAGTTGCCTCACCTGGGGGTCTGGGACCACAATGGCCGCCCAGACCTCTGAGGACAGTGGAAGCCCTAAAGCCAGTTACAGAGCAGACCCTTTCAACATGCATAATGACATGTTTGTCTATGCACAATCGTCTTTCTTTTCCCGTGTTTCTTGTGCATAGTTTGTCTGCAAATGGCCTAATGCATTCTTCTCTTCTGCAAGTTTTACTTGTTTGAAACTACATGCTACATGCTATTTCTAATTTGCGGTTTCCCCCTTTTCTCTATTAATCATGTTCATTTAGTTCACAATGATGCATTCATTTTTTTTTTTCAACTGTTTTTTTTGTCAATTACAGGCATGCATGCATGCCATTCTTTTAAAATGAATGTATACTTGACAATCAAACAATTTCAGTGTAATTACAACTGCTATGCATTCAAGCAAAATCACATGGGAAAGTTCCCAGACAGAACTCTTCCCACTCTGATAGAATGCTTGTGCATAAAATTCCAGAGTGCATTCAGAGCCGTGGGCTCAGTGGGCTGCAGCTGAGGAGAAGCCACAGTGCTTAAGCACTCCTGGTATTCAACTCTCCCATCTTCCCCCCTCTTATAAACAGCTGCATTCCAGAAATGCATCACTCGCAACTTAAAAGGTGGTGCGGCTTGTTCTTTATGTGCCGACGTCTCGGTTTAATGACCGGGTGGGGTAGCGTGGCTGCTGCCCAGGAAGCTGAGGCAGCCGGGTCAGCCGACTGGTATGGTAACGTCAAGAGTCTGAGGGTCTTATCGGCACATACGAGTTGGTCGCGGGAGAATTGGCAGGTTTATTATCTGCTGCGTGCACTGCTAAATCTCACTGCAACAGCCCGACCAAGGTTCCTGTCTAGCCCTTCAAAATGGTGCACCACCATCACCTCACCCCCTCTCACACACACACACACACACACACATTCCCCATCCACCCCTTTCACACACACACACACAGCCCTCAGGGGTTAAAGGACATGAGATCAACGAAGAACAATGCAGACGGGCTATCAGTGGTCCGCCACACTCCAGCTGGTTGAATGACACTTGGTGGGGGACAGGGGCTAGGAGGCAGGCCAGAAAACCCCAGCTTAACTGCACCCTCACGGGTGCTAATCTCTGACTGCCTGATGTTATCTGAGGAGCCAGTTAGACTGCCTCTGAAGACAGACTGAACAAGTGTGCGTGTGTGTGTGTGGAGCCGCAGAGGAGACAGTCTCTGTCTTTCATGCACAAACACACTGTTAAAAATGGTGCCAGAGAGACACTCGACTCACGCGCACCAGACAGACAGAGACAGACACACACACTCACACACACAATGCTTCATGCAGCAGAAAGATAAAATGGCATCAACTGTACCCCACAGTGCTGTAAAAAAAGTAAAGAAAAGAAAGAATCTGCATGCTTGAGTGGGATGATAATTGATTGTGTTATGCAAACACACACAACAGGTGTGTGAGTTTGTCTGTCTACATGCGTCAGTGAAAAAGAACAGACACAAATGGAGGCCTGCTGCCAAGTCAAAGCCTGTTTACGTTTGTATTTTAATTTTTTTTTTTTTTTTTTTTTTGACTGTGTACTCTTGTTTTTTCTATATTTCTTATTTCCAATGTTTTGTATCTTAAAGTACATTGAGATGCCTTGTAAGACTGCATTGTCTTGTCCTGTCTACAGTACAACAGGACCTGTAATCAGGGTCTTGGTCTCTGAGTCACAGGCTGTTTGTCTCTCGTCTCCCGCACATCTCCCGAGTTCGGCTCTACTCTGATCTGTTCTCTTCTGTTTTGTGCCCAAGTGGCGACAAACGGAGACGCTGACTGCAGAACGAGACAGAGGAGCTGCCGTCCTATCGCCAGGCACGGGGACGGACGGGGTCACTGAGGAGGCGGGGACGGACGGGGTCACTGAGGAGGCGGGGACGGACGGGGTCACTGAGGAGGCAGCTCCACCCGGTCTGACTGGTAAATGGAGAGGAGGCAGACAAGGCTGTTTACTCCCCCCCCCCCCCCCCCCCCCCTGTTTTCCTCCCCATGACCTCCTCCATGTTTCCAGGCAGCAATGAGCCTCGGGGCTATTTTTTTTTTGCTGTGAACGAGAGGGAGCTTGCCAGGTCGGTGTGTGTAGTGTGTGGGTGAGCGAAAGGCTTAGTGAGCAAGTGAGTGGTTCCTTAGTGAGCAAGTGAGAGACAGAGTAGTAAGTGCGAGAGAGAGAAAAACAGACAGACAGAGAGACAAAGAAAGGAAACTGGCTCATTCGCCCCCCCCCCCCCCCCCCAGCCATGCACACACACACCTCCCACCCTCCATCCCCCACCTGGCCTCCGGGTTCTGCATTGTGGTTCCAGTGCAGCCAAGAGGAAGTAGCCCTGGCTGTGGTTAAGTGGGGGGGGGTATAGTTTTGATCACTCTGCCACTGCAAAGGAGAAGAAGCCAGAATAAATTGGGCCAGGAATTGTCCAGGAGGCAAAAACTCACGCAATGAGACGCCATGAGTCAGGCACTTCTGCCTCTGGAGCTGACTCGGACTTCCTGGTCCGCCGCTGCCAAAAGCCCTGACACACTGCCACCCTGCTGAGAAGGTGCAGGTGAGACGACAACTTCAGAGGAGCAGCGGCGGCTTTCAAGTGAGCCGGCTGCTGACTCTCTCCCCCTTTTCCTGCTTTGGCCCTTCTTTCTCAGTTTCCAGTTCTCTCATCTACCGTTTCCCCCACTCTCTCTGTCTGTTTCCCCTTCCCTCATCCTTCTCTCTCCGTCTCTCTCAACATCTGGAGGGCAACGTGAAGCAGCCATGTGCAATTTTGGCCTGGCCAACCTCCTCAACAGACGGGAAATTTGGGTTTTGGGCGAGGGGTGCCCGGACAGATGCAGGGTGGCACGGGAAAGAGCCTGGCATGAAACGGAGAGAAAAAGAAAGGGAGAAACACATCAAAACAACAAAACAAAGCAAAGGTTGTGTGTGTTGGGGGGGGAGGGGTGGGGTGGGGGTGTGGGGTGGCAGACTGGCCATGTCTGGGTTCCATGTAGTCAGACAGCGTCCATCCAGATGGGATGCTGATGGAAAAAGATCTTGCCATCTGTTTCTATTAATACTCACACACACACACACACACACACACACACACACACACACACACACAGCGAGCCAGCGGAAAAGGAGGGGGAGACGTAAAAACCTGTTGCATGAAGTCCATTTGCTTTGAAGCTGCAGAGACAAACTCTCACGCAAAACTTCAAGGCCATTAGCTGGCTGCGCTCAAAGAAGAAAAGCCGAGGCCAAGCCCAACGTTAACTGTATTTAATTAGCCGTGTCCTACTGCAGCCTGGGCAGGCAGTGTGTGTGTGTGTGTGTGTGTGTGTGTGTGTCTGTCTGTGTATGTGTCTGTGTTTGAACAAAGCTAAAAGACTATGATCAAGGTCTGTGCATATGTATGCACATCTGCCATTTGAATACGTGCGTGCGTGTGTGTGTGTGTGTGTGTGTGTGTGTGTTTGAACAAAGCTAGAAGACTGTGATTAGGTGGATAAACACAAGCATTTACAGTAACTGTACAGCACTGTACAAGTCTCTGCTTTGTACAGTGTATTTGGTCTGCTTACAATGTGAAACACATTTGTCTGAGATGGTGCCTTAATGCTTCACACACATTTGACCCTGATTCACCTCCTGTGCGTATCTGCAGTGCACACATCTGCAATGAATGTGTAAAAAGGACGTATTTAATTAAATCAAAAACGTTTTGTGGGGGCACTCTGGTGTTTGTGGCTATAGTGTCCATGCCTAATTCTGGTACTAGGGCTCAAGGCATTAGAACATGTGGTGGTCATCTCATCTCATCTCTCTATCTCTCTCTCTCTATCTCTCTGTCATTTCCTGTCACTCTGCAATGTCCTAACTAAATAAAGGCCAGAAAAAGTACTTCTATTAAAGACTGTAAGAGTATGGTTTCATTCTAAATACACGGTTACATGTTGACAGTAACTAAACAGTGTACTTTTTACACACTTTTACGTTACGTTCAGGTGTAATACATGATTGTATAACTGATGCTCTCTCCACACTCGCACGCGCTCCCCCCCCCCACACCCTTAAATTCACACCCTAACCTGAGATTTGACCCTTGTTACTCATCCAGACTCAGTAAGTAAAACAGTTTTAGTTGCTATTCTGCAAGTCAAACAGTAACTTACTTTAACAGTGCTGAAGAGTTTTATCAAGGGCTGTGTAAAATCAAGTGTGACTAGGTATCACTTTTGCTTTCCTGCTTTCCCGCCAAAAGCTCTTAGCCTTGCAGAGTTCAAACTGCAATCCTGACAGTCCCTGATAGATCCAAGGGAAGAGATAACTCACAAGAAGTCTTTTATCGCCATTACGCCTGAAACAAAGTGCTACCAAAAAAAAAAAAAAACGGATTTTGGCTTCGCAGAAGTGTTTTGATTTTTACCACTTCCTTCTACACATGGCTAAGTGAAATTTAAACTGTCTCTAAAACTCACTCACACCCTGACTACCCCCCCCTGACCCCCTCACACACACACACACACACACACACACACACACACACACACCACTACCATCCTGCTAACACACACTTACACACACCTCATCTCACAGCTGTGCAGTCAATACCTTGACTGTAGACGGGCAGCGCTGAGCCAAAGAGGATGGGGTCATGTTAAATCTCAGCACTTTCAACTTGACTGTAGACGGGCAGCGCTGAGCCAAAGAGGATGGGGTCATGTTAAATCTCAGCACTTTCAACTTGACTGTAGACGGGCAGCGCTGAGCCAAAGAGGATGGGGTCATGTTAAATCTCAGCACTTTCAACTTGACTGTAGACGGGCAGCGCTGAGCCAAAGAGGATGGGGTCATGTTAAATCTCAGCACTTTCAACTTGCCGACTGCCCTCCTGACACCTTTCATTCACCTTCCTGTTGTGTTGTTTCTGGCTCCCACTTTGAAAAAGATGAAAGCAGGTAAAAGATGTGTGCGGGTGAGTGTGTGTGTGTGTGTGTGTGTGTATGTGCGCTTGGGGGGGGGTGGTGTGGGGGTTGGCTTGACTTGCATTTTTGCGCTGCTAGCTGAAGTCTCAAGGCAGGTGGCCGGGGTGACAAACGATACAAAGTTCAGGTGCAGGGGCCACAGAGGGAGACGTAGTTTTAGCTGTTTACTTGAATGCTAAACACTGCTTGCCCCTTGATCATAGCTGTGTGGATGTGTGTGCGCATGTGTGTGTGCGAGACAGAGCATGTGGGTGTGACCGCTGGATGTACCTCCATGACTCTGCTAGCACGCATTTCTACACCTACCTGTCACGGCTAACAATGCCCTTGATCCATGTGTGGCTGTGTCTAAATACACACACACACACACACACACACGTATCAGAATCAACTCCTTTCATGTGTCATTTGTACTTTGAGGGTGCCTCATTCAAAGGGTGTGACGTCTTTAAAAGCCTCGTGCACAAGGAAGGAGAAAAGTGCTTTGCAGTCTCTCTGAGAAAGGATCTACAATAATCAGTATGTTTACATGCACTAAGAGAATTAATTACAACAATAACTAATTTAATTTTTGCCTTAGTCCGGCTAAAAATTTACTTTTAAAATGCATGTATACACCTTAGTCTGTCTGAAATCGAACTGAACCGGCCTACTCATAATTGAGCTAAAACATCCAGATAATCCGACTGAAATCGCATTTATCTCGGCAGGCAGGCAGGCAGCAGCTAAAATCAGACTGACAGAACCCCCTTGAATGATGAAGACACGTACAAAATGTACCTACAGTGCTGCAGCTGTGTCCAATCTCCTCACTCATATTCTCATCAAATATCGTCATAGTCTTCAAACTTACTTTGGAAGTTTGTAGTTTAGCATAAGATCTTTAATAAGATTAGCCACAGCCAGTAAAAGAATTAGCCACAACTAGAAAGAAACGCAAACAGGGGTATATCTTTGGTTAATAATTTGATTTTCTTCCTATGCATGTATACTGAGATTACTCGGATGCTCCACGAAAATCATTAGCTCGGTTATTGCCAGTAGCTGGATTTAAATGTGCATATACACATACTAAATTACTCAAAGGTTTAAATCTGTCCTGCTGATTTTATCATTTTTATCAATGCAAATCATTCATGCATGGAAAGAGACTGGCTTTTTGCATTCATCTATCTCTGTCTTCAGACAAAGGATGACGCCATCAACTGAAGATGAATCAGAGCTGACAAGTAGTCTGGCTGCTTGCACAAATCTATTGGGACAACCCTTTTTGTTACCAACAACACTTCCCCTTAAAACTGTTGGGAATAAATAGTCATTGGTGACATGGTCTGAGGGGGAAATGAAGTACATTAAAGATTTTTCACACGAAAAGCACATTGTCTCCTTTTTAATCCTTGTTGTTTTTAAATGTATTAGCTTATACATTGAAATGGATTGTGTGTCTATGTGTGTGGCATGTTTTTGCCCCTGCAACCTGACTCTGATTCTCTTGGCTGGAGGTCACTGAGAGTGCAGCAGTGACACTCTTCTATTTTGTTTTTGTATTTAGTTTTTTTTTTTGGGGGGGGGGGGGGGGGGTACGGGAAGAAGTACAGCACAGCAGATACACTCTCTCACATGCAAAGAAACAGTCTTGGTTTCCTGTGGTGTGTCTCAGAGGTGGTGTAACGTTCAAGTAGTGTCTAAAACGCCCGTCTACCCCACTGCCTGTCTGCCTGAGTGGTTTTCTGACTGTCAATCATGGTCTAGCTGCTTGCAGTATCCTGTCTGTCTGCCTGTCTGTCTGTCTCTCAGCATGTATGTCTGTCAGTCTTCTGTCAGTTTCTTTTCATCATCTGTCTTGCGCGACTGTGAGAAAAAGTCACAAGAACAAAACTTCCTGCAGGACGACCAGACAAATTCCATCACGGAGAACTTTTACAAAAGAAAGAGGGGGGGGGGGGGAAGAGAGATAGAGGGAGAGAGAAAGAGAAGGAGAGAGATAGGGGTGGAGTGATGAAGACACAAAGACATGTGGAGAACCATCTCTGCACTGCTATGTAGCCATCGGGTGAAGTCCGGAGCCAGAAACTAAATCTCAGCAGACACACACACACACACACGCCAGAGCCACTTCCTGGAGTTCCTGAGCTGCTGGGTATCTTTATGCTGCTCTGCACGGCGGCAGTGTGAACGTATTTAGGTCGGACCGCCAGTCCGTCCTCGTCTAGACAGCAGACTAGACTGAGCTCATTTGAGAGGAATCCAGCGAAAGCCACGGGTCTCTTACTGCTACAGGACTAATACAGTATCTCTGTGCCTCCCCACCCAGCAACACACACACACACACACACACACACACACACACACACACACACACACACACAGAGCCCTGTTCCAAACCCTCAACCAGTCACCAGCCACTGACTCCTCTTTGTGCACTCGCCCCCCCCCCGGGCTATGCCAACACACACACACACACACAGCTCTTTTCTTTCACAGCAAACACATCAGCACTTTTGCAGCAACCTAACTGGGTACTGTGTCTTGTGTGGAAACACTGTGCGACGGGACTCTGTTCTCAAAAGCCCTTTTCAAAGGGGAATCTAGATCAACTCCATGCACATTTTCATAACCAGCAAGGGCTTCACTTCTACTCTGTCTGCAGCATTTCATTTTAAAATATGTGTGTGTGTGGAGCAGAGAACTACTTTTCCTTTTTTCCCCTTTTTCCATTGAACAGAGCCGGGCTTGTCAGAGACAGACCTAAGTAAACACACACCACACACACACACGCACACACAGACAGTAGCCGTTACTGAGTGCATACCTGCGGCGCTGGGCAAACGTCCTTCATGATGTGTGCACTCATCATTGCGCTGACTCATGCCACGCACTCAAGGACATCGCTGGCGACGAAGCACTCACCTTTCCCCCCATTTTCCAGGGAAACTTTTTATAGGCGCGCTATGAATAGCAACACCTGTTGAGCACACAAAGAAGTCACGCATGGGGGGAAACAGCAGAGAAATAGAGAAACCAGACAGAGAGACACCTTTGGTGCCATCAAAGGAGATACACCACGGTTGCCAATGTAACTACCAAGAGAAGGACTTCCAAGAATATTAACTCTAACATTATTAACTCTAACATAACTTGAACAGTAATGTTATCTCTTTCCTTTGGGGTTAAGATGCTGTCCAATGGAGAGCACCACAGGGCTAGAACAACTTTCTAATGCATATCCTGGATCATGTAGCAACAAGCTGAAGTTGCATTCTTTTTGCGGTTTGTTGGAACTGTTTGCCTATCAATGCAAAGGGCTTGGTGACTCATATTCACATGCAAATTTCTAGACTTACACCTGCCCAGAGAAAAATTAAAAAAAAAAAAAAAACAAAAAAAACAAAATCCATGAAACCACAAGCGTCATAACTTAGTTGGCTTAGTTTGTGCAGATCTAATAATTACCTCCTTCAGTGCTGATTTGCATATCAATAGCACATAACCTTCTGCATGACACAAAACCTCATGAGTTAATCAAGTGTTGGTGCGTTCTTAATTCCATCGTCAAGTGTTTGTGTGTTCTTAATTCCATCGCACGTGTCTGTGAAACTCCCCTCCCTTACCTGCCAGTGAAAGAGAATGATATGCACAGGTCTAAAGGTTGCAGTGTTATTCAAATGGCTCCTTTTCAGGATGCCAAAGCACACTGTGCACCAACCAAACACAAACCCCTGTCCACTTGGTGAGCGAATGCATTTCCCTGAGTATCAAAGGCATTTGTGTTGCAAACAACCATCAAGGAAGAATATGTGGATGACTAGACAAAGGGCTGGTTACGCACACTAATTAGAATTTTAGTAACCTTCTCCTGTTTCTTTTTCTTCCTTTTCTTCTCAGGGATGGAGGAATGAAGGAAGTAGAGGAGGACAGGAGAGGAGGGATGGTATGAGGTAACACATCGTCCTCAGATGAAGGACAAAACGGCAATGCATGATGGGAACGGAGTGCTGGAATGTAAGACTAAGCACTCCTCAGAGGGAGGTGGACTCCACACAAACAAACACACACACACACACACACACACACACACAAACACACACACTTCCTTGAAGTGGCCAACATCCCAACCCTTATCTGCATCACTCATCGCTCTATGGAGCTCCGTGTTCTCTTCCTTATCAGTCATATGTCACATTGGTTAAACACACACACACACACACACACAAACGAAAAGCCTGTTTTGTCTTGATCAGCAGAAGGGAAGAAGCTTAAGTGAGAGGATCCACATGAACATACCTGTTTGTGCGTGTGTGTGTGTTTGTGTGTGTGTGTGTGTGTGTTGAACATGCAGCCAACTTTCAAAAGCATACAAGCTGGAGGTACATGGGCCATTTACACTGATGATGTTACATGTGATGATGTTTGTGGTCAGGTGGAAGTTCCCCTGACGGCATTCTCACTCAAGAGTCCAAAGAGCAGGAGTGCTAGGGGAGGGCCGATGGAAAACATGTCCAGATGCTGCTGGAAACTTGTCCAGGACATGCCCAGAGCAGGTTGTGCCGTTTCAGTGTGTGTGTGTGTGTGTGTGTGTGTGTATGTGTGTGTGCTTGCGTGTGTGTTTATGTCTGTGAAGTGCATGAATGATGTGTGAACTCAAGTATGCAAACAGTATTGGTGTTTGTGTGTGTGTGTATGTGTGTGTGTTGTAGGCGTATGTCCACGTGTTGTAAGTGTGTGCAGAGCATGATGTGTACACAGAAGAGCATGCCCTGTGTGTGCGAGTAGCATGATAGTCCTGTGTGTGTGTGTCTGGCTGTGCATGCTTGTGTGTGTGCGCACTTGTGCATGCGTGTGTGTTTACTGTGTAAAACAGAGAGTGTATATTTCAGTGTATTGCGTGCTCATAAATATGTGTACGTATGTGTGTACACTGCACGCATGCCAGTGTGTTTCTCCGTGGTGATAACTAGGGTAGCTCCTCCAGGAAGGGTGGGGTTGACGCACTTGGAGGTTCTGTGCCAACAGAGATAAAACCATGGTCCTCCGTCCTCCCTGCTGCACGCTGTGGCCATCAGCGCCTTCAGCAACAGAATGCTAAAGCAAAACATGAAGGCTAGGGGTTGCACACATACACTCACACACACACACACGTGCACACACACGCATTTGCAGACATACACCCGCACGCATTTGCAGACACACGCACATTTGTAGACAGACAGTGTGCTCAATAAAAGTCCCGGCCTCTCACTCAATCTTACACAAATGCATCGGAAAGCACATGCCCAAGTCCACAGCAGGGCCCTCCAAGTGTATTCCATCAATCTTTTGTCTCTCTGACTCACCACTCACGGACCCTCACACATACAGAGGCCTAGGTGGTCCAAACAGTGCCCGATAAAAAAGCAAACAAAAGCAGGCATTCTTTTGTTTTCCTCCCTGCAGAGGCTACAGCATCCGCAACCAGAGACAAGGGTAGGGAAGGTGTGTGTGTGTGTGTATGTATCTGTCTGTCTGTGTGTGTGTGTGTTGGGAATCTGGTGTGACTCTGACATGAGAAAGCCTTCCTTTGTTTCTGGGATGAGTGGTGAGAGAGAAGGATGGGGGGAGAGAGAAAGAGAGAGAAAGAAGAGCAGAAATTAGGATGATCTAATCATGGCATCATCGTTGCTGGAGCAGCAGCACTGAGGGCTTTGTGGTGGGTGGTGTAGGGTGTAGCAAAACAGACAGAGAGAAAGAGGGAGAGAGGGAGAGATGGAGAGAGGGAGAGAGGAACGGTGAGTGGGAGGGTGAGTGAGATCACCATAGGAGCTCAGGCTTTCTCCATATAAGGAATTCCATGCAATGGCACTGCAGTATGTGATTGTGTGTGTGTCTGTATATGTGTGTGTGGGTGTGTGTGTGTGTGAGAGAGAGAGAGAGAGTGTGAGTGTGTGAGAGAGAGAAATGCATGCATACTTGGTGACTCGATACCATCACTTGGCTGTTCCCTCTTCCCAAGCCAAGCAGCAGTATTTCAAGGAGGTGACAGAGAGTGAGAAAAATAACAAAGCATCCTTCCCTTCTTCCTCCCTCTCTCTCTCTCTCTCTCTCTCACACACACACACACACACACACGCACAAGCACACGCACACACACATGCACACTACCACTCTCTCCCGCCACTAATCTTGGGAACATGATGGCCTGTTTGCGGGCCTGCCTACCACTAGAAGAATGCTGAGTGGACTTTAGACAGGAGGCCAGAACAGTGCAACCGAGCGGGTACACCCAGGCAGCCTCCCTCCCTCCCTCCTTCCTTGCTCCCTCTCTCCCTCCTTCCTTGCTCCCTTTCTCCCTCCTTCCTCAGCCTACCAGTTTCTCAGAACTCTGCAACTGCAGCCTTTGCCTTGCCTGGAAGTCACCTGACATTCCTGCATTCCTGCAGCCTGACTCAGCCGCAAGCGGCCTAGCGGTCCGGCGGCTAATGAGGTCGCCGCGCTCCAGGTTCCATGGTAGCGGCTCAGGCCCGCGGAAGGAATGCAGAGCGAGCCACGCGGCGGTGGCCAGAGTCTGTGAAGCTCCTCCAGCGAGTGAATAATTAAAGGCTCAGGAGTAACGTGCAGATGAAAGAAGAAGAAGAAGAAGAAAAAGAGAAAGAAAAAGAAAAAATTGAAGAGAAGGAGGAAGAGAAAGAAGGGAAAAAGATCACCGTTCATCATACTAGGACTGCAGAGATGGATGCCTGGAGGGTCAAAAGAGTGCACAGGCAGAGAGTGCAGTGTCAGCACTGTAGGCTTTCTACAGAGGTCAGGTCATGTCCTCCCTTCCCTTCCCCTCCCCTCGTTCAACTCAATGTTACTCATTCATCCAGGCTCTGGCCTCAACACCCCCCCGCCCCCCGTAATTCCAAATAACTATAAATCTGCAGTGCTGGTTTGGGAAATACTGCATCTATGTCTGTCTCTCTGCAACTCCCTTTTTTGTCTATTAATGCTTTTTCCTGGCTCTCTCTGAACACTAGTATCTATGCATGCACTCTAAGCTTTAACCCATTGTGTGTCCTCTAATATTTCTTTTTATATTCTGGACACTTTCACTTTTATGTTCTATTTATATTCTAATTATTTTGTGACTTACTTATTTTTATTCTTGACAACATACATATATTTTTTTTGTGCTTTTACTTTCTATCACTTACTCTACTTTACATTTATTTTTGCACAGCGCAGTAAACCATCTTTCTTGTAGACATGCACTATATCAATAAAGCGGCTTTGCCTCCTCTTTTCAAGATGTCTTTGCAATGCACAATGCATAGCAGGCATTATAAGTCTCTTCCTGTCTTTCTATGTCTCTAAGGGCTCTCTGGGGTCTGCACATGTCCGGGCTGTGTGAGACCAGACCTTGCTGTTCTCTGCTGTGCAGGGCAGGACAGGACAGTGCAGTGTAGTAGCGCCTGCCTGGCAGTTAATGATTGAAAGGGAAGTTTCGTTTTAGTGACAGAAACATTTAGCAGGTTCCTCCTTCACTTCTAGGAATTAGAAGAAGGGGGGGGGGGGGTGGGTCTGTTGCGTCCAACAGACTGAACATGAAATGCTTCCCCGAAATGGTGAGAACTTTCTCTCCCTCGTTTTTTTTTTTTACTACTCCCTTCAACCCCACACCCTGCACTTTCTCACCATCCAAAATGAGTGAGAGTGTATGTGCGTGTGTCTTTGTGTGTGAGATAGAGCGAGAAAGAGAACAGAGGCCACACACAAAAATAAGGGAGTGACCCAACACAATAGCGAGGCCTCAGGGAAGAAAAGATGGCACTGCAGCTAGGTAAAACAGATCTCCCTCCCGAGCCAACATCGCTAAGAAACAGCCAAAGGGGGAAAGAAAGAGTGAGAATGACTCAAAGAAAGGGAGGATGAGGTTTGAGTATAGGAGAGAGAGAGAGCGCGACAGAGGGAGGGAGAGAGAGAGAGACAAAGGGAGAGACAGAGGGAGGCAGTGATTAGTGCCAATGTAAACTAACAGCGGTAATAAGTCAGTTCTATCACAGCAATTGAAGCGCATTTATACCCGTGGGATGTGGTGACCTCTGATTATCTTATCAGGAAAGCATCAGACACATTTACTGGCTGCTGCTGCTCTTGCTGTAGCAGACAGGCTTTGCTTTCCTCTAGGGAAGTCTGCAGAAGATGCTATCTTAGATACTTAGAAGTGTGTGTCCATGGGGTAACCCTGACCATAGGGGTGGAGGTGGTGTGGTGTGGTGTGTGTTTGTGGTGTGCGTAGGGGACATGGTTCTGGTATTCATTACAGGCTACTTTATGGAGGCTTTCTTTGTAACTGTGTGTGTGTAAATTTCAGAGGGTTTCTGTCTAAATGGAGATGAACTGGGCCGGGACACAGGGTAGTATTCAGCACCTAATGGGTCTAGGAAAGTCACTGATAAACCCCCTACGAGAGGATGGATGAAAGAGAGAGAGAGAGAGAGAGAAGAGCTGAAGAGCTCTGGGAAGAAGAGCTACATGTTACCACCCCACCCAACTACCCCTCTCCCTTCTTCACAATCTCATCACACAGGTGAAAAGACGTCAATGCTTCATCAAACTTCCCAATCACTTTTATACTTTATGTACTTTTACACTTTTAGATTTTATGTGCAGCATGAAATCGCTGAAAAAAAATCTGGTTTGATAATACCGTTTTTTTACTATCAGTCGGCAATACATTTTGGTCATGCTGGAGGCTTGGCACGTGCTCCTAAAAATGCGTAATGGTTTTACAGAGAATATGATCAGTTTGAGGGTAAAAAGATCTTCCTTGGTCATAATATAAAGCAACAGTTGGCAAACTAACCAAAAAAATAAATTGCAGGTCTCAGTCGAAAAACAAACATAAATTTAAGAATGGCCCAGGCTAATGACATCGCAAAGCAACTGTTTTTACAGGTTGTGAGTTACATTCATGTCTCATTTCTCTTAAACGGCCACAACCATCCTTCTAAAACGACTGGCAATGTCAATTAATCCTATGCTAAAAACGGATTGCATTGTGACATAACCTGTACTATACGGCCTATGCAGTCATGTGTGGTTATGAATCGCCTAGCCTGCGTCTACAATTAGAAATCCGAAGTTCAGAGACACCAAGCCACAACAGTCACTCAGTGACACAATGCATTCTGGGAAACCAGCCCTCTCTAATAGCTCAAAATAACACAGACCGTAAGAGCCATTAGCGCCGGTTGACGAGGCCCACAGGTGCCTCGGAGGCAGTGAGGACCCACCAGAGTGCAGCCCGCCTGGGTGGCAGCGCCTGTGGCCCGAATGGCGACAGCCTCTGCTCCACGCTGGCAGCTGCCTCCCCGGTGTCTGATGGCGGGTGGCAGGGTGAGCAGGCGGGCAGGCGCGTGCCTTAGGCCAACGGGCATTAGTGTGGCTGGCCAGCAATGTGCACTGGTCGCCTGCTGGGCGCACAGGGCGCACGCGCGCACACACACACACGCTCTCTCTCTCTCACACACACACACTCTCTCTCTCTCTCTCTCACACACACACACACTCACACTCTCTCACAGGTCTTAATACAATTCATGCTTGAGTGAGAGAGAGTGTACTGTGTGTGTGTGTGTGTAGGTATGAAGGCATGTGTAGAGAGGCCAAAAGGGTGTAGACCGCAGGCATGCATGTGGTCATTCCAGAACTAATCATGCTCATCTCTCTCTCTCTCTCACACACATACACACACACACACACACACGCACACGCACAGAGAGAGAGAGAGAGCTGCGTGATACGTGCTACTGAGGGATAAATGTCTTTGTAACACACACACAACCACACACTCCTGCAGGTGACTCACTGTCACAAGCACATACCCTTTCATAACAGACAGGAAAAGGAATTTTAACTGACATGTCAAGAGGCTCTGCATGCCATTGCTTTCAAGCTTTGAATACAAGGGAGCACTTTTGGGAAATGTCCTATGAGGTTAAGCAGTAATTCTCAGCTTAACAGAGCTCTTATGCAATAACAGACTCAATTAAGCTTGTTTTGTAATGTTAACAGATCAGTTTGTTCTGATGGGAATCTGCATGTTTCTGGGACACGACCCCCACCCCCACCCCACCCCTCCATCCCTCCCTCCCCCTCTCCCTTTACCCTCTCTACATCACTCCCTCCCTTCCTCTCTCCCCCTCTCCATCTCTTCCTCTCTCCATCTCTCTCTCCCTTCCTCCTCCACTCTCTCTGACTAATGTGCCTGATATGTTCCTCTGTGTTTAAGCACTCAATGGGCCACCCATCAAGACTACACATGCAATGACTACAGGGCATTGTGTGTGTGTGTGTGTGTGTGTGTGTGTGTGTGTGTGTGTGTGTGTGTGTGTGTGTGTGTGTGCTTGAGAGTGTATATGCACAGTATTTTTGCGTGTGGCTTGCACCTTTGTCTATAAAGTGCTAAATTGCACCACACATAAAGGAAGACTTCTGAGCGTCTGGCATGGCTCATTTGCTGCTATATACAGCACATGTACAATGTACAGATCACCACCACGGGCAAGCAGCTTGTGCTCCACAATGACTTTAAGTGAGTGAGTAAGTAAGTAAGTAAGCAGCTCCAGTTCGAGGAAGTCGGTGGCATGCTTTGCTCACCAGAGTAGGGGAGAGAGGAACAGGGTTGCACAGAGCTAGTGAAATATTCATTTCAACTGAACCAGGAGCAACAGAGAGAGAGAGAGACTGAGAGGAAGAGGTGAGGAGGAAGAAAGAGAGAGCTTTGAAGGAAAGTGTGTGTATGTGTGTGTGTGTGTGTGTGTGTGTGCGTGCATGTGTGAATGCCGGTGGTTTGTTTGTAGTGAGGGAGGGAGGGAGGGAGGGAGAGAGGAAGGGAGAGTAGTAGAGAGAAGCGGGTGGAGACCCATCTGCAAAAGCTTTGCACCACCCTTTCCCTCACGACCCCATTTTTTCCCTGAAAAACCCTCCAAAAGCATTTCCATCCATCCACATCCATCAAAGGTGGCCCTTTCAAAGGGAACTGCCGACCACCAACGGCCATTAGTCCGGCTGTTAAAAACAAGCTTTTTCTGGAACTGTTGGACAAATATTTCCTTTTCCTCCAGTCTGCTGAGGGCAGAGAGACAGGCAGAGAGAGAGAGAGAGAGAGAGAGAGAGGAATGCAAAAAGGAGAAAAAGCAACAGGAAAGCGTGTGTATGTGTGGAATGCCTGGCATGCAAAGTCTGAAGAGGAGCAGGAGGACCTCCAGCAGCCACATCAAGATTCAACACCTCTGTGGTGGAGGAGAGAGGCCATCTGGAGAGAGACAGAGAGAGAGAGAGAGAGAAAGAAAGGAGTGGGAGGGGGTATAGAGAGAGTGTACATGTATGTGAGCATGCATGTGAGTAGGGGTCTTTATGTGCACAAGTGTAAACATGCATGGGGCAGGGGTGTGACAGAGAGAGGGACAGAGAGGGAGAGAGGGAGGGAGAGAGAGAGAGAGAGAGAGAGAGGAAAGGAGGGAGACAGGAAGACAGATTGGGACAAAGAGGCAGGGAGAAACAGGAAGACAGAGAGAGAAACAAAGACAAAGACAAAAGCGAGCCAGCAAGAGAGAGTGTGTGTGAGAGTGTTTGTGTGTGTGTGTGCGTGTGTGTGTGTGTGTGTGTGCGTGTGTTGGGGGGCAACAAAAGAGAATAGTTGCAGGCTTGCCTTGGGAAAGCATTCCAGGACAGTACAAACGTGGATGAGGAAGCACGTGTGTAGAGACACCATCTACACAAGCAGGAAAGAATGACAAAAATGCACCCTTGCCCCCACCCTTGCACCCCCCCCCCCCCCTTACCCTCACAGCCTTCAGCCTGTCCTCAGCGTGTAAGGCATCTTCCACATCCACTTGAACAACCACTGACGCCACCCAGCGCCAACGACAACCCCTCCGCCGCCCCCGGCCCCCCAGCAAGGCAACAGGTCGTGCTGCTCAGGTGTCCCCGTAGGGCCTGAGTGTGCGTGGTCATCTCCCCTTCTGTTGCTCTCCTCTCCTCTCCTCTCCCTCTGCTTGCACAAAATACCCACCCATGAGGGGGAGGTGCAAAGGTAAGGAGCAGAGGATGGTGAGGGCGATGATGTTGATGACGACAATGATGGGGATGATGATGATGACACTGAATAGTAATTATAATACAGATGCTGCTGATGGTAATAAGGAGACATAGGAGGTCCAATTGATGATGATGATGATGAGTAATTATAATGATAATAATAATGGTGATAACGAAGATGACTGATGATGATGTGATGAGGAAGATGAAGAGACAGAGCAGGACAACAGTGGAGTGGAGGAGGCAGACGCAGAGTGTGAGGTGGTTATTCCCACAGGTACGTGTGTGTGTGTGTGTGGTTTGGCCAGGTGTGTACAAGCAAGGCTGCGGTCGCAAAGGGGGAACCCGATCTGCTCTGACCCAGATGCTGTGGCTGTTCCCGAAGTAGGTCAGTGCCAGCGGGGCAGGGCATGGCAGGGCAGAGCAGGAAACAAGGTGAGACGCCCAGCCAGGTGCACAGGAGGTGGAGGTGTTAGAGGGGAGGCGGCACCA
>PYXC01002775.1:4765000-4905000 GCA_015244755.2 Tenualosa ilisha | reverse complement strand
GCACTCTTCCCATGGAATCTCCCCATCTCTACCCCTGTGTGCTTTGTCTTACGGTTGGATGAGTGGACAGACACTCCAGAGCCCAACAGTGTCATTATGAAGCAGAGGTTAACTTCTTCTTCTTCTAAACACAATTGCCGTTGTGTGAACAACATTACAGGTCTAGGGAAATGTCCGGGGTGGGTTGACAGGGAAAAAAAAAAATGGACCAAAACGTTTCACCCATCCTGAGAGTTTCTTTTGTTCAGCAACAGCAGTTTCTCTGCAGACACAGAACTAAGCTCAACAACGCCATCTGTAGGAGAGTCTGATGATCTACAGATGTCGGCTGGAGTTTAGCCTGATATCAGTTCATGTAGTCGGTCCTACACGTAGAACGTAGTTGGTGTTTGTGTGTGTGTGTGTGTGTGTGTGTGTGTGTGTGTAGTGTAGTGTTATTATATCGACACAGTAATATGATAATCCCTATTCCTAAGTCCTATTTTTTTTTCTTTTCTTCCTTCGTTATATAGACTACTTTTATTTTGAAATACACCTTCTCTGCCAGTCTGCCAGTCTGTGTTGACTATTAGGCAATTTCCTCTTTCTGTGTCAGCCCACATTTAGAAACAGCACACGCAAACACTGTACACAAATGTGAAGACAGAAGTGAGCTGAATTGATTGATACGTCTCCCCTATTTGTAAAGCATTTAAATACATATAGGCCAAATGTTCAGATCCATCACCACTTCTACTACTACTACTACTACTACTATTACTAGTACTACTACTACCACCACTACTACTACTACTACTACTACCCCTACTACTACTACTACCACTACTACTACTGCTGCTACTACTACTACTACTACTACTACTACTACTACCACTACTACTACTACAACAATAAACTTTCAGGGAATTTTCATCCTAAAAAAAGTAGCCTTTCATTTAGAATCTCTGAGTAGGCTGAAACAAATATTATACTGACATGAAATCAAGACAATATGCTACTGTTAGCTAAGTGCAATAGAGAGGTCTGGCATTCACCAGTATGAAGTTTGATGCAGAGAACAGTGCAGAAGTACAAAGGAAACTGCCGCTCCAAACCTTTCCAGTGGCACACTATTACACTCATTGCAATATTTGCCTCTGACAATGCATTAACCTTGCTTACTTCATCTGAAAGGCCAGAATAAAACCTCTACTCAGTAATCACATAAAAACTATATATATATATACATATACACACACCACATATGATACCATGACACTGAATATTCACATAAGACAGTTTAAAGTTCAATAGTAAAGAAATAAGAAACACCAAGAAACACACAGCAATCATACAGCAGGTGACATCATCAGTCTCTTCATTGACAAGATATGTGAATCACAGCAAAGGAAAGTCCCTCATTCCAGCCTTAGAAGAGGAAAAATACACAGGCATTGGAACTTCGGTTAATCTGGAGAGAGGCCAGGGCTGAGATATCTGGGATAAAGGTCACATCAACCAATTTAATGCAAAGCCAAAACGTCTAGAGACAGACTGAGAAAAACCTTTGAGACTATGCTGTGTGTCTGTGTATGAATGTGTGTGTGTGTGTGTGTGTGTGTTTGTATGTGTGAGTGAGTGAGAGAAAGAAAGATGGGGGGAGAGAGAGAGAGAGAGAAAGAAACAGAGAGACTAAATAATCTATCTGTAAAATGCAAGCAAATGGAAGCTGCCTCTCATCAGTGAGACAGAGAGACCAGTTGTGTTGGATATGACCTGCCTACCTGCTTCATGTGATCCAATCCCGTCCACATTCATTCACTTTAACTTCAGCATGCAATTACAGACAAAGCATCATTCAAAGAGAGAGTCAAGAAGAGAAATGTTTTTGAGGACCGGTACAGAAAAGAAACAAACCTACAGCCATGACAAAAAATGAGAATCAACCTTACTCTAATTGATCGCAAGTCCCTAAAACAGATAACTGAAACACTTAAAACACTTCCAAGGTGGTTCACACACAAATATTTTTCAGATACCCAACAACGGCTTCATCCCAGATGGTAAACATATACCACCATGACATTCTCATTAAGAAAAAACAATAACATTGTCCACATCCCCACTACCCCTGCAATCCAGCCAAGTTACCACTAGAGAGCAGTGTCTTATCACACACAGTGTTCCAACAATTATTTTAAGAGGTTTATGCTCCTATGCAATGCATAATTGATGTTGTTAGTCAAGGATGTCATCTGATCACCTCACAAATCCCCAGTCCACAATAAAGGGGGCCACCCAGTCCATTTCCTAATGAGACAGACCACAAACACTGTTACCAGGCAGATACAGGCACTCAAGCAGTGGGGAAGAGATGGCCTAAGGCCATTACATCACACCGAAGAGGAAGCAGAGTGACTGAGGGCACCAGCAGAGAGCTGCTGACTTTGGACACATGCTAGCCCTACAACTGTGGTTCAGACTGAGTCATTATTTCAGCAGCACTGTAGCTCTTTCAGGTCATAAACGTGTTGCCCTCTCTCTCACACTTTGCTCCATCCCATCAGAAGCCTCATTTAGTTAAGAAAAGAGATTTTATGGACAAAAAAAACTAATTTACTACAATTCCAACACTTACTTCAAATTAAATGAATCATCTAGAATGTTTATTGCTCAGACTTAGACTATACACCCAGATAAGTTATATCAACACAGGCAGTGAAAGAGACACCCTGTCACCCAGAAAACTTATTTTTCCTGTCAAATGCACTTGGAGGAATACAAGAAATACCAAGGGGAAAAAAACTATTAATTACTGATATAATTAATTACATCCTGTTCACCTGTCCTGTTCAACTCTCCCATTTATTTGGGTGCATTATGAAATAACTGACTGATCCCAGAATACCACCTTGGCACAGAATATCACTTTGCTGTTCAGCTGAAATAATGCATCAACCAATTATCAAGTAATTAACTGCTTATTTTTATAGGAGAGCTTTGATAAGCAGTAGCGTTCATCCACCCAGAAGTATCTAGCCCTATGTGTGTGCCAGTTAGCAGTCAAATGTAGCTAAGCTATTAACTAAAAGTGAAGCAGATGGTTGTAGCCTAGCTATTATCTAACAAACAGCAACAACCTCTAAAACATACATCTCAGTTAACTAGAGCATGACAACTAAGTGTTTTTTTATCTTGGTTTTATCTTGGTTAGTTGTATAGTGATGCTATTCAGTCCCACTGGAGAATATGCTGTTCTTGCCACCCAACTAGCACATTTGCTAAGTTGCCACGCCCAGCTGAAATGTCCTACAATATATTTTTCCACAAACTGTAACTCTTTTTTGGCAAGGGGATTCATGATGTGGGTTATCTAACACACTCACCAAACTCAAAGTGGGCCTTCAAGCTAAATGTCGAAACACCACTTGTAGTTCCATGAACAGCATTTGTGGGTTGCAGCTTGTTTGGCTGGACTAAAAAGTGTGGGCCTCAATTAAGAGGCCGTACACACACAAGGACAAGAAGCTTAGGGCTAAGATAAGCAGGGCGCCAGAAGCAGCTAATTCAACATCTATGATTCAACATGATGAGGTAAACTACCATGCTAACTAGCCAGATAAGCTAAATAGTACTGTATACATTTAAAGCAAGTTTTCAACATTTAAAGAGTGTTTGAGCAGAGACCTTTACATTGGCTATCTGTCAGGAGCAAGCTCAACATTACCTTGATGTGTCAAGGCCTCAACAAGCAGCCAACCTGGCTTTAACTCTTTTCAACCTCCCAACAACAGCAGCTAGGCTATTAAAGTCAAAGGTCAAAGGGGCATATTGAACACTTCAGGCAGGAGTCACCGGGTACAAACCTGAGTCGCAGTGAACCCTAAGCAACTGAGATAGCTGCTTGTTGCATAATACTACCGACAACATGTATAGAATATAGAATATGACCAACCTTGATCTCTGGCTGTTGGGAAGTGCTCTGGATGCCGAAGTGAGAGGAACCTAAGAGTGTGTGTGGGGGAGAGAGAGAGAGAGAGAGCAAAAGACCAGTTAGGACCTGTCAGTTTATTCATGAAGCTCTGTGAACGTGTCTGTGGCTTCCTTTTTGAAGCTTTACGCTGAACGGATCCATGCTCTCATAAGTGGTTTATCATGGAGAGCTGACCCTGAAGCCCTTCAAACTGCATGCCGAGTTAAAGTGAGGTGGTGGTTTTGAGGAAGCCCACACAAACACAAACACACACACACACACTTATGCCTAACAGAGACTAACCTCATTAATAAAACACTAATGTGAGCTGATTAAACTTTTGAGATCACATTTGCTAAATTCAGCCCAGATCACAGCCCATTCGTTCAACTTGGATGTTGATATTGGTATGAGACAGGAAAGTTTTGAGCCTGATTATCAAATCGTCAGTCAGTCATGCAGCCGTTAGCTGTTAGCCTTTATAGTAATTCTTCTACAGCTCTACTAGAGCTGGCTTGCCAAATGTGGATTGACGCTACTATGTGTAGTCCTCATGGAATGCTTTTGGTTTTGACGTGTTCTGAACACAGCTTTGCATACACCGGGGTAAATCAACCCATAGCACTGTTGTTCAAGGTTGCAGAGTACAAACTGCCAGCTAACGGTAACAGATGAAGTTACAGATTGCTAGATTGTGTCTATGGTCTATGTTGCACCTATGGTGTACCCAATTTTCTTGAATTTTACTGACTTGGTGACCTCGAACAAGAGGGCTATGGGTGGATTCGCAGTGGAATATTGCTTTAATTAAGCAGCCACAGGTGGTAGATTGCCGGCCCTAAACTATTTTGTATGCTAACTTAGCATATATGGACATATCCACAGTGCTTCAGTGGCTTTTGACATTAGATTAATTCAGTTGTTTCTTCACATCTTTACTTAAACTTAAGCTACTACACATCTTTTCAGCCCAGATCCAAACCTTAAGTTTTGTTTCAGTGGAAATCTCCACTGAAGTGTTTTCTAATCACATACAGGAAACTGTCCAGAAGGGGAGGGATTTAAGTGACAAACACATGCAAAAGTGTGAGAACGTGTGTGTATTCCTGCCTCTGCAAAAGTGTGTTACAGTCATGTCTGAGTCAATTGTTTTCTAGTAATTGGCTAGTAAATTTTAAGTGGCACACCATGGCCTGGGCGGATACCCAGCCAGCCCTGGAGTGAGTCAAAGTCTCCAGTCGAGTCTCTTTGCAGACTTCATGTGAAATAAGTCGGCGTTCACCATGGAAATGCAGTATCAGGCCATTTATCTGTGCTCAATGCAAAATGTATTAGAAAAAAGAACCCTCATCGGGCTCTGAACTGGATTTATTGCTAAGCAACAGACGTGCAGGTTCACAGAAACAGGTTATGTAAAAGCAGAGCTGATTGGAAGCACAAGCTTATTTACCGGAGTGACAGGGACATAAGCGCACAAACACACACACAAACACACACAGCCATGTCAACAGTGGTAGCGAGTACTCAAAAGACGAGCTTAGATCTCCCTGTTTTTGAAATCAAATACTGTAAAATTTCAAGCTGGCAAAAGAAAATCCTAGGCTGAAGAGTACATAAACACCTCCCCCCATCATACACACACACACACACACACACACACACACACAATGAGCCCAATCCTCCCAATCATCATCATCATCAGGACATTCTTAAAAGGTGAACCCAGGAACACTTCCAATAAATGTGATGTCAGTAAAGAGGGGAAACACACAAGCCTGAAGGCATAAACACTGGGATTGGAGCAAATGGCCCTTCACTAATTCCTTTTGTGGAGATAAAACATCATATATACATATACATATATATATATATATATATATATATATATATATATATATATATATATATATATAGACCGCACGGCAAAATGGAGCCTAAGAGTGGAAACACACACAGGTGGACTCGAAATACCAGAGACCCAACGACAGGACACTGGGTGACTGAACAGAACAAGCAGCCACCAGGCTAAGCCACCACGAGGCCAAATGCGGGTATATGGATCACTAGGCAACAGGCAGGAAACTCGTCATGGAGACAGGAGAAAGGGAGAAAGAGAGAGAGAGAGAGAGCAAATGATAGATTCAGGGAAAGAGAAAGGACAACCCTCACAAAATGTTTTATTGAAACATCAAGTCATAAAGTGTATGGCAAAGTCCAAATACACGACCACTTCCCCCCATTCTGTGACATGGCTATTTGAAGCCAGTCTGTCTAGGCAACACACAAAGGGAGAACACTGCCTATATATTACATATATACACACACACACACACACACACACACACACACACACACACACACACACATATATATATATATATATATATATACACATATATACATACATACACACACACACACACACAACAACACTGGAAAACAGCAGACCACAGCATGGTGTCTGTGAGGGTTACATTACAGTTAAACTGGCCTTGTTTCCATAGCACCCCAGTGCACAGATGAGATGAGATGAGATAAGAGCAGAGAAAAGAGAAATCCATGGCAGAGTGGTGCGATGGCCGAGCCATCCAACAGGTCACGTTTACACCAAACAAACACTGTATGCGTATGCCTATGTAAAACCTCAGGGTAACCAGCAGCATGTCAGACAGTAGCACTGCCATCACAAACGCAGGCAAAGGCACAACAAAGCCCTCTACTGTCTATTTATAAGCCCAGAGATCGGAGAAAAGCCAGAGCCCCCGACAGCTCCATCAATACGAAATGGACCATCTAGCCACGTATTAGCACTAATCATATCTGAGTCGCATGCCCGGCCCAGGGTCCATTTGGAATTCTACTGGGCGCTGCAGAGAGCTTGTGTTTGTACGAGGGAGCTCTGTTCTGGCCACCACTGAGGTGTTGAAATGCTTTATTACCTACTGTGTTCCGCAGTTGCTAGGCAACCTGTTACTTCCTCAGCCATCTTGTGTTTGACTTGCCGGAGTGTGAGTTACAATGAGTGTTTGTGTATGTGTATGCTGTCTTCAGAGGCCACGGGGGGAAACCAGAAGAGGGTGTTTGTCCACAATCCCCTCCATTCACATATTAGACAAACAGAGTCTCTTGACCCCTCATTAAGCGGGTATCAGGCTGATGTCTAGAGCCGTGTTACGACTGACAGCTTGTGTCTGGGTGGTTCATCAGCTGCTGTGTGGCTTTTACCGCCTCTGTTGTCTCCTGAGCTGGCAGCCTTGGCTTGTGTAACACCCATTTATCAATTGGCTGGCAGGCTAGGGGCCCTTGAACGTGCCTGCTCCCTGGTTCTCAGGGAGTCTCCCAAGTCGTTCCACCCATAGATACGGTAACCTAGATATCCCATTGTCCGTCGAGTTCTAGACCCCAAAGCAGTATCTAGGTTACTATATATATATATGGTTCCACCAGTGTGGGCATCAATCATGTATGAAAGCCAAGCCACATGGCTTAGCACAAGCCAGCAAGGCACTCCAGTCAGTCAGTCAGTCAGTCAGTCAGTCAGTCAGTCGGAGTGGATTGATGGGTCAGCGGATCTCTCCTCTCGGTCTCTCATACTGTAATTAATGGCTTGTGTCCATGCTGCACGCCACTGGCTGTTGGCCCGTCTCTGTGAGGGTGATAAACGAGCCTGGACTGAAAATGCATACGCTCAGGGTCAACGGAGGGGAGGGGAGGGGAGGGAGGCAGAGAAAGAGAGAGAGTCTAAACTACTAGGGAGGAGACAGAAAAAGGAAGTGTGAAACCAGAGGGAATTAGTGTGTGTGACAGTGAGATCGAACAAAAGGGTGTGGGAGAAAAGGCATAGAAGACTGTGGAAAAAAGGTGGATGGGGAGAAGAAGAGAAAGACAGAGAAAGGAAATAAAGAGAGAGAGAAAATTAAAGTGGTAATTAAAGTCAGAGCAAGAGAGGAAAAGAGCCAGGTGATACTCAAACAGGGAGAGAGAGAGTCAAGGAGAGACAAAGAGAGAGAAAGAAAGAGAGAAAGAGAGAGAGAGAGGCTCCACTGAGAGTTGGCAGCACACTAATGAATGAGTGAGCTCTCTGGTGGCACACCTAATAGGACTATACGTATAATCCCAACGCACGCTGGGTTGGGTGCACCGCAGACAAAGTACCAGCTTACGCCAAAGCACCCCTTCTGGGAACACCCAGTGCAGATATTGGTACACCAAAGACCAGAGAATCCCCCAGGGGAATCGATTTGTTTGGGGGTGGAGTTTGTTTGTGTGTGTGTGTGTGTGTGTGTGTGTGTACATGTGTGTACGTGTTTGTGGGTGGGTGAGGGGGTTGTTTGTTTTTTCAGACAGAAAGACCATGATGTAGTTATCTGCTCAAGCTCTAGCCAAGTTGACACTACTCAGGCTCTGATTCAGTGCGGTCTACGTCAACTGGGATGATCAACACCATCTTCCATCAACCTGGAACTGTACTTAAAGTCAGCCTAATTCCTTGTGGACTGCTGGTGGATCTTTCTGTGAAACATGCTGTCTCTCCCTTGATGTACATCACTGTAAATAAAACTCTGATCTGATTTTTCTCAACGTCCTCTGACTTCATCTATAATATCAATGAGAAGAAACCTTCCTTATGTAATGTCAAAAATACCTCAGTACTATATTATCCAGATGTTCTCTGAAGTGTACCAGGATGGCTCTCCTAGATCACATTAAACACAATTTCTAAAACGAATAGTTCCAGTCCTTGATGGTGATTAGTTGAGTTGTGTTGTAAAATCCACAATATACCACAGCTCCAAACACATGATTGATAGATAGATAGATAGATAGATAGATAGATAGATAGATAGATAGATAGATAGATAGATAGATAGATAGATAGATAGATAGATAGATAGATAGATAGATAGATGTACTTTATTGATCCCAACCTGGGAAACTCACTAAAAAAAAAATTGTGTTCTATATTGCTGCGCCTTAGGAAAGTGAATGGTGGCTGCCATTCAGCTGGAGAAAATATATTTCTTGCCGGAGGGTTATCGATGAATAATTCTCTTGTTGTGTCTCCCCTTAATGAAACGATTCCAGGTTAATGTTGGAACCCTTTTTAGAAAAGCAATAAACCTCTGGAGTCCCTGAGTTATGCTCGTTTTACCACTGTTAAAGGGGTTTAACGGCACTCCGCTATGCTACGCTCCACGTCGTGCCTAACAACTGCCCTACCCATAAGTAGTAAAACAAGCTTAGGCAGGTAAATAAAAACCTCTGTTCAAGCTGCTTTCTCCACTATTGGGCCTGCATCCATAATGCACAAAATCAAGGATCACATTTTAATATATAATGGTATATTTCCTCCAAAACAGAGCTTTTGTGATCAAAATAAATACGACTGAACAGCTTTCTGAATTATTGCCCAATCCATGCTCTCCTGTATTTGTTTAGTGCCTGCCCCACCGAATCCTAACAATGCCAGATCACCGAATATCTGTGAAATGCAGAAAACAGGCAGAACAGCAACGGTCTCGTTTTTAGCTTTATGCCTAAATAAGAGGAGCCAAGGGACAAACAGCTGCAGCTAGTTTTGGAGAAGATCATTATTATTGTTTCCAGTGCAGTTCGAAAGGAATAACATGTCAACAGTGAGCCAAACCACAACTTGTTATGTTTAGGAAATGTTGAGATGTATCTAATCGCTTGGTTGTCAGCCATTACTCTAAACTCGTTGTACAGCTGGTCGACTCGGTCTACAATAACTCTGTTGCTTCTTTTAATTTGAAAGCTCCCAAAATACTGTAGATGGTTTGGCCCACTGTTGTAACTTGTAGCTTGTGAATTTTTGAGCATGGCTCTATGTGTTAGTTTTAATTTTGGGTCAGTTCAGTGAACTTCATGAATGTTGGTTTTGACCACATTTGAAGTTGTATTTCATGTCAACCTTACGAACACAACACGCTTCCTAAAGTTTTCAAATGAGGTTGTAACAGTAACATTGTGATAACAAAGCAGTTACCTGGTTATGCTGGTTAGTATGAAATCCTTACCGCTTAAGCTTACTGTTGTGAAGTGTCTGTTTACACTCTCCAAGCAGTGGATGTGCATATCATTTCTTATTCAGCTACTGCTGAAATTTAATTCCAAAAAGTTCTGTTCTTATTCCCTTGCAATTCTGACATGAGCGAACTAATGTAAATATATTCACTTACGTGCCATCACAGCCTGCATCACTGACAAGCTACAGCAGCGAATCAGAGCAGAGCTAATTACCATAGGTGGAAAATCCAGGCACTTTACTCCAGGGCTATTTCAATAAGTTACAGAGGACCTGGTTATGGTCTCCTTGTACCGTTTTCAGCCCAACTTAAATTACATAGCATCTCTGGAGACCTCAGAAAACAATTTAGAATATCATATAGCTCATCCAAGGACAAACAGAATGAAAGGACAGACTTGACAAAGTGTGATGAACATAAGAACCTACCTAAACACTCTTCATTTACATAGCTTCCTGGGCAAATATGGCACTGTATGCTTCCTGACCTGCTATCAAGAATAGACTGGCAATAATGTGGTATATGATGTGACAGTGGTACTTACACACACACACACACACACACACACACACACACACAAACACAGAACAATCAGGCCCTTCACAGCCACAGTTTTCTGTATGGCAACTGCCACCAGCGTCTCAAGGGCCAATGAAAACACAGAAGCCTGTTTCCACAAATAACCCACAGCTCTGCTCCTCTCACAGTAGCCCACTCACAAACCATTCCCTGTCGATCACATACGCACGCACACACACACACACACACACAAAATCCCCCTCATCCCTTAAGTAATATTCTGAGGGAATAGAAGCAATTTTCAACCATGTTTCACAACAGAAGCCACACGTGGGACTGAGTGCCCCTGAGCTGATTGGAAGTAAAGAGCTCACAAGGACGTCACAAACCCCATGTGGACGCCTCTGACTGCGTCTGTCTGGCAAACTCTGGCATGTTGTTTATTCACCCATGAGAATGACCATGACGATCATGACTGCACGTGACGTAAGTGAGACAATGAAAGCCTTCAAATAGATAAGAGGAGGGTTTTATTTTTATTTATTTTACGCATCACAAAATGATACATTACAGGGCCCTTTTTGATTTTAACTTTCTCTCTTCACAATTACGTGTCATCGTGGCCCAGATTTTGCTTCAGCTGCGTAGGACAGCATAGAGTTCTCACTGTCTCTCCAGCTCTACCTTTTCTTTACAAACAAACTCGGCAACTTATAACGCCTTGTTTGTGTGTTTGTGTATCAATTATATATCTTATCAAGGAATGAGACTCTCCACTTTATAATCCTTGCTTTCTGAACTACATTTACGACAAGCTCACTGTAAACTCTCACAAAGTTCCCTATGTGCACTGACTGTCAGGATAGTTGACGGTTTCTGATAATTAGCTTTTACATTGGTAAACAATTGTAATGAGCCTATAGTTACAAGCTAACTACGAAATGAACCCTGAACTGCAGGGGAACACACAGAGCTACTTTGGATAGTAAACTAGTATAACTACACTACACATGTAGTTATGCCTAATATAACTCTAGCCCCCAGTACTTCACAAAAATAGACATTTACTGGAAAAGAGTGACCATCCTGAAACGAACGTCCTTCGGGAATTTTCGACAACCACGCACAGAGCCCATCAAGACAGAAGGTCAGAAGACAAAGAGAGAGATCCAGAGAGTCAGAAAGCGAGGGCAGCCTAAACAAGACACCGACTGGACTCAGCTATTTCATTCCCAACTTGTTTGAATGGGCAGCCAACGTTGCTCGACATAGACAACCAAGATAAGGCCAGCTAAGCGTTTCCCATTCACTCTCTTCTGTTGGCACGGCAACCCATGTCTCAACTCAGTGTATTCCAAATCAGTGGTGCCTAGCGGACCTTGGCTTGACCCGTGGTGAAGAGGGGTGAAGTTAGCCAATGCCTTATTAGCCAATGTCAGTGTTGCGCTTGGACGAGGCCAGTGTTCAAACAGATCAGTGTGTTTTTCACACTAACAAGGTTTTTGAAACTTATAGAAAAGGAAAGAGCATATAAGCCAAGGTGAATTTCAAGTTAAGTGTAGATCCCCTCTGCACTGATGTCATAATCAATTTAGCATATTTAAATAATCCACTAAACAAGACACTAAAAACTAAAAACTAAAAAACAAGACACTAAAAACATATTCTACCTTTAAATGTTTAAAGCCCTCAAAAGTTTCATTATAATATTTAATAGTAATTTAATGAATCAGATGAATGGAGACCAAGTCAAATGACAGACAGTATCAATGGAGAGACAGCATGCTTCACCTAAAGATACACCCTTTCTAGCTAGGGAATGGGAAAGAGCCTAACTTTAAGTACAGTTCTAGGTTGATGGATGATGGCATTGGTCTTTCCAGTTGACATAGACTACAACGAATCAGACCCTGATCAGTGCCAACTTGGCAAGCTGCTGTTACTACTACTGCTACTACTGCTGATTCAGGGGATGACCCCAAACAGTACAGATATTGAAACGTAACAACAACATAATATTCCACCATGATGACACTATCATAAGATATAACCAGGAACAGAACAAAAAAAAACAGTCATATGTCAATTGTTCAGGTATTGAAATATAAGGACACTGCACATGGCTATGAAAATAATAAGACAAACATTCTGATTTCAATACTCTCACCTTTCCTACCCATTCCACATAGTGCAAAAAAGTACAACCCAAACAACTACATCTCCCCTAAGGATTCCAACAGCACCTCTCCCATTGACCTCCACTGCAGCAGCCAGGACGCCTCGGAGTCATCTCCCACAGCGCGCAGTGGAGCAGTGTTGAAAGTCTGTCACAAACACTTGAAAAGGGCAAAACAAGTTGGCCAGACAAGAGCAGTGGTGCTCTATCCCAAACAAATTAACAATAACAGGGTGCCTGACTGGGCGGTTAAGACTAAACACAAAGTGCCCACCAAGAGGCTGGCTGTTGTCATACAGAAAGGTAGCACTGGCTATCAGCAATAACAACAACAAGTTGAAAAAGTTGCTTGAAGGACAAGCAACTTAAAGAAAGGTTTTATATATTTTTTTTAAATCTGCTGTAATGCACACACAACAAAGATTTTTGTATCGGTTTAGCTCACCAACACTCAAGAGACTCAAGACTGTGACTTAATGCTGAAGACCAAAAGGCCTGCATGTTTCTGTGCAGCTAGACTGATGCAAACTTATGAGTGGTTGGAGTCAGACATCGACTCGAGTGACCCTGAAACACTGCAATGCATACTGTAAATTACAAACAACCCTAACAGAGTCAACCTCCAGACAAGAGGACAGAGGAGGAGGGGCTAAAGCTGGACGCATCTGCAGGGTCACACTGTTACAATCGCCAGGACACACACACACACGCGCGCGCACACACACACACAAATTGACGCATCTGCAGGGTCACACTGTTAGAATGATCAGGACGAACACAGACACAGACACACACACACACACACACACACACACACACACACACACACACACACACACACACACACACACACACACACACACAAACGTCACGCTACAGTGACAGAATGTGTCATGTGTCAGCATGTCCCTGTGCCCTGGCCTAGGGTAGAATGCCTGCTTGGAGCACATTCCTGAAAGGAGCAGGGAGAGGGAGAGACAGACAGACAGACAGACAGAGAGCAAGAATAAAGGAATGAGAGGGAGAATTTGAGAAACTGGTGAGAAAGAGATGGGGAAGCAAGAATGAAAGAGAGAGAAAGAATAGGAAAGAGAGAGAATGAGAGAGAAAAAGAGAGCGAGAGAGAGAAAACAGAAAGGAGAAAAAGAGAGAGCTGGAAAGAGAAAGAGGAAGAGATAGAAAAGCGGACAGAGCGCCCAGGACATGGGTTAGGGGGCGGACACAGTAGAGCCCTCATGTGGCACCTCATATGGCTGACGCTGATGAGGGCTGACACAGGCAGCTATCACAAGGGCAGCACACAGCACTACACACACACACACACACACACACACACACATGACTCATAGACATTCCTCAAACTGAGAAGAAAAAAAAGGGCACACCAACACTTCTCATGATATACATTATCTGTGAACGCCACATACAGCATGTGTTGTACATGCTAGGCTTCAAACCAGGACATTACATAGGAAGGTCCCCAGCTCAGAGTACGGCAGTATGCAGTTGTACTGGCTGCTGGTACATGACCTATGCATAACAAACATAAATGCAGCCTAGGAGTTGCTGATGCTCCATGTGATGGAAGCTGAAAAACAGAGGAACTGTGCAGCAAGTCCAGCACAGGTCTAATTTGGTCTGGTTTGGAATTGAATTTTGAATCTTGGTGGAGGCAATACTGGGAGGGGTGAGAGCATGTACTTTAAACTAGCTAGTGGTCCAAGTTAATCTTGTGGTGGTGGTAGTAATGATTATGTGTATTGGGGGGGGGTGGCTTGGGAGGTCTTTAGGATGGTCTTTTCTTGTTGTTGTTAGGCTGGTGGTGACACAGACTGGATCTCCCCTCAGGCTCAGTATAATACTGGAGTAGTCGAGGTAACCACATGGAGAGGCACCAGCTCACGAGACAGACTCACACTGGGGTCCACACACTGTAGCTAAGCAACAGGGCCCAGTCCCACGTCATTACCATCCAGAGGAAGGGGGAGGGAGGGGGGGTGGGAGGGGGGGGACTGAAAGAGCTAGAAAAATCTTCTGGTGGTGAGAGACTGACATGTTGTTGTTGGCAACGGTGGTGGTGGTGTTGTTTGGGGCAGTGGAGTGTGAACAGCTGATCTTCCACTCATTACGAAGACTCAACTCGTTGTCAGTATATGTTAAAGAGACTGTTCACCCAAAACTGGATATGCTGCTCATAGCAACCCTGGCAAGTGGACGCTCACATAAAGTCTACTTGGCATTGAACACCAAATTAGCTTCTTAGCACAGTATGGGATATCTCCAAACGAAATCCACAAGGAATAGGTCTGCATACTTCAAATTTGAGGCACAGTGTGAGCCCATTGCTGGTTTTCCTCCAAAGTGACACCAAAAATGCTGAAACAAGTTTCAATATGCAAAAACTGAAAAAAGTAAAGGTTTAAAAAGTGGGGATAAGTTCAGTCCCTCTATCTTGACCTTTCAATGCACTCATCAATTAAATTTCATCTACTGCTTGCTGGGTGCCTTCAAAGTTAGAGAAACGTTAACTGTTAACTGTCTCATTTGTCTGGTCCACTGATGAGGTGTTTACATAGTGGCAAACACCCAAGCAGCAGCCTTAGGGGTTACAAGGAGACTTGGCCTACTGGCTCAGGAAAATTGTGACGTTCATTCATGTTCCAATAGGGTGGAATATGAGCAGACAGCAGGCACAATGAAGGAGAACTGTCTCTGAGAGGAAGGCAAACACTTACTGGCTAGCAACTCCATTCCACAGATGATTCAGAATTCTGCTTGATAAATCTCATGTAAATATACAATTGACTAAACAAACACAATAAATGATACACAATAAACACAAACAAGAAATTAACAATAGCATATTGAGAATTACCAGACAATCAATAATCAAATGGCTAAATATATATATATGTATAGCCTAGATTTTTCAACAAGATCACATCACAAACATAACAGCAACGATATTCACATCAGCATTCATATCATTCATATGATTACACACAAACAAACACACACATACACATATAAGTCTCCCCAGGAACCAAACACTTTGATCAGCATATGAGAGCATCATCCTACAAAATGATGGTAGGCAAAAAAAAAGATCTAGACCCACGTCCCATTGCACACAACCAAACACAATTAGTATCTGTACAATGGGAGCCACAATCCACAATACCAAGTCAACCATGAGCCTCTCACTGTCAGCTGAGAGAGAGTACACTTTAGCTCAGACCAGATGCTCTCTCGCTCTCTCTCTCTCTCTCTCTCTACGTCTTTCTCTCTGACGCTATCTCCGGTCAATCTTTCTTTCTCTCCCTCTCCCTCTCTGTCTGTGACTCTCTGGCCCGCACACGCCTCCATCAGAACCTGGTGACACAAGTATGGATTTCAAGAACTAGTCAGGTCAAGAAATCATGTAGAAATGTCTAGATAAACTACGCTGAATTGCTACTACAAATTGTCTTATGTGAATGGAAAGGACAAGAAACTTGTGTTCTTTACTTCTCAAGGAACCTTAGGCCTGTCCTTTAAGTGTTATAAGTGCAGCCATTGATAAAAGTGCATTTTTTCTGTGCAGAGATAGTGTTAGGACAGCTCTCACCCAAACAAAAAATAGAAAAGCACTCAGAGAGCACAAACCTCCACCAAGGCAATATAGGGTCAAATTCCAGACTGTGTTCTGGATCACCACCAAAATTTAATCATCTGTTCCTTGGCCTTATACCCACGTTGTCTAAAAATTTCATCCAAATTCACGCAGTATTTTTCGAGTTATCTTGCTCACAAACAGACAAATGCAAGTGAAAACATAACCTCCTTGGCAGAGGTAATAATAATTAGCAACCCGTCTTAAGAGCCTCTTAGTCAGTTGACTGGGAGCCAGGGTTTTTTGGTCGACTGACTAGGGCATTCACCTCCCAAACCAGAAGTTGCTGGACTGCGTACGATGGCCTTTGGACACATGTCTGTGAGTCAGCTCTGGTCTGAACTTCCTAGAACTTGTTAAAAGAAGAATGTTGCTTGAACTAGGTATACTCAAGATAATGGACCTCCCCTAATGGAGCTCACACTCCCTGCAGACACTGGACACTGCTTCAGCTCAATTTATACCTATGACTGTTTCAAATTCTACTCTATTATTTGGCAATGTGATATGCAGTACAGGCATAAGTGTGAGTCTTAACATAAAACTAAATTTTTTGTTTGTGTATATATATATTATATGTCAACTATGCAAATTTTGTGATTTAGGTAAATTACTTCTGAAAAACAATTACCCATGTGGGATCAACAGTGTAAACCTGTCCATCATAGGCCTAGTTGGGCTTGAGTACCCAAACAGCTAGGAGAGAACTGCATCCACTTCCAACCCACAAGCAATTAACAACTCAACATGCACAAACAGAGATATAAAGGCTGAATGTTTATCCTATAATCTTAAAAAAAAAAAAAAACCTCATTGAATGACGTTGCGCAGTTTCATATGATACATGATGGGAATGATGGGAAAGATAAATTCAAAATATTTATCTTTCCTGGGGACGTAGTCAAGGTGGGAGGTGTTTATTGTCAAGGTGGCCGCCTTAACTACAAAGCCTTGGGGGAAACCCTGATATTTTATTGTTATAATCATGATCATGTAGGCAATGATATCTTTTGATAAGCTACATTCAATGCAATCTTCTGTTGTGGGTGAGAAACATGGGCCATCCACTTTTGTTTCTAAGCACCTGTGCATGCAAAACAACTACATAGAGGTAAACAGAAGTAACATACCTCAAAATAGAAATAATGTGTGTGGGTAGAGCATTGATGTAAAGCAGGTGGGCTACACAAATTAGTTCAGCTGAGTCTCTATGTCCCTTTTGTGTTTTCAGAACGGACAGCTACCTCTGAATAGCCTCCTTTGCTGGTCAACCTCTTTTCTGCATACTCACCACTATTAAACGAAGACCTCACAGTCATCTGAGCAAATCATTCACAAAAACCTTATGTTCAGACTCAAACAGAACAGAAATGAGGAACACAATTAAGAGGAAAAAAGAATGCGACCCCTCGGACACTCATACCACAAATATTAAAATAAACGAGTAGGCTGTGTTGGATACAAATCCATTACTATAAGAGCGTTGGTCTTATAGCCTACACTGAGGCTTGGGAGACAGGGAGCAGCAAATGTGATGGGTTTGAATTGTGGTCTATACAGTAAACATCATACTAATTTGAGCCAACTTTTTCAATCATGTGCCTTTTCAGTCCAACAGGCTACACTTAATTCTAGAACATACCTTGGTATCTCTCATTGATTCTTAAAGTGATTGATACAAGCAAGCAGTATATGACTGTTTATGTCAACAACATTGAAGTTTCCGTGTTGCAACATGCTGATTCGTAATTCTGGAAACTGGAAACAGGTGGTCACTAATATAGAACTCTAAACAGTAATTAGCCTACAGACCATCGCCACTGGTCATGGAACACGCCGAAATAAATAACAAAAACACAAACATGTTCCTGAAAGTAAGGAAAACACCCATGACCGATAATAATTGCCTACAGAAATCTTTGGCCGTTTAGCTTGAAATTCCATTTCGGCAAAAACAGAAACTTTTCAGAAAGAAAGGAAAATGGTTTTGAAATGCTATTCGGGACTACATTCACAACTAATAAACAGACATCAGAATACTCACCTGACCTCACTTCCACCGAAGAAAAAAGTAGCCCTCAGCCCTCGTAGAAACAGTTTCTGAAAAATAACACAGTACTTGTGGTCTGTGACAACTGTAGAATTCGTTTGGTCTTCGTGAACTGTGTTTTATCTCTATCTTTAGACTGCGCGATTGGACAAGTATACTCTTCTTCCGACTTTTTTCACGTAGATTTTGACCGTCTGCATATGACAAGTTAAACTCCCTTCTCAGTTAGGCTGTGGAGTAATCAAGAGGGGCGACCTTTCACTATCGACGGACTGAACAGGCTACATGGAATGGTGGGAAGGTGTGAGGAGGACTTGGGTTTAGTTTCTTGATGTTTCTCAAATCCTGGGCGCCCTCTGTCTGTCAGCGCATTTTCTTTTTTTCTCGAAAATGTTTCACATATGATCCGTTTTTCCTCTGGCGGAAACGGGCTTCTAGATTAAAGTAAACCGTGTAAGTCAAATAAGTTGGCAAATGTATTTAAATGCAATAATATCTTGCATACGCGACTACTGTCGCCCTCACCTCAATAGACAAGCAATGTAAGAGTACGGTTTTGTTAAATCTTTGCTTATCTAGATGTTGAGGCATGGTGCAAGATAAACAGCACAGTAGTGACAAGATAGGTGTATCAACTCAACGGTGCATGGCAGACGAAAAAGATTGGAGGTGGTTGACCAATAATGACACTAAATATCAGGAAAAATTACACCACAAGAGGGCGATCTAAACCAAAAATAGCAGAGTCATATCATTTGGCCCCGAGTAAACTACAAAAGCCATTTACACGAGTTCGACTTGTAGGCTGTATGTAAGGGTTATAGCGGCAATGCCTTCTTATGTTAACAAGTTACCGTGAAATGGTTTTAGTTGGATAGTTGTAAGTTTAAACAAGAAAAGTTTAAATATGTAACTACAGGGCTGCAGTACCTAGGCTACATCACTGAAAGAACAAAGTAATAGCCGTCACTAACGTTTAAGTGTATGCTGTACCTTAATACCGCTGCAGAAATATCCAGCTAAAACAGCTTGTGCTGGTAGCTTGTTACAACTGCTGTAGACGGTCAAACCAGCCAAACCATAAAAAATGCGAAAACACAGTAAACTTGTCAGTCTAGCTAGTCCGGCTTCTGCTTATTGCACCATGTCCAGATGGCTGGTTATGATGGCATGAAAGACCAAAACGGCAGGTCATAAAACCATCAAAACTGGAAACGAAACGAAAATACACCTTCACGGCAAGAAAAAAACAAGAAAAAAAATCCAGTTAAGCTTCCTTATTCATCCATTCAACACCACCATCAAAGGTTCAGTTTTACAGTACAGCCTACTCGGCTTTCCAAATAACTATGAATGAGGAAAAACTCGCTCACCACAACTGAACTGGTACACAGGCAAGTCCTAAAACTAACCGTTAATTTCGGGAAATTGATTGAACTATAGACCCACTTTCACGGAAGGAGACGGACTTTTTAGTTGTTTTTAGCTCTTTGGGGTATACACCACAATCTGATCTTCTTCCTTGTTATCACACACCTGGTCTTTTCACCTGTAACTAAATATAATGAAAATTAAATAGAATTGCAATGGACAATTCTTTTAAGTCCAACGCATAGGTAACTCATGTAAAGGCTCTATAGGCCTACATAAATGAGTAACAGAACAGCAAATGAGTCAGTCTATCATACTTGTTGGATCCAAAACAAATATTCGAGGCATGTTCTGGGTCAATAGATTTTGTTTTCTCAGGATCCTTATCCTGAAATCTGTAAGAAGTCACTGACTGTAACTACAATGCATGGGGTGCAGCGAGAAGCCCATATTACTCATGAACTCATATTGTTTTTGACTATAAAACATTTTAACTTTATTGCTTGGAGAATACAGCTTCTGAGAAGGCATGTGAACACACTTCAACTAGAGATTACCAATCATCACAAGTTAAGAATTCACCACACATTCACAAAGCAACTTTTACACATCGCATCTGGGGGAAAAAATGCTCAGATATCAAAACATTGTACAAAGTGAAAGTCACTAATCGTGTGTATTTGTGTGTCTGTACAAACTTGGGCACTGTCCACACCAAAGCCATCAAATTCTATACAGAGGTCAAACACTATCGGTATATCACTTTTCTCTGTCTGGTAACTGAAGGGGTTTAAGCCTCTCTCCTGTCTTTGGTACTAGGGGTAAGAAAGAGGATATCTTTTCATTGCAATACTGGACTGAACATCAGGTAAAAGCTTTAACCTACTTACACCTTGACTGAACTAAAATTATCCAAAAGAGTAATGAACATCTTACATTAACAAATAAAACTCCAAATGCTTTTGAAAATAATGTCTGTATTATCCACTGAGCAAGACATGGGTAAAGGAGCCGTTCCTATAAAAAGGACAGAGAGAGAATGAAAACTAAACAACAAAAAAAACTATTCCCCATCCTCCAGTCCCAAAAATGCCTATTCAAAGAGCCACTAAGACCCCTTAGAAAATTTTTCATGCTGAACATTACAAAAAAAAAAAGTGAGGAACAATCATACAATCAACCTAAAAGAGGCAGTACAATCATCTTGTACATACTCAACAAGGGACAGCTCAGGAACAGATATTTCCATCAATCGTTTGTCTTTGCATCCCATATAATGCACGGGAAATTCAACTTTTTAAACCTTTGACAAATCCACACGAGATACCATGGGCCAATTGTTAAAAGTAAATAATTAAACAAAATGTGACCAAAAAAAAAAAAAAAAGTCTGTGCCAAGAGAGTTTAGACTGTGTCTGGTTCGTCTGAGTAGACAAATAACACGAACGATTATTGTCTAAAAGGGCCCACATGTAAGCCCCAAACAATTTTATCTTTTTTTGTCTTAAAAAAATGAAACACCCATGTAAGTGTATACTGCTCATTCTGGATTGCGAATGTCTCTGGGGCTTGTTGAGGGGGTGGGGGTGGGGGATAGAGGGGGGTTGTCCACAAACACTGCAGAGCTGGAGGAGGATAGACGAGTGTGCATCTCGCTCTTTTCTCTCCCCCTCTCTTTCACATGTCATCCTCCTCATCTTCATCCTGGGAGGAGCCAGCCTGCTGGGCTGCGCTGGCCGAGGCGGCCTCCAGCTGGGCCTGCTGAGCCGCCTGCTGCATCTGCAGCCACTCTTGCTGGGCCAGTTCTGCCTGCTGCTGCCGTGCCTAGACACATGTGGACAGACACACACAAAAGATAAACGGAAACAGAATCAAACCCAGGCATATCATACAGGGCACACTGACACAAAGCCATATGATGAACAACAGTCCCCAGAGACAGAAGTGGTGGATGAAGCATTGTAACACAAGTTATTCAACAGTTACAGCCAGTCAAACTATCGATTCATTTCTGAATGGACAAGACAGTATTAAAGAGTGAAAATATCACAGGATCACTCAGCATCTTGAATTGAATTGTATGATGGGAGAGTTCCATTCATTTGAAGTGATACGTTGCATTGTTTATTAACAGGAATCAGCCAAGATTAAAGACTGAAATGAAGAACAGAAAACAAAATTATGTCTTTAAATATGATTATCAGACAGTGGCCTCCAGGCTTGTGCCTACAACCAAGGGATCATCCATACCATCCCCACACTGGCTAATGCCATACTGCTCATGTATAGCTATAGGGGCTGGTTAAAAAAAATCAATAATATGAGATCACGTTCACATATCAAGGATCAAGCAAAGACGGCGAAGCTATGGTATTTCATCCAGCAGTAACACCTAGCTTACTTTTGCAAACAGTTCCTGTTGCTGACGTAGTAGTTCTTCTTCGGGAATGCCGAGGTTCTCCAGGCGGGAACTTGCCTTTCTCCTCTTAAGTGCTACCGTTTTACACTCCTGCAGAACATCTTTGACTTCAGCGATGTAGGACCCAAAGCCGAGACTTTCAAGTGCTGCACAATACAAAATATGAGGGTAAAATAGGTAAAATAAAGACGATGCACACAGCTCGTAAAGCAGCTGATACCCTGTAACGTTACACCTGTCATGTTAGAAGGTGGGTGTGTCCGTTCTACAGTTGTCTTATTCTGCAGATGCTTACACTCAAACTCGACAGATGGCTTCATAATATAGCTTAAATACTTATATACAATAGGATTAGATGGTCTGCTACATTTGTGTGACTTGTATCAGGTTCATAATAGCTTGCAAAAAAAGATGGGGATGACATGTTACACTGAGGTTAACGTTGACGTTGAAGATAACTTGAAATGACAGTCACTGATAAGAACATCTTTTTATGCACTCACCGTTGATGACGTGTTCGGGAGATATGGTTTTCTTCTCGGACTTGTTGCATATTTCATTAGCTTCCGAGGAAATCAGATGAATAAATTCTGTGCAACAATTGACTACAAGCTCCCTGGCATCGTTTGCTACCCGTACATTAGGGAGAGTTTCCTTTATCATTTTGTTGATGGCTGCCCTTGGAATGGTAAGGTCGTCGTCGTTCCCTGACGATGAGGCCATCTTTCTAATACCGTTTGTTGAAAAAGTCACAATAAGACAAAATAGAGTGAGAAAACGTTACCCACACTGGTGTTATTGGGAGGCTCGTAGCGGCCTTTCAACAGAAGCAACTTAGCTCGTTAGCAAGCTAACGTTAGCAACCGTTAATGCTCCTTGCAGTCACCGGCTTTTTCTGAATACACGTTTAAAAAGATTCGTAACCCTTCTGTCCGCAGGATACTACCGAAGTGGAATGTGACAAAGGCTTAAAACAATACACACAGCAAATTAAAGACTTCTAAAAACTTGCTTGCTAGCCTACTATAAGCTATGCTAGCTGACTAGCTAGCTAGCTTGCTACCGCTCCACTAGCACACAACGGCACTGCTGGGCTCCGGCGCTTTTGTGGACATGACTATCTTGCAAGTTAATAAGAATAAAGTGCTGTCGGTAGCATTTTTTCCGTGCTTTGTCGTAAAAGAAACACTTTCACTCAAAATTGTGCGTGGTCTTGATAAAGACACTTAACTGCACTTCCGTCACTACATAAAACATTTAATTCATTACTTCCATGATGTCAGCCCGAATAGCGTTGGCGAGCTCTCCCCCGGAAACAGTCCCACAATGCAAGACGGGATCCCGGGGTGACAGTGGGCGTTCTCCAAGGCGTTGTCTCCGCCCTCCTCGAAGTCTCCACACACCCGCCTGTGCTCGTTGCTCCAGACCGGGCGAGTTTGCAACAGCATCTTCACGTGTTTTTCAGCATATTTTGTGGCTCATTAATCAATCAGCACTGATTGATGTATTTGGAGGCGGACATTTTCTGGACGGTTATTGTGTCATCACCATTGAAACGGTAAACAATGGGCCTAAAGCATGCTCACCACACGCAATAGGCCAAGAATAGCCTGATGTTTGGAACTGTGTTAGTGTTTTGGTCATACATAAATTCAAGAGGCCGTCGGTTGGCTGTGTAAACCAGTGTGGACATCTTCCCATGTCGAACTGTGTAGGCTATAATCCAGTGAGGGTGGTGTAGATCCTCTCGCTACTACTCTCAGACTCATGAAAGAAGGTGGTCATTTGATTTATTTGATTAGAAATATTTTAGGTTGAATGTAAGGGAACAAGGGTACCCTTTTGTTTCAACAGGTTGATCTTCATTGACAAAAAACGTCAAGTAGGCTTCCTGTAGAATTTTGTCATTGTAGCCCATTGGCCTACTGTGTAACATTTTTCTTTGGGGGACATTAGGCCCACTGTGGGATATTTTTGCTGAGCATGAGAATATCATAAATCAAGGCCTTTGTTAGGCCTTTGTACTACAGTTTGATTTGAAAACTTGTTTAGAAATGGACCTTTGTCCATTAACATGAAATTGCAATAACCGCTTTACGACACAGCATCTTTCCTTTTGTGGTGGATTACTGCTGAGCTTGCAAATCAGTCTTTTTTGTCACTGTTTGTCCTTTTCCTGTTAAATGAGACCCGTGTTTCTTTATACTTTGCTACTTCTCTGCTCTTCTTGTCCTCTGCTGCCCTCTAGCTGCTATTGTTCATGAAAGAAAATGTTTGAATAAACTGAAGCTTCTAAAATAATCATTGGAACTGGGTACACCAGACACAACAGAGCTGCGTACATTCTGCAAAAATGTAAATTTATGTCACCTAATTTAACGCTTCAGTAAATTACCTGGTGTAGCCCTATAGGGCCAGTAAGGTCTCCCCTTGATTGTTACATTGTAATAACAAAAACATTTTGAATATAGAACTATAATGTAAGATGTGGGAGTGTCTGAGAGGCATTGAACCCAGGATGCTGGTGATAATACTCTTACACAAGAACCATTAGTCACCTTTGCTGATTTTAGGAATTGGGTGAGCTGTACCCCTGTTGTTGTACTGCTAATGCTGTCAATTCCTTATTAACCTTGAGAAATAGATGTGGCTGTCCTTAGTTTCCTTTATCAAACCAATCCAAGACCAACCCTGAGGTTTGCACAGGTCTGGGCAAATTATGTTAATAGCAACCCAATATAGTAGAACTCACAAGGACAAAACCAACAAAAAACACTTGTCTGAAAGAGGTAGAAACGTGCTTGTGTACTCTGCTTTGAAACATTGAGAAATGGAGACAATGACCGAGTCTGAGGGAGGAAGTGAAAGAGTGGTTGAATAAAGTATGTTCATTTTGTCTGTGACTCATCACACTGAGAATGGTTTCTCTTCTTGTTTCCTTAGGGATTTTATTCAGAAAAACTGAGAAAAAACACAAAGAACAACCAAACACAGATCCTTGAAGAGATAGAAAAAAAACAGATAGACAAATGTTGCCCACAGATTAATGTAACATTCCAAAAATGTTGTATGTGGATGTATGAGACCAGTTGTTAAATGAAGATGAAATGTACTTGCTTTAAGAAGCATCAGCTAAGTGAATGCACATAAATGTGAAATGTCCTTTGGTGTTCTTTTTCAGGGTATCGCAGAAGCAGTTAAGATTTTTTCTCATCTTTCTCTAGAGAAAAGCTCTTTCGACTTCTCCAGCGTAGTAGCTTCAAAAAGTTGAGACTGGCATTGAACACCTTGTCATGCTCAAACACCATCTTGTAGAAGGTGTCAATGGGGAGATCTCCCTCGGGGTCCGCGTACTTCAGAGTGGTCATTGGAGTGTACAGGGTGTTTGTCTGATGGCGGAAGGGAGGGTTGTCCATTGTGATGATTTTGAGTGTGTGCTGGGAATGGAAGAAAACCAGAAAGTAAGGTGATACATCAGTGGAAAGATTTGGTAAAACAAACAAAAAAAGAATCATTTTTGTCATTTTTAATTTTGTATCTTTTTTAATGTTGCATACCTCTGCTACATCATCTGGTGTCTGGCCAAAGCTCTCAAAGATCTGGCTATAGTTTTTCAGGTAGATGTTGGTGAACATATCAGCTGTCACCTTGTCGGCTTTTGAAAGGTCAATCTTCAGGCCCTCCTCATAGACCTTGCGTTCGAATTCAGTGATAACTGGGCCAGGCTCAATGAGCGTAATACTAGATCAGAGAAAAAATTATTAGCTGTTTTCTGTAAAGGACTGACACTACTGTGCTATATGACAATAACAGTACAGACACCTCTCTGTTTGTCAGATGTTACAGTTTGTGGTTCAATACTCTTTCAGCTCTTAGTAGTACTTCAGTACTTCTTTCAGATATTAAACCCACATGAGTTGCCATTTTCCCTTAAGCCCTTTTGAAACAGAATTCAGAGAGAGGTTTAATGTTCAATCCTCAAAGGATATTCATAATGAATGAGGAATTTCCCCAGAAGCTATATTAGATAATATTAGGGCACATACACATAAATCCTTTTTGATGGCAGGACTTGATGTTGGCAACAACCTGTATAGTTTATTTCATCAAAGGAGAGGAGGGATATGGCAGTCTTTTGCCACAGATGGTTTTCATAATGACAAGTAGGACACAGGTAGCACGCGCATTGGCCGCACCATCTCAGACATCCCCAAACTTATAGATATGGACATATAATGTTGAGAACCATTGTATATGAAATGTGTCCAAATTCCATGGCCATATAGCGTTTGCATTTGAAAAAGAATGTCAAAGAATTCATTATAATGATAGTCCAGATCTGGGATGATGGTTTGCCTGGTTAATTCTGCTATTATGTAACACAAAATTCAGATACTGTTATGTGTCTGTTCTATTGTTAATCTGTATGTGGCACTGGTGCCTACTTACTTCAGCTGAAATCTTAGTGCTTGAACAGCAAGACTCTCACAGAATCCTTCACAAGCAAATTTAGATGCAGCATAGACATCATTGAACAATATGCCTAAGGTGAGAAAGATAAGTGTTACCTATAGCACAATATATTGAACTATTGCTGGTAACAAAGAGACAACTCAGACTGATTCTCTGCACTGATGTAAGGTATGAATCTGCAAGATCATGCAACATGTTTTCAATTTTTCAGGCCTTGGCATGTCACTCCGCAGCGTTTTGACTATGCCATTGTTTAAGTGCCATTTTGCTGATTAAGTTGTGTAAGTTTGGCATGAACTAGGGAAACTTTCCGTAATGTGAAGACAAGGACCCTAAGTACAAGTGGATCTAATTTGGGTGGGTTAGGTGCATGCAAAAACCAAACCATATAAAATCCCTAAATTAATAAGGATTCATTTAATTCAATAAATATTTGTTCTTATGTAAAATAAAATTAGTTGTTCCACTTTCGGGTTTGGACATTATGAGGTAATGTCGTGGTTATACCAGTCTTACCTTGGACTCCCATGACACTGCTGATGACCACAATATGGCCCCTCTTTCTCTTCTTCATGTCTGGCAGAACTTCTTTGAGGAGCCGGATCAAACCGAAGAAGTTGGTGTCCATGACTGTCCTCATCTCGTCTATGGTCTGACATTCGATTGGTCCAATTAGTCCCATCCCTGCATTACTTACTACAGACAGGAATCATCAATTTTGATTACAATGATAGTAAACTACATAAATAAAACTATCATGATGAATTATCTACTATCATGATCATTTAATATATAACTCAAAATATAAATATGATGAATATCAGAGTAGACAAAATATACTACAATTATGTAGCTCTTCAGAATAGAGCAGTATACTTCTTTGTATTGAATGGGCTATAACACCAGCAGTACTAGAGTGACTAGTGTGTATAGTACATCATAGCCATAATAAGTTGCAGTGATGGCCTCAAAAGCTGTGTTAGCCTTACTGAGGATGTCCACTCTCCTTTCGGGAAGGCTGTCTACACAGGCCTTGATGGATTCCTCACTACACACGTCCAGCTGTTTGATCTCGAGTGTTCGTCCAAGGGCCTTACCAGCAGCTTCCACCAGGGCCTCACCTTTGGCAAGGTTCCTCATGGTGGCATAGACTGAAAGCCACAGACCATAAGCCCTTGTAAAACTGATCTTGGGTGAACATTAAACATTCACTGTCATTTCCTTTAGGATCGGTAAAGTAACTATCTACTGCTACTACTAAGATTGCTACTACTATTACTAAGAATAATTGTTACTTTAAAATATGTTCAGTATTTCAGATAGTCTACAGGTATGTATGCTGAAAGGTTTTGGTGCATTTAACCCAACTCAATCCACAGTGTTCGCATCAGTGACATTGTACAAGATCTTTTGCTTCTAACGACCAATTATTTTTAGCATAGCTAACACACAGGTAAATTATACTTTGGCCTCCACTAACAGAAATGCAATGGCTTCATAAGTCACATAAGTACCGTGATTGCATTTACATAGATGTACCTTACCCATGAATCTCTTCTTCTCATCCTTGGCAATGCGCACTGCCAGCGATAAGCCAATTCCTGACGAGCAGCCGGTGATGAGAACAACCTTCTGGTTCATTGCAGCCCAACAAAAGTACTGCTTTGTCCCAAATGCAGAAAAAAATGCAGAGGAGCCCCCAAGGTAAAGTGGAAGAGAATGTGCACAGCCAGCCACCGAGATGGACAGAACTCCCGGTTGGCATGCCAACTAATCTTCCAAGGTCGGTGTCAGCAAAAAGACAGTCGCGAATTTACACACCTGATTACCCATCAACATCCCAAACACCTGTTCATGCAATCCTCTAGGCTTAGTGTAATATTTTAAGAACAAATGATCCTTGGAGTGTGAGAGTCAGTGTGATTTAGCCACGAGCTTATATTGAAAGCGCTCTTTCATTAGTCACCGCTGCCGGCCCGATCACTCTGATTGGCTGTGTGTGAGGGAGCAGCATTTATTTAGGCCTAGGGATAGAACGCAAACTAAGGCATCTGTGGTGAAGTGCTTGTGTCTATACTTGCAAGATTTACAGATCGAATTAAAAACAGGCATACGTAGCAAAAGACTGTTTGGTTTTTATTACAAACCAGCTACTGTTACATTTTAAAAATCAGATACAATTTCATTTAAAAAAACAAAACAAAAAAACAATAAGGCATACAGAGAAGAAACTGCACAGTGGTCACAGACATCACCTCGGAGTGATGCCATACATGTTTAGTACACTGACTGAGTGCATTTAAGCATACTGTTGTGTTTTTTCTTCTTTTTATGGAGTGTTTAAAAAAATTTGAGAAACAGTTATGCAAAAAAAAAAAAGCATGACATAAAACACATAAAAAATCCTGACATTCGATACTTCATGTGTTCTGGTTTTGGCACTTAGAACATGAACTAACAAACATACACACATATATACTGTATAAAACAAGATAAAAACAAGTGTATATATACTGTGTGAAAATCTTCTCAAGCAGTGTTGCCACCTGAAAACTCTTGTGTGTGAGTGAAGTGTGAGGCACTGTTTTGAACTTGAAAGGTCCAGCTGCAGCAGAAGGCCTGAAGACATCATTCACTCTGCATAATGTAGAGGACAGGAGTGGCTGGGGTGGGAGGCTTGGCCATGCAGGAAAGGCTGGGCTGTGCTGGGCTGTGCTGGACTTGGGAGGACTTAAGGGCTTTAGAAGCGAATGCGCATGCGCTCCAGAGGATCTGTCTCCCACATTTTGGCGTCCCAGGCCTGGAACCAGCCGGTGAAGGTTGGTGGCTCAGCGCCCTGCTTGATGGTGACAATGGGAGTTCCATGCCGACCAGCGGGGTCAGAGTTCACATAGTCTTTGGCTGAAAGGATGGACAGAATGCGGTCACTCTCAGTATCTTTTGGAATTTATCTACCTCTGTTCAAAAGTCCCCAGATCTATTTAAGAAAACACATTTTTATGTAGTTTTCTTTTACATAGTGTTCAAGAGGAGGTGCTTTTAGTTCAATTCAACAACATCAATATCAGATAGAGGTAGACCTGAGTGCCTATGTTATGCCCTTCAATACAACCTTCAAAACCTCATGTAAAAACGGGGACAAATATTTACCAATTTTAGCTGATCCAGTTCTCTCCACTTCATTGGCCTCATTGCCAATCCACAAGAAGATCTGTAGGAAGGTGATAAACATGCTTGTGTCAGCTTCAGGATGCCAAACTAGGTTTGGAATCCAAATATACTGTAAGTATTTCAAGTATACTGTAGCTGAAATATTTAATCTCAACAGACTGCTTAAAGGTGCTGTGGCATTTCAATGTAATTCTTTCAGTTTGAGTGGTTTAAAATGCAGCTCTTGCATTCATTTGCATTACATTTAAGTCAGCAACCAACAGGATATCACAGAGGAGCTGGTCAGCAGGAGTTGATTTGCATGCTAACTTCAGTGGATCTACGGACAACATGGGCCTTAAAAAGGCCTCTTTAGAGAACCTTTAAAGTAACAATGTAGAATGTGAATTGCTTTTTGTTCATTTCCAATGTACTAGGAACCTGTTCAGTGACAAGTGGGTACCAAATGACAAAAAAAAGACCTGATGTTCCTACCCATGACAATATTACACAATGCAGTATCGAGCATTTGGGGTGTACATTGGCTGTGTCAGAGACTACAAGTGCTGTAAGTCAGTGTAGCATTGAGGTGAGTTTGAATGAGGTAAAAAACTACGGTAAAAGAACTGCATTGTGTTGCTTTAATGCTTTGGCACTGGGACACATGGACTCAAACTCACCTGCTCCCAAGTATCCAGGAGCATCACGTCATCAGTGGCCAAGTCAGACTGAGTGAAATCTCCAGGAACCTCCTCAGCCTAAGAAATGAAAATATTTCAAGAGGATATTAATAATAAACTAAACTCTAAAAAATAAACTAAGCTCAAATACAAAAGTGAAACTTAACACAAATCGTGAAAAGTGAAATGGGAGTAAAAAAAAAGGCCAGCAGTTGGTAGAGAAACAGGCTATCATTAGAGGCGGAAAGGGCAAACAAACAACATCATTCTGTGACTCACAATGAGGCGCCCTGATTTGTTGGAGCAACCAAAGAGGCGTGGGGGCTTGACTGTCTTCTGAAGAGATCTAGAGGTCTGATACTCACGCTTCCCGCCCAATGCAGACCAGAAGGCAGCTGCAGAGGAAGGATAACATTATGATAATTATGACAGTGCTTCTTAGCATATAGGTTTGAAACAGTTCTAAAAAGAGTAAACGTTTGGAGCCCTTGCCATCATTTGGTCTGTAGTGTTTAATAATTCAGTCTAGAGTGGTATAATCTTAAGACACTTAACATTACTCTACTCTTATTTAGCTACATTGATGTGGTATAGGGAGACAATAAGGGGTCACACGAACTAAGGAATAAGGGTCACATTTGTGCTGTTTTAAATCCATTTCAGTTCATAATTTTTGGTATTATTTACATATCTGTGTTTGTGTGACAAGAGTTTACAACAACAGCAATAGCAACATGCTCCATTCTGATTGGTTGATACTATAAACAATGAGAGTCTCTCGGGAGAAACCCACCAGGCTCCTTGCCCTCTGCCACCTCAGTTGCACTTCCTCCCAGGAAGCTGGTGACATATTTGGCCGCAGCCATCTCCTCCTCTGAAGCGCCCACCCCCCTCCACAGGAACATGGAGTCGGGCGTCTTCAGCACAAACACATCATTGGTGTTCAGGAAGGCAGCAGAGGGCTCCACCTGCACACAAATAAGAAAGAGAGGGGAGAGAGAGAGAGAGAGAGAGACAGGACATATTTAGTCCAATTCTTATCTTTTGTCTACACACCCATAAAAGCTTTGGGTTGAGGAAAACAGTAATGAGTCACAACAACAAAGCCTGTTTCTTTCACACAGTAATGCCTAGTTAACACTCACAAAAAAACACCCCAAGCATTTGAAAAAGCTCACTACCAAAAGAGCTGAAAGATAACTACTATGTGGTTAAACATCTGAATGCTAAAGAAAATCGTATCCTGATGTGGCGGAACAATTATTTATTTATGCTTGTTTTGTTTGTTTGGATTGTCATTGACATTTGACATATGTGCGCCAAACTACTCTTCCTGTGTTCTGTGCAGTAGTTGATGAGATCCAGACTTTGGTGGCACTGGAAAGGCTCACCTCAACTGCGCGGGTGGCCCGGGTGGTGCTCTGGCGAATGTGGAAGAGGCGGGTGCTCCCAACACGGCTCTGTCCCCCCTTACGAGAGGTCCCACCCAGGTGGATGATCATTGGCTTCCCCTTGAAAAGGCTCATCAGGTGGGCGGGCTCTTGGCCTTGAGTGACACGCACCTGCGAGAAGTCACAACAATGGATGATGGATCAAACTAGACATGATTTCACCAAATCCAAAACAAAGGTCACATGTTTCCAGCGTCCAACTGGAAACCTTTCATATCTAAAGTCACTGACCTGGACAGGTGCCCCACCCATGGAGTCATCCAGTTTGACAGTCAGGAAGGCAGATGCGGCAAGTTCATCTTGAGAACATTTCAGGCCTTGCCTAAAAATAAAAAACTCAAATGAAAATCATACATACTATATATTTTTGATCTGAAATGGCAAACCCCAAAACCATGCAAAACAGCTTGAAGAAACTGTACTTAACTGGCTATTTGTAATTTCGTTAACAAATCTGCAACCATGGTACAGAAATCTTTGAATCACAGTGCCCCCTGTTGGTCTGGATGAATACTGACCAGGTGTAGATGATGTGCTGCTCGCGGCCTCCCATGCGATACGAGTAGAGAATCAGATAGCAGTCTCCTCCGAAGAACTGCCCATAGGTTGAGGGGTCCACGGGCACCTTCTCACCACCCTCCACACGCCAGATCTGAGGGAGAACCAACAGCAACTCTCTACATGAGACTACACTAATTCATTTAGAAATGTGTGAAAGGACATCTTTGATTTGTATGAGGCATAGGGGTTATAAAACTTTAATAAGTTAAAAGGATATTAGTTTTAAAATAAGTAGCTGGTTAGTTGGTATCTCAACCACTGACTATTTTAGCTAAATAAAAAATAACATAAGTGTGCAGGGCTACATGGTGCAGCATGGGAAACTGAACTCATCGCTCATCATCTGTACCAGTAAAGGAACTGAAAGAAAAGTGCATTTAGCAACAGGAAGAGAAGTGTGTTGTTGCAAATCTGTATTTATGCTGTGGCCATTTCTAACCTGGACTTTCCCAGAGCCGTCATCCACCATGCCATGCTGGGCTGCCATGGTTTTGTTGGAGTGGAGAGAGGAGGCGTCGAAGGGGATCTGTTCGACGCAAGCAATGCGGCCGATGGTGTAGGGCTGGCTGGGGCCAGTGGTCTGATCCTTGTCCTTCCAGTTGGAGAAGAACTGCTTGAAAAGGGTGGTCTCACCACCAGCCGGCATCACCTGGATCTGTGCACATAACCCAGAGGAGAACAGATCAACTTTCCACTATCCACTTCACCTTGACCTTGTTAAAAAACATCATAAGGTCAAAGAGTAAATAAAAAGATGAATCATTAGGATTAGGAAGACAACAACGAGAATCTGAATCCACTTTAGGAGACCAACAAGGCTCAAATCCATGCACAACCATAGTCAAATAACATGATCTCAGACCAGATGTTTTACTGGAATAACGTGAAAACGATTCTGTGTGTTGTACCTGGGTGTTCTTGGAGTAGTTCTTCTCCTTGATGAATTGCTCAGCCGCCTTCATGGCAGCGTTTCTCTCAGCGGTATTTGCAGTTGGTCCTGTGAAAGAAAGAAAAAGAAAACAAATCTAAGGCCCAGTCCTATTTCTACTCCCTCAACACTAGCACTTGATTTTGAGTGCCCTCCAAAAGATACCCTTTCACCATGAAGTGAGAAGTGCTAGGAGTAGAAATATGTACCTACGAAATGGGACACCACTTCATGCAAATTTGTCTAGCCGATGTAATGCACAATGATGAGGTGCGTTACCGATAGTGGATTTCATTTCACCAACTCATGTCCATAGGATTCATATTCAGATTTCTCTACATTCATAAATGCCACATCCTGAAAATTATGTAAATAGAAACAGCCACATAACCGGGACACTTTCGTTAATGTAAACGTGGGCATAGTTAATCATTATTAGAAAAAAACTGACGACCCATTTGGTGGCCTCTCCAAACACTCACACCAGGTATTTTTATGTCTATCTTGTTATGTCTTGTTATGTCCAATGTCTTAAGTCCAGTGTTCTGTCTCCACAGAATTTCTTTGCATGTGCATATCCTGACATATTTTGAAATGTGCATGCTAAATTTCAACAACATACGTTGTGTTTATCTTTTCCCGAGCTGGCCATCATCTGTCTTTGACTGTTTTCTGGACTCTCACTGTGTAAATTCACAAAGTATCCTAGGTAATCATCCCTATACTTTGTTCGAAGTCTCCACCAGACCTCCCTCCAGTTTAACAGGTAGTTTTAAGGGTTGAAAAGCACTTCCTCTTGTTCTTAAAAGTATTGGGACACCCTACCCTTACATGAGAACTCGCAATACCGAGTGCTCAACGCAAGTGGAAGTCGTTAAAATGGGACAGGGCAAAAATATTCACACATCTCACTAAAGTCATTTGTATATTCAGTTCAATTGTGCACTGCTATGTCAACTTGCAGTCGGTACGTATTTGAATACTTGCAAGAAAGCAATATATACAAACACAGCAACTGTCCTTTTGGCTTGCTCTGATATCAGCTAAATTAGTACACAACAAGTTTCAGAGACTCATCCATACCTTTCCACAGGAAGATCTTGTTGTCCACACCATTGTCCAGAATGTAGCATTCACTGTGCGAGAGCATTTCCTGTTTGAAGGGGCTGGCCTGGGCCACAAGAGATGTCTTCATGGAGCCTGCAGCATCAGAGATCTACAGCACAGAGACGAGAGAGTCAAGTGGTGACTGATAGAGTCACCATATAATGGCAGGGTACCGACTGGTGATAAAATACAGTATAATTAATCATTATGGATTGTACACAGCAGCAAGCATACATGAATAACTTGGGTACAATTTCTTAAAACCGGCAGAAACATTCCTTTATTCCCTAAATAGCAATAGCATTGCTCATTTATATGAAAGGATACCCTTTTTTCTAAAGACATACACTTAAACATCAACATACGTTCATAAGCACTCCCTAAACAACATGGGGGCCATGTTGGAAAGAAAGTGTATAGTCATACCATGTAGAGAACGCCCTTGTTCCTGTTGGCTCTGTCGACTTTCTCATCATCGGGAGTTCCTGCTGGGATATTGGGTTTGGGCCCAAGCGCCTAAAAATAAACCAGAGTGTTTCCCATGAAAAGGGCCGTGATGAGACGCTAGCGTGCCTCTTGGACATCTTGGACAGTGACAGCAAGGTTTGTTCTTACACACAAATTAGCTGTAAACCACTTGCTCATCTCTAAACATTGCAAATGGGGCCAGGACTCCTGTAATCATGCAAGGTAGTGTCGCGCGATGAGACACTAGAATGTAGCATTTGCCCCATAGACAGAAGAATTGCCTCAAACTAAAACAGTGCATATTTAAAAGCTTAAAAACATTTCAATACTGGTAGTGCTGTGACTATTGACAACAATGATAAATTTTTTTCAAATTCTTTTAGTTAATGCTCATACCTTTCTATTTTTTTTAAACCGCTGTTTAATGGTCTTTTCATTATTAGACAAAAATAACAATCCTAAATGACTGTGTATTATTGTTGCTCAAATCTTGTTGCATGACGCATAAGCTACATGCAGATCTAATAAATTAAAACTCCACTAGCAACAAGTGTTATTGTTTCATTTCCTGTTCTCCTCAACCACACTTTTTTTTTTACTTTCACAAATGCTTACATCAATAATTGGCTGTGGCTCTGCTCCTTCCTCTACCATTTGCAGGCTGGCACGACCATTTCGCTCATTGTCACGAATGTCGATTGCCACTTGAGAGGCCTTCAGTCGTTCAAAGCGGTTGCACTCACTGCCACACCACTGGTATATATCCTGTATGTGAAAAGTGTAGGAGGACACATTATCAGAAAGCATATATCAATCAAATCATATATCAATCTATCAATCAATTTATCCCTCAGGGTAATGTTAATAGTAGCAGACACAACTGCACCAGTGATGAATAAACAGAAGTCTCAGTGGTAAAGCCAACACCAGATTAACAGCTCTGTTTACAAAGCCACTGCCACATATACATATAGACAGAAGTGCATGTCTTCTCTTTGATCAGACCAGTGATCCTGGGCTTTCCATATAAGCAGAAAACATTTCAGTTGACACATTCCAATTCTCAGTTACATAAACATGGGAGACAGGAGGTAATACATTTTCCCACATTATGTTCCCAGATAATTCCATTGCTGTTGAACATAAGCTAAATGGTGTGTAATCTGTACACCCGTTCAAGAATGGGTGTTTTCTTCCACCCTTTGTGATTTGCACAGCCTACTAGTTTGTCTTCCTTACTTTGCCCAGGTCAATGATGAAGCAGTCTCCTCGATTGAAGCTGGCCCAAGCCATGTTGACCTCGGCTGCCCTGATGGCCCGGCGGCCCTTGATGTGCAGCAGCCGTTTAACGTTCATGTCATTGGTCACCACATGCTGGAAACCAGACGCCACCCCACCTTTCTGTACAGGGAGAAAAAAAGTAACAGAAACAGATGTCAAGGTCCAAGCTCAAGGACACTACTTGCAACTCAAACAATACCAAGGAATTTGTTGACTTATTCACACTATTTTATAAAAGTAGATCACTAAACAGTAAAGACAGTGTGTGTCTGTAAACTCCATTTATAGATGCTGATCTAAGTCATATATACAGGTTTCATTAGCAGAATGGGCGCTTCCTGTGTGACAATCTTGGTGCGGTTAGCAGTTTATTCTATCTCTTCAGTTCAACAGGAACTAGGTGACTCTAAATGTATACCTTCTCTCTCTCTCTGTCTGTGTCTGTCCCCCAATCCCACTCTCTCTCTTTCTGTCTCTCTCTCTATCTATCTCCCTCACACAGGCGTACACACACAAACACAAATATGCACTTCAGGTTAACACCATGTCCCCTCTGGAGATTACTTCACTGCTAGCTTGTTTGTGTGATGTTTTCTCCACTCTGAACAAAACAATAATGATATATTTGAAAGATGGCGCTGACTTCATTCAACAAATGTGAAAATTTTTTTTGTCAGGATAAGGAAACAGGAAAACAGAGCTCCACTCACCAGTGCTCCACTGCTTTCCTACCCAGAAGCCTTTGTCACACTTGCCAGATTTCTATCTAATTAGTTGAGAGAAATGCAACACAGATGTGTGCTCAACCTCAGCTACGCCACCAGTTCAAGTTCACCATGGAAACATTGCCCAAGGAGAGAAGAACACTCCCCGTTAAAGACGGGCACACTTTACAAACAAAAAGATCTAACTAGAAGACCATTGAAAGGTTCCTAAAAATAATCCACTGGGTGAAGGTCACAATATCAAGGCCTTCATTATGGTGCTGTCACAATGAGATAGCAGAAGTTTACAGAAACAAAGCAGCTTTAGAAAATACAGAACATGTACAGAGATATATTAAGACACCTGGACTTGACAGGCAATTGATTGTTTCCCCACATTGACAACTTATCGCTTGCTAAAACACCTTACGTCTCTGGTATTTCTACTGCAAGTTACACTTCAGCCAATCTACTTTGAACTTCCTCATTCTTTCTTTCAATTCCTTTAATAGTTCATAGAAATAGTTTAACTTCATGCAAATATGTAGGTTGTCTTCAATTTTTCAAAACTGGACTACAGCCCTTATTGCAGTGATACACAACATTTCTGGGGTTTGTCTTCAATCGGTCAAAAATGGACCACAGCACATATTGCAGTGATACAAGACATAAATAAAAGCAGGTTCAGCTCTGTTCTGTGAAATTAAATAAATAAAATAACTTGACTAAACATAATCTGTGCCACAATCTGTGTAGGAGTCTTACTCAGGTAGTCTTTACACGAAGATTTTGAATAATGATTGGTGAACAGTATATGAAAGGGTGCTGTTGATGCAAATTTAAATTGTCATACCGAGAGGGAAATTAGTATTAAAGTAGTAAATTAGTAAAAAAGTATTATGAATATGTAACCTTGTATTTGATTCCAGACTTGAAATATCCCAGGAAGGTTAGAGACTCATTGTTTTGGACCTCGCGGAACTGAACTGGACCACCGCCCAGGAAGTCATCCAGCTGGGTGGCAAAGATGGCTGCAGCGCCGCTCTCATCCTGGGAGCATTCATTACCTAGGGTACCAACCAAATATCAAATATCAACACAAGACCTAATGTCTGTGTGTCTGTCTCTCTCTCTCTGTGTGTGTGTGTGTGTGTGTGTGTATGTGTGTGTGTGTGTGTGTGTGTGTGTGTGTGTGTGTGTGTGTGTGTGTGTGTGTGTGTGTGTGTGTGTGTGAGTGTGTGTGTGAGTGTGTGTGTGTGTTGGAAGGTACATCTGGTAAATCAACCCCAGGGGTCAAACAGCTATCTACTTCAGGAAATGTTTAGGTAGCTTGTAAAATACAACTGAAACAGTTGCTAAAGAAAACTGTGTTGCAGACAGAAACATGAAACATGAAATGAACTGTTTTCCAAACAGGAACTTGTGGTCAAGATATGATGGGAAACAGAGCCTGCATCTCTTCCTGCAGAGAAGGCTATGCGTGCCCTCGACCAGGCAACGTCTGGCCAGCCAGGCAGAATGGAGACTCACCCATCCACATGTGGATGTAGTAGGAGGGGGCAGAGGTGGTGTACAGAAGGATGTAGGCATCTCCTGTGTAGAAGTTTCCATAGAGCTGCTTTGGCACAGGCTTCAGGTCCATCTGCTCCACACGCCAGATCTGCAGGCCGGGTTCCTTCCCTGCCGTCTGGAACTCTTTGTGGAAAACCATGGTGCTTCAACGGGCTGGACAGGGAGAAAAAAGGGGAAAATGCTGAATCGTCGTACATCAGAGTTTATAAAAGAACAGCCTTCCTACAGCAGTTAGTTACTCAACTGGAGGGTTGAATGTACTTTGCAAGCCCATCCAAAGTTTCCACATGGTTGTTGTGTCTATTTATATTGTGGCTTTTCCCACCTGTAGCTGATCAAAGGTGATCTTTCTAGGTGAAAACCTATCCTAGTTTATGCCATAAAGGAACAAAGTTCAGTCATTTGGTTTGCAATGAACAGATTACCCTAAATCTGTATGCTGTCTCACAGGCCATCATCCCAGATACCATAAACTTAATTTCCAGACCTAGTTAATCTAAATGTCTTTTGCTTATTGCTGTCAACCCTTTGGAGTGAGCATGCTCTAATGAAAGACAGGGGCCAGACTGTGTGCAGGTGCTTATTTACATGGAAAAGACCACGCATGGGTGACACAATAGCAGAGCAAAGTTCACCTTAATGCAGTGAGTAGTCATAAAAACTTTTTTATTTAAATCTTTGTTCATGTAGACAAGATAGTTCATAGAATTGTTGTTATAGTTTATGAGAACATTTCATTCGCAAATCCCTGTTCCTTGACTTGTATTTACTCTAGGTAAACACACCAAAAGGTCAACAAAAGTGGGTTGGTCTATTTTCTCAAATGGGCTTTCCCCTTTGGCACCAGGACAGACACGAATGGTCTACTTTCAGTCTCATTGACATTTTTCTTCCTTCAATTTCAAGACAGGATTCTTTTCAATCTAGCCAGTCTAAGAAATATAACCTGTGGTATTTCAAGCAACATGCCAGACGGTTTAAAACACATCAGAACACTTGTGGGTTTGGAGTTAATTGGAAAGGCAAAGCGCAAAGAATTCAATCCCTTACCAAGAAGACTAGGCCCCACTTTATTTGTAACCCACATGAATTTGTACATCTACATGAAGCCATTTATCCAGACGTTCGTGCGTGTCTGGCGTACATCTGCAAACAAAATTTTAGTGGTCTGCGTATGACTCATCAGCGTGTCCTTACACGCGCATATGTGTAGAAAAAAACTACAAGGGACTTTTTTCCTGTACGGTTTCTGGTGTACGCCCTCTTTTTGAATACTTTCCTCCACTTCATTCAAATTCTTGTTCAAAAACAATTGTTTGTCACTACTAGTTGCATTTAAGAACGACTGGTATGTATTTTGACATGTATTTGTGTCCTCGATTAGCCAAGCTCAACTGAGAGCGGCGCTGAACAAAGCTTCCAAACTCAAAACACACACACACACACACACTATGCCGAAGGAGCCGATTGAATACACCCTTAAGGTTTAGAAACTTCCCTGCCGTGACTTTTGAGTGAGTTTTGCAAAGGAAAAAAATGCTACATAAACTGTTACATAATACGGCAACTTGCCAATGACATAAAACTCGCAAAGCAAAACTCTGCTGAACTCTGCGACGCACAGTTCCAAGTTTCGCTGGGTCTGTAGCAATCATTAAAGTTTTTAAACTTTGCGACACGTTGCATATTGCAGAATCTAAATATTAAAGTTACCAGCGTGCCAGCTAAACGGTTTTATGGAAGGTGACAAAACCAAGCCAGACCTTAGGCATTTTGTATGAGCATATAACACATGCAGCTTGTCTGTGGAGGTGAAGATGTTCTGTATTACCTCTTGGTTTGCTTTGTGAAGAGTTGCTGTATTCGTCTCACGGTCTGATGTAGGCAGATGTTGTAGGAGATGTTGCGCTGCTGCAGCCGCTGAGTAGTCCAGAGTCTGCACCAATCCATTGTACGCTTGTCTGATTTATACAGTTTGGCGCTGTCAGGGGAGAGGCTTGTCGCTGGCCAATGGCGCGCCATTCTCGTAGTCTTCACAGAACGACTAAAACCTCGGCAGCCTAAACTAGGTGCGTAACACACCCACTCCTTACATCACAGCAGTCTTTCTTTGTCTTTTTAAGTCTTTCAAACAACATTTATTCATGTTATCACTGTCATTCATGCATTTCTTGCACAGTTCAGATTCTTGCTGTCAGTGCGTGAAAAAAGATTGACAGTGTCTGACTATAAAAAGATCTCTCCTTTATGCCAATTAATTTAGAGTGCCAGGTCTCCTGGGGATATGAGCATCTTGTGAACAGTCTAGCTATAAACAGTGCAATAGGCCTAATTTGCCTGAGTGACACACATTCAGAGTATATCTTGGGAGTGGTAATTGATCTGTTGAGGCATTGATGGGATTTCATAGCTGATAAGATAACACGCAGTACATAATGAAATTATACCATAAAGAAGTTAAACTGCAATTTATGCAAGAATCAAGTCCACATCTTTGAAAGTGGAACTGAGGTCATAAAACTGGGATGTGCAGTGTTCTGAATTCTAATGTGCATGCTCTGGATGTTTGTGAAATCCAAAGGAGTTCCTTTAAACCATTTACCCTAATAAGAAGGCAGAGAACACAGCTGAATACTTTCCAGACCTATAAACAAGGCTGTTCTAGAGGACAGGTATGGTTGCATTCCCATGCAGACTTTAGGCAGACACACCCAGTAGTTATCAATAATGAGTCTAAGTGGGAGGGATGGACTGCAAGGGAGTGTACCCTTATTATTTAGGTACCTTTATTTATCCATACTAGCCCCTTTAGCCATACTAATATGTAGTAAACTGCTATGCAGTTTGTGGAAATAGCACAAAAAGTCAGAGCCCAGTTTTTCTAAACAGTTTAATCTAGATCTGGATTTGCAAATCACATGTTACACAGCATACATCTGTGGTCAGGGCCCAGTTGTTTTTAAAAGTCATCCTGAATTACACATAGCAAACCACTGAATTTTCCAAATCTGGATCACTTCGATCCCAATTAAAATATTTTAAACAACTGGGCAAAGAAGACAGAGAGAGACGAAAAGGTAAACTCATAGATGATGGGAACTTTATTGTGTGTGCCTGTGCAGCTCTCTGTACGAGTACAATAGTGTGCACACACAGCCAAACAAACATACAGTACACCATGCTTTCTTTATCACTGCAATATATACACACACACACGCACAAACACACGCACACGCACAGTGTCCCTTCCTCCACCTGTGCACCAGAAGAAGGCAGTTCCCTGCAGCTGGCACAGACCCTGTGGCTGGACACCAGGCCCAAGAGAAGAGAGGAGCCTGCGAGGGAGCTTTCCTTTTAATATTCCCCGCAGATCCCTTCAGAGCCGGCACGTTGGCCTCTGCACGCATCTTAATCTGCATTTGAGTGAGGCTGCCCTACAAGGATGTGGCAGTAATCTCCATGGCATGTTACAAAATGGGGAAGAGATCTGCAACAACACAGTTCTTCTTGCATCACGTTTGTGTAAGGAGAGCCAGATATGTGGCTAATGTTGTAGACAAAACACTGACTTTATACAGGTTTCTGTGTATGTGTGTACAGTACAGTGTGTGTGTGTGTGTGTGTCTGTGTGTGTGTGTAAGAGAGAGAGACAGAGAGGAAGAGAAAACTCATAGTTGTGTTGAATTTTGCTTTTGTTGTTGTTCTCCTATACGCTACCCGTGCACATGACAACAAGAATACTGTTTTAAGTGAAGGGGGAAAATCTCTAGGAAGCCAGTTTAACGATCATGGCTGGATAGGACAGCCTTAGTCACACACAACCACAGTGACTCAGACTAAAAGGAATCTAAGAGAAGAAGTCTAAACAAGGAACTTTCTCCACTCAGGCAACTTGTTTCACTCTTGGAAGACAAGAAAGCTAACAAATATGAACTCCAGACACTCCACACACCTACACCATATATTGGGATAAACGTAGCACACTTAGGTTGTGCGCATCTCTCTTCTTCACTGACTCTGAATAAATACTGGTTACCTACTGGTTAGGGCTTTGGGCTTTTAACTGCAAGGTTGTCAGTTTGATCCCTGACCAGTGAACCATGGCTGAAGTGCCCTTGAGCAAGGCATCTGCTCCTTGGGTGCCACTATAGCAGGCAGACAACTGCTTCCGGGTTAGTGTGCGTTTTTTTCAGTGGGGGGACACAATATTAAATAACATTTTATATTAAAAAAGTGAGAAATGGCCCATATAAATTATGTTCAAAAAAGTCGGGGGATGTCCACACTACATCCCTGATGACTGGAATACTGCATGAGTGACACTGTAGACCACAGAAGTAGTGTTGCTTCACCCCAGGCTGTGAACCTACACATTACATTGAACTGTGAGTTGGTGACGGTGACGTTTGCATGGACCAACTTATTAAACTGGCTAACATCAAAGTATGGCCTATTGTGTCATTGAAGTACTACTATAAACAGACAACTATAATGTTTGTTTGTAACTACACACATTTATTTGTTAAAAAAAAAAAGAGGAATTCTGTTTGAAAATCTGGCATACCTCCTGAAGTGGTCACAGACCCCCTGTTGAATATGTACGTTCCAGTACTTTCAGAAAAGGTATAGAGGGGTTTTTTCTTATGCTTACTACTAGACTTGAATCCTCTATCTCTCTCTCTTTGCCAGTGGAGGATGAGGTGGGGCCCTGAGGTTGTTTTAAAGAATCTGTCTCTGATGGCCGGCTCAGTGAGTTTATGGCGCGTGGCAGGAGGACAGTGGGGATCTGACGCAGAGGCATCTGACGCTCCGGCCTTCGGATGACTGAGCATCGGCGCTCGCCTGGGGTGAGGACGCAAGCGGCGCGCTAAATCCTTCGGCGCCGCCTCAGCACTTTCAGCCATTGTTTTCGGCCAGCTGAAACCAACCCACAAAGACAGACACAGACACAAACACACACACACATGCACACACACACACACACACAGGTGTACTATACACACCTCACAAAGACGGGTAAAAATGGAGTTAATTTATCTATGAATGCAAAGAATGTCCGAGTGACCTCAAACTTGTTATGTGTCTTGCTAAAGCAGTGCTTCTCAATTATTTTCTGTTACGCCCCCCCTAGGAAAAAGAAAACATTTCACACCCCAAATCTCCGCCGCGACTATAGATAGTATAATTTGTTACACTTTATTCTAGTATGGCAAAAGAAAAGCATGTACCCCATGGTCATACGCGCCCCACCAGGCGGGCACGCCCCACTATTTGAAAAGGACTGTGCTAATGACACAAGTGAATGCAGTACCAAGTTTGGTGTGGTTTGGACAAGAAGTACAAAGGAGACAGTGTCATTCTGCCATTTGCTCGATCTTCTGTAGCCACTTCCACTCTCACACATATTCTCCCAGTGCAGTAGCCGTGCATTAGCCCATTATCTTTCGGTGTCAAACGCACCTCTTACCATTCAAGTTCAGTTACAGTTTCTTGGAAAATAATTTGTACAGGCACTGCCCTAGTATACCCAGAAGTAATGTGTAGACACAAAGGACTGTCAAGCTAAACTTTAACAGAACATTTTTTTCATCTTCATTCACATACACACACACAACACACACACACTCTCTCTAACACAGACACACACAGGGTTGAAATGCAGTGCAGGAATAAAATGTTCTTGGTGTGTGTATCAACAACCACCTCTCCCTCTCTGTCTCCACTACTACCAGTGTCTAGCTTTGCACTATACTTTTCACAACTGCACCGTCATTACACAACAAATGCTTCCTGTTGCAGACAGGCCCACAAGTGATGATTTCACCAGAGCTTTTATTTTGACTTGACAGTGTTAAGGCCAGGAAGAAGTGAGGCTGTGAGTCTGTGCAAAGCCAGGACTGAGCCTGCGACAGCGCAGTGGAAACTTACTCTGGCACTCGCCGCCTGCTGAGCGGCCTGGAACGGAGCAGCGTTTGTGCTGGTGCTGGGGCTTGTGTTGTGTGCCTAACCAATAGCGAGCCGGGGCATGCCGACTAACACTCCTCCTGAGGCACCAGGCTTTACTGCTGTGGAGGCCGAGAGGAGAGGAGAAGAGAAGAGAGGCGAGGAGAATAGGGTGGGGCAGTTCTATTACCCCCAGTGACTTGCTAATGCCCTCTCCTTTCATCGCCTATTTCAACACAACTCTTAAAACAGTGTGGTGCAGGCTGCAGAGAGTCAAGTCTGGGGCACAGAGTCGAGTCTCTGCAATCCGACCAGCTGTTGGGGAGGACCAGTGTAGATGAGAGCAGAGCAGCATTGTGACTCCCAGCTGGCTGATTCTCCATTTTCTCTCGTCTCTTGTGCCATATAGCCGGCACTCACAGGACTCGCAGGCTGTGCAGAGTGCACTCCTGGAGATGATTGTCCTGATGAGTCTTCCAGTAAGCCTCCTCCTCTAGAGAGGACGGGTGGGGTGGGTTGGGTGGGGTGCGTGTGTGTCGGGGAGGGCTTAAGTTGGAGGTTGGGGCGGAGGATTTGGAGGACGCATTGGGGCTGAATGGCCCCCAGATGTTGCTTCGCTCTGCTCCACTCTCATTTCCTGCCTGGGACTCTCGGCTTGTACGGCACAGCCATGCTAATGCCCACGGCTCTCGCTGCCAAGCTGGCACTGTCACGTTTCACCAGATTAGCTGCTGTCATTAGTTTAGCCTCTGCTGATACCAATAACTCACTCTGCAATAAGGCGACCCCCATATTCCTGTTTTCACTCTAAACAGTGAATTAACAGAGAGGCTGTTACTGTGAGTACTGAGAACAAAGAACCAGTAAGACAACCTTCCTTGAGAAGTGAGTCGTGTTATATGTGTGTGCGCGTGGATGTGTTTGAATATGTATGCATGCATGTGCGTGTGTGTGTGTGTGTATGCGTGTGAACAAAGCACCAGTTAGCCAACCTTCTTTGAAAAGTGAGTCATGTTATGTCTATGCACTTGCGTGTGTGTGTGTGTGTGTATGTATGTGTGTGAACAAAGCACCAGTAAGGCAATCTTCTTTGAAAAGTGAGTCATGTTATGTGTGTTTGCGCTTGCATGTGTGTGTTTATGTGCCTGTGTGTGTGTATATGTATGCGTGTAAACAACGTACCAGTAAGCCAACCTCTTTGAAAAGTGATTAAAGTTATGCTATGTGTGTATGTGTGCGTGTGTGTGTGTGTGTGTGTGTGTGTGTGTGCATTTATGGTTCTGTTCAGAGGGCCCTACATACTCTCAGCTCTCTCCCAAAGTCATGTGCACCCCGCCCTGGCATTGCCAAATCTCGCTAAGCTTTTTCCTTTTTCTTCCCCACCTCTAAATGTCCAAATGGAGCCCCTCAGCAGGGCCATGTTGAATGTGTTGTCTTAACTCATTCACATGTAAAAGGACACAGGCACATGGTCTCTTTCACAGACACACACACACACGCACAGACACACACATGCACAAACACTCTTTCACAGAGACACACTCACTAAAACTGAGTCATAAACACATACTAAATAAAGACAGGCACACACACTGTGTCTCTGTCTCTCTCTCACACACACACACACACACACACACATACACACACAGCGCACAGCACACTGCCTTCTGGTCTGGAATCTCCCTATGCTCTCTACACTGTCATCTCGCGGCCACAGCGCGTCCCACTGCGGGTTTAACTACACAAAAAGTAGAGGGCTGAGAAAAGAAGGGGCCTGGGGGACGGGCTGGCGGGCTGGCCCTGTTTTGGGGGGACTCGGTTCTTCTGCGTGCCACAGAGGAGAAGAGAAAGAGTGGCTACGATGCATACTGGATGTTCTCCGGAGAGGCTGCAGATTGTTCTCAGGGCCTAACGCCAGCAACCCAATTTCCATGCATGGGATGTCTAATTAGAGGAAGGCCTGCCACTACAAGCGCCTCTGTCCTGGTCCCGATGTACTGCATTACATAACTGTAGATGTACCACATTCTGGAAAATTCTCAGAAAACAAATAGGTAATAAACAAATGGGTAATAAACAAAACAACAACTCTGTTGCTTCAGGTAATTGTCTTTTTTTCAGTTAATTGTTGTAAATCTTGTGATGAAATGGATTTGTCAAAGGATTTGGATTTGTAAGAATGCAAGGTTTTTATTTTTTCAGTGTTTTCAATGCTTACAAAAGTTGCTATGGAGATCTAGTAGTGATCTACTTCCCCTTCATTCAAGGCTTGAATGGCTGATGTATGCTCTTAAACACGAGCTCTGAGGCCAATTGAGGCTCTTCCATTATATTTTCTCCTAAAATATGACAAAAAAAGCAACAAAAATGAGTGTAATTCAAAAATTAAATGTGGAGCAGCAGAGCAGTGTGTTTTGCACTCACGTGAATCCTTCCCGTGTCCGATGAATAGGCTCTTCCTGAGTGAGTTTTCCCGAGGACAGCGGAGAGTTGTTGTCTGGTCTGCCTTGAGTTCGGCCAGTCGTCCAGGGCTCTGAGGGGTGTCCCGTGCGCCAATGGGCAGATCCCCGGCGCTGTCGTCTCCATCCACTGCGTGGGGTTTGGTGGATGGTGAGAGGGTTCTTCTCTCCCCTCTCCACTGAGGAGGGGGTGAGCTGGTGATGGCGCTGGTCAGTGATGGAAGGGGAAGCCCCACACTCTGCGAGAGACTTCTCAGCTCTGCCCCGCGCTCCAAGCTGGAGATCTTAGTCTTCAGCCGTGTGATCTCAGACTCCTGTAATGAAAACATATGTATTATATTTTTTTACTGTATGTAACAACACTACTGAATATAATGCACAGATATCATGCTGTGATATTACGGTCTTCAGTACACTGATGCTTCATGGTTTCATGATAAAAATGTATTTACAGTCAGCCCTCAGTGACCATGTGTAAATACATCTACAGTATATCAAAGCAAACAAGCATCCGTGTAGGAGTTTTAGCCAGCAGTAAACAAGGCTCATTAAACTACACCATCACCTCCTAAAATCATTTGCTTTATATGCATTTAGAGTTAACTGGAGGAACGGAAGCTTCTCCTTTCCTAAGGGAGGCAAGAGAGGAGAAACAGAGACATTGCTCCCTTTGTGGTGCTAAATGAGGAAGCCTATGATTTCTGAATTAGCGTTCTGGGACAGACTTAAACCACCTATTCGTGAACTCCAACTATTCGTGAACTAAAACTCCAGGCTGTAGATTAAGTTAAGCCAACATCTGAAAATTCTGTTTCTTGCATTTGGTACATTTAATAATACGAGGCGTGATCTAGAAGCTTCTAACGCTGCAGGAAAAAGGCTCTGACATTTTGACAGGTTGACATTTTGATTTCTGTCATTAAAATAGATACACCAATAAAAATGTTTTAGATACATCATAGGCATAAATCATTCTGCACCATACCGACCACCCCGTCTGTCTGCTGTTTTTCCAGTGCAATGAAAAAACAGAACATATTGCTTCCAGCAGCTGTAAGAATGATGTTCACAATGTAAACATCTCATTAAAGACGTGACCATACAGAATAATTGAGCCCTTTGGCCCTTAGGCCCTTTGCTGTACATGAATAAAACCGTGACAAGGAGAGATGAATTCTAGAACTCCAATATGAATTAGAGAGAAAAAATCTTCTGTGCAGGTCTATCATACATCCTCAATGGCTGTGGTTTTCACTGGCCTGCTGAATGCTATATATCACTTATGAAATAAGCAAATAGATATAGCTGTCTCTCAGCAGAACACATATTTCAACTGAACTGGGTGCCAAACATTTCTGTGGGCTGAACATTTAATGGGACAGTTTGCTCGGAAATGGTCAACAATTTGATTATCATGGTATCATGGTTTGACAGCTGAAATGTGCTGGAGTCCCGGAACGACCCGGAATCAGCGCTGTTTCATGAGATAGCAGGGCTGCTGCTGCTACTGGTGCTGGACTCCAACCTTGAGAAGCAGGGCCTCACTGGTGTTGTGCAGGAAGTGTTCGCGGCTGCGCAGCTCGGCCAGCAGGGCGGCAGCATTGCGCTGAGCCTCATCCAGCTGGGTCCGTGTGTGCTGCAGATCCTGGATCAGGAGCTCCTGGGAGCTGCGTAGCGTGCTGGACACACACTCTGAGGCCTTCATCATCTCTGCCTGGCTTTCCTGCAGTGCAGCCAGCTAAAAGCCAGGCCACACACACACACACACACACACACACGCAAATGTAGACACAAACACACACTCGCACGCACATGTACACAAACACACATCCACATGCATGCACAAACATACACATGCACAGTCACACACACAAATGCATCCATGCACAAGCTCACACACACACACACACACACACGCATATTCAAAAGGGAGCAAAACACACAAATACAGAGCTCAGCAAATGTTTCTCAGTGTAAATACAGAAACTTATCTGGGCTAAATTTGCATATAATCAAGATTCTCATTTTCAAAGGGGCTATGAAAAATGATGCTCTCCCATGTAAGATGCTGTGGGTGAACCATTCACTCTCAAAAATATATGGCCACTTAAAAAAACTGTTTATTCAGTGAGAACAGACATAAAGTAACAACAAATGTTTTTGTTTGTTTGTTTGTTTTTTTACTGTAAAGCCGTATACTGACGGTTCATTCTGTGAGCAAACAACGTCTTGTTTTTGAGGCCTGCGGTGAGGATGTAAGTTGGGCTATGCATTGACCCAAAATGCCCTCTGACAGGGCCACAGCTTGATTGACCACTGCAGCCGACCGAAGTCCTTGACAGGACCACTTAAGTGTTCCTCCATCACTGCACGGACCTCCGCCATCCGACTGACTGATGACATTTGTTCTTCTCCTAGGCGACGCCTAAATCAAATTGTGAGGAAAACCGATAGGACAAGTCCAGCTACTTTTACAATGCAAATTACGTTCCTTGATCTCCTGAGATATGGGCCACAGCAAAGCAAACTTGGTTAACATGATGGTTATGCTACTTTATGTGAGGATGCTAGTTCGTGAGAGCCCATCTTTGGAAGAGACTGTGGAAAATGAGAAGAGGCAATTACAGCCTGGATTTGGTCCCTTCTTCTCACTTAGGGTACATAGAAAATGTCTACATCTTCCTCTCCACAGGCTGTGACTGTGTTTTGTTACTGAAATGCATTTCCTGGGAATAAATTCAATTAAGTTGTATTCACTTACTGCATATAGCAATTTCCCATAATGGGAAAAAAATCTGGGCCCAGTGCAAAAGGTCTGCATAGTGCATCTGACTGGAGGCACCAAGTTCTACTGCGTTTGCCAAGTTTATATATGCCTGTACTGAAACTGCTTTCCTATTACTAAGCTGCACTATGCTCCCAAGTCATAATAAATGGCTGTACTGGTATATACTGGTATATGGGCCCTACACATAGAGTATACTACACTATAGACTATACTATATAATATAGTCAATTCAGTTACTATAGACTATAGTTGATTCAGTTGGATCAGCGTGTAGCGTTTTTTCCAGTTCAACTTGTCCAGGTGGGTAACAAATGTCTGTCTGGTTTTGGGTCATTCTGAAGTGTGCAACCAGCTGTAGCAAACTTTAGGACGCTCAAGTAAGTGTAGGTTTGCATTGTCTAGGCAGCAGCTGGTGCTCATCTCTGAGGTTGGTGGCTGTGCAGGAGATGGATGGATGGATGGATGGATGGATGAATGGATGAATGAATGAATGGATGGCTGGATGGGTGGGTTGGTCTGGGTGGATTATACATAGATAGACAGATAGATTAATAAGACTTTATGTTGTGTGGGGTTTATGTGCAGATGGTGTGGCCTCTCACCTCTGCCTGGTGCTGTTTGCGCATAGTCTCCAGCTCCAGAGTGAGGGTGGCCACGGCCTCCTGCAGCCTCCTCTCAGTATGGGACGCCTGCTCCGCCATCCTGTTCAGCTCCTCCTCCAGCAGCCTTACCTGGCTCTCCTGAGACAGGTAAACATAGAGCGGGGTCATTGGTGGAGGTGTGTCTTTGTGTGTGTGTACTAGCAACACATGTACGCGCCTCTGGGCCACAGGTCATGGGACCTGTTGGAGGGCCAGAAATTTTCAAAGCATACCATGTGGGGGACTTTTTTAAGGGGGGATGAGGGGGTTGGGTCACTAAATAATATACAAGCCTTGATCTAGCTCTTATCTTATACTTCATATTTCACTATTGGGGGCATGCCAGTAGACATATCTTTATATAGGTAGGTAGGGGAATCTAGAATCTGGCAACATAATCCTGACAGTAGGATTTTGTCTAGACTAGTCTAGTCTCGGCTGTAATCAAGCCTGATCACACACTATGCACTACCCCTGTTTAACATATAATATACAATATATATATAATATATAACACACCTGATTTTTTTCCCATAATGACACAGAAAAATAAAGACAGTACCTACTATACATAATAACTAATGCAGAATAGGGGAGCTATTGCAGGACTGTGTTATTAACTGTGTTAAAGTGTGGACTGGTGATGAGAGATGAGAGTGGAGTGGAAGCGAACCCTCTCCTGGCCCAGGATGCTGCTCTCCTCCAGCTGCCCGGTGAGGCTCTCGCAGCGGCTGCGCATCTCCTGCAAGCTCTGGGCAGTTCGTTGGAGCTGCTCCCTGCACTCACGCAGCTGCTGAGTCTGAAGCAGGGCCTCCTGACACACACACACACACACACACACACACACATGCATACACATACACACACACACACACACACATGCATATACACACACACACACACACACATAAACACACGTAAATGTCAATATGACACAAACACATACACGGAACGCATAAAAGAAAGGAGGAGAATTACATAAGCTGTCCTGATGAACAAACACACAGGAACATACACACACACACACACACACATCAAAACACATTTTTATAGACAGACACACAAATGCTGGTGTGCTATATGCTCATGAGAACAGAGTGTTATACTCAGCAAACACACAAGCTCACCCCAGCAAGAAGCCAGTGAATGTTCTGGCTGGTGAAGCAGACGCAGCTGACACCAAACCTTATACATGGTTATTATGCATGTTCTGGACTTAACTCAGTGTTCAGACCTGTGATTTGTTAAACTACTGGAATGCATTGTAATGTTCAAAGGCAAATCTCAAGTTGTATATAAGAGGGAAACAAGATGTTTGTGAAAGGTTTACTTTTGTGCGAGACCATGGAGACGGAATGCTATAGACGGTTGCTGCACCATTGTGAAAAGTTTAATAGGGGCCAGAGCACCAAAGCTGGCCAATAGGGGCCTCAGCACCACAGCTGTACATTCTCATCTTGGTTTAAACAGTGGAGGGACCATAGCAGTACCTTTTACAATCCACTTTTTTGCCTGACTCAAGGTCAAAGCAAAGACACTGCCTGCCAGAGAACTGCATCCCATCTTCAACACTTAACACTAAGGACCTTGCTGTCAAAAAAATACTGTGCACACACACTGCGATGGACACTATATTTATGATGCTATCCCATTGTTCTCCACAAACATCTATAAAAACTGAAAAATGACCTAAGTGTGTGGAAGTGTGGTTGGTCTTGTATTCTTCTTGTTTGTTTTGATTGATGGACTGCTTCAAAACAACAAGCAAGTGACAATGATGACTTTTGAAAATGTGTTGATTCTTCCCTCCTCTTTCCACTGAAGCCCATCAAGACAAAACAAAATAAAACCAAACAGAAAAAAAATACTGTACACAAATATATTCAGTGCCATACCAAAGTTTCAGGCACTGAATATATTTATTTATATATTTTCACATAATAACGTGCTATTATGTGAAAATGCTTTCAAAAATAATGAGAACAATTTTCACTTATCTAATTACATGTAATGCAGTAAACAAAAACAAACAAAAAAGAAAACAATAAAAAAAGAATTCATTCGGCATACATGCCATACCTTGTCAAGTTCTCAGAAATGCCTGAAGCAACCTAAACCACCTACTTGGGTTCATTGATGGATGTCTACTGTCCTGATTCTTGCTGGTTCTTCATACAGTTCCAAATTACACTGGTTTCAGCAAATTCTGAGATGACTGCTTTTAGTTCTTCAATGAAGTACAGCCTGAGATGGTCTGTAAATCAGCCTAAGCACTTAATGCTTTTGCATAGAATTGTACAAACACATCAATGTCACACACACAAACACACACGCACACAAGAACACACACCCAAAGCGCACACACACAGACACACACAGCATGTATCTGGTAGTGGAGACAAGGCGCCCATGAATAGGATGTGTTCGGAGGCCACAACCGCTGTGCTGTTTGGGCTGGTGGTGGTTAGAGAAAGCTGAGGGACCTGTTCTCTCTCCCTCTCCCACTCCCTCTGTCTCTAAGCCACACTGGGCGCAGCGCACCAAGGCTTCCCACAACTAAATGGGTTTATTGTGGTCTCCTGCTGTGTGTGAAACTTCTTGGGAAGGGGGCGAGGGTGATGTGTGGGACAATCTGATGAAACAAAAGTGTAACACTCGGAGGGGAATTGCAATCATTCCGCACGTCTCTATTTGGTTGTCGGATACAGATTATTTCCTGTTACGAGGCATGTTCTGTGGTGCAGGGGTGTTGTTGTGACAGAGCGGGATTTATGTTTGTGTGTTCTTTGCTTTTCCGTGACACTGTGGTTGGTGGTGGTAGTGGTGGTGGTGGGGGGGAGGGGGGTAAAGGGCAAAAACATCAACATTACCTCCTCCAAGGTCTCCTTCCCCTGCAGTTGGGCCTGGACCAGCTCCAAGTGCTCGCTCAGGAACGCCACCTAGTGAACAGACAGCATCACCACACCACCACCACTGGCGCGCGAATGGTGCATCGCTCCCCCTATTACAAGTTTGTAAAAAAACTTTAAGCGGGGGCCTTTAACACAAAGCCTGTCGGCCACCCCACCTGCCAGGCCTAATCATTTATCAATGATCATTGATCACTGGTTGCCAACTCTGCTTGCGATTGATCAGGCCTGGCAGGTGGAGTGGTCAGCAGTGAGAATGAAGGGTGGGAAGAGAGAAAACCTGCTTGTTGCGGTCGCTGAGCTCCCTCTCTGACCTCTCTGTCGCCTGCTGCAGGTGGAGGAGCTTCTGCTCCATGTCAGCGCGGTGCTCCTGGACTGCAGACTCCAGCTGGCTCAGCTGAACATTGGTAATAAGAAACAGTCAGTAAGGCAGACAAACATCCATGCACTCCCACGTCCACTCTCCTTATACTTCCGACTTTCAACAGGTTAAATTGAGTCAGGTGAGCTTAATTTCTCTCCTTGGTATCAACCACACGCCACATCTTCATAACCCTTATGACTGACATTGTCTTTTATATTTCCTTATAAGACTATATATTTTCATTTATAATTATTAATTTATAAGAAGTGCAATATGTAGTTTATAACGTTTTTGTAATTTAACCAGTCATGTTTTTCCAAAATAGCTTCAAGTTCATTTTTAGTTACCTGTACTGTACAACTCTGTTTATTCAGCTGCAGACGTGCAGGTGGATTTATGTCATAATAACAGCATATTACATATACGTTATACAATACAGCATTGTGGTGTATGTGTGTGTTTTTGTGTGTGTCTACAGGGACCTGCAAGGCTTTCTGCTGGAGCTCATGCTGTTTGTCTTTCAGTGCTACGTCCTTGTCCTTAACCTGCTCATTTCTCTGTTCCAACTCCTGTTGTGCTTCCCTTTATGGACAGATACACACACACACACACACACACACACACACACACACACACACACACACACACACGCACACACACTTAAAGTATATGCACACTCACATCCAGATACACAGTACAAACACACACAGGCAAGGGCAAGAGAATCAAACAAATCAATCATCCACTATGTTGTTTTTAAACATGTCACATGACACCAGAGCAGAATCATAAAGAGCCATAAAACACTTATTAGTCATTTATAAGGACACTGCTCTCCTGATTCTAATATCTGTCCAGTGTGCCCTCATACACAATACATAAGGGTTCTGAAATGAAAAACCTTAAAATGTGAGGCATTTAAGGTCAGCTTGATGTAATTTTACACATTTGAGAGTGTTTAGCCAACAGCTTTGAGCGTATCTGATTATGTGAAGGTCCCAGAGAGGGTGTGCGTCTGTCGGGGAGCAGGTGGTTGCCCCAGGCTCTCTGATCTCACTACTGATGGAGCTCCAGCAAAAACAGCCCTTCATTTAGCCTGACGAGACACTCCACTACAGGGAGCGAGAGAGACGAAGTGTGTGTGTGTATGTGTGCGTGTCTGGGGGGGGGGGGGTATGTGTGCAGTACACAAGGGAACACGGCACCAGCCGATGAGAACACAAGGAACCCTGTCATTGCCCTCCCGTTCCCTCGGGCCTGACAAGCCTGTTTACTTCGCACTAAAAGGGAGAACATCACAAGCCTCCCCTCCGAGGATGCTTGTGGAGATAACACACCACAAGATGTTATCTTCCCTAGCCTGCCCCGAGATGCCATGAGAAGCCATCAGTGTCCCTTAGTGATAGAGCAATGCATGTTCCTTTTTCATTTCTGAGATTATATATAGAGAGAGGGATTTTACATGTGCGTTGCCATTCTAATGTGCGTTTTTTAGATGACCCTAGGTGTAACAACGAAGGCTGAGATAGTATGGTTGTCATGGCAACAGAGAGGATGTGTCTGTTTGTTTTTGTACGGTAAGGTCATGATCACGAGAAAGTAGGGGTGGGCAGTACAAATGGTATAAGTGATATACAATATAAATTTGGCCACCACTAGAGATTTTTATTATACCGGCCTACCACAGTAGCACAGTTCAGATTTGGTTCTGATTTGCCTTAGCCTATAAATTCATATAATGTAGGCATACACTTCAAAATAACACTTACAAGGACAAACACAAGACATATACTTTTGATTTCATACAGAGACTTTATTAACCATCATGTAATAGAACCAAAGAACATCCGCCTATCCTAAGCTATCTTACACTCTCACGCTGATTTGTCAAATTTCGTGAGTCTTATGCAAACCTCATAATTTACATATGCTAGCCTAATTTATGTTTAATGCATGTTTAATATATATGCGCTGAATGACTGGAAGCTCTATGATGTGTCATTATGATGCCCAAATGAAACATTTATTTGAAGAATAATTTTATTTGACCAAACAAAGTTTGACTCATCTTGGATGTTGATGTTGGAGGGTTCACCTCAATATTAATCTGGGCTCAAAACATTTTGAAATCAATGAATTGGCATAATATTTTTAGAGAAAAATATAACTTGTGTCTTTGTCTCACCTAATAAACACTGCACGTTTGAAACTGTATTTTAAAGTTATATGAAGAATTTATCGCAATATATACCAAATACCTGCTTGAAATTATAAAGTAATATGAATTTTAGGTCATACTGCCCTGCCCTACTGCAAAGGCAGTTCAGCACTTGCCTACAGTAGGGTGCTTATCCAGACATTTTTTTTTTAAACAAGATTTAATGGATAGTCATATGTTGGCAGATGTTTGTAGGGAGAGTGGCTTCAACAGAAATGGTCCAAATGCTATAGGGATTCGCTGAGGACCTCAGGTTAACTCACTTTCATAAAACCAATATGAAAGATGTGATCTCAGGGATCTGTTTCACAAAATCCACCAATATAATGGGTGAAGGCCCTCGTGTTTTTCTTTCATAATACAGCAACTTGAGGGCTATCCCAAACTATAATGAAGTGACTGCCCATGTGTGATCACATGGAATATTTTTTGACTGGGCTGGACTGGGCTTTTTGTCACACTTTGTGTCGTAATGACAGTGTGCAGACACAGCTGTGTGATAAAGTTTGCAAAGATGACAGAGTCGCTGCTCCGCAAACAAAACAAGATCCCTCGGTTGCGTCTGATGTGACATGTTCTCCAGGGATGTCTTTGTTGTTTACCAACGGCTGGTGCCTTAGTGTTGTTGTGTGATAGTGTGTGTTGGCTTTAGCAAAAAAAAAAAAAACAGACAGACTTTGACAGGAGCATAAATCAGTCTGACATTTATCACACAGAGATCAACCTCAGTGACACCTACTGAGGGAGGTGTCAAAGACAGTAAACTGATCTTGGCTGACAAAAAAAATGACAAATCCTCACCAACACAAAATTTTCCTTAACACCCTCCACTTATTCAAGGTCACTGTCACATCTTTTCTTTTTTTTACAAATAGTTGTTTCATACCACCGGCATAAAACACACAAAACGCAAGATGCAGTGACAACAGTGACAATATCCAACATTCAGAAGTCTGAGGAGTGAACTGAATGAGAACAACAGTGTTCCTGCAAACAAACAGTATGGACCATTTCAAAAACAAAAAATGTTTGTTTACAACCTTCTGTTTAAAACCACTTTCACTTATGTTAAAGCAAAAACAATGTTTGTGCATTCTTTTTTGTTTTCAAACTTCTTCTTTTACATTAAGGTCACATATGGGATGTTGAAATGGAATCCCTGTGTTAACAGCAACTTCTCAGTAAGTTCCCAGCAGCCTCAGTGCTGATATGATTAAAGTCTTACCCAGGTATCCTCGGTAGGGACAGGAGGTCAGCTTGTCAGAGGCACAGCCGTTATTAGGTACATGCACACACACACACACACACACACACACACACACACATACAGTCTGTGGTCTCCTCACATGCCATGGCTTTAACTTTAACAGGACTGAAGTCCGCCTGAGTAATGTTGGGTGGAATAGGAAGAGAATGAGTTGAGAAGATTATTGGCAGAACGGAATAAAGACTAGTGAAGTGTTTATCGAGGGAGTTAGTGGAGGTGTAGGCAAACACAACTGCTCCCAAAGATTCAGTGTGGATTTAAGCTTGTGATGGAGATGCAGGGGTACAGAGACAGGAGAGACTCTGGATATCCATCTGTTGAGGGTGCTGTGGGTCTGCTGTATGTGCGGGCGAGTGAGAGAGAGAGAGAGAGAGAGAGACACCAGGCCGAGGCCGAGCACAACAGAGATGGACAAGAGAGTTGGAGAGAGATGGAGGCAGTGGTGTCAGGGGAACTATCCCTGTGTGCTCTGAAGTGAGTCATTGACTGAGGAAGAGGAGGAGGAGGAGGCAATGAGCAGTGCATCTCTTACCTCTGCCCTGGGAGAGAGTTTGAGATGGAGGATGAAGAGGTGGAGTTGAGTTCAGTTAGAGGAAGAGGAGGAGGTAAAGGTGGTAGTGGCAGTGGCAGAGTGTGTCCCAGTGTCTTAGTGTAGAGTTTGAGATTGAGGAGGAAGACGAGGTGGTGGTCGATCTCCCACCTAAGCTTGGTGAAGAGTTTACGACGCAGAGACGAAGGTGGTGGTGGATAACCGCTCCCTGACCTCAGTGTAGAGACGAAGGAGAGCCAGAAGGAGAAGAATAAGATGATGCCAGCGGGTCTCTCACCTGAGCTCCGTGGCCAGCTTCTCCATGGCGGCCTTGCGCTCTTCAGCCTGCTGCTGCGAGCGCCGCAGCACGTTACGCAGCTCCTGCAGATGGTCCAGCGTGTCCACCAGCTCGCCGCGCACCGTCTTCATCTGAGTCTCCAGCAGCTGCGTGCGGTGCAGCGAGTTGCGACGGTCTCGCTTGCTGCGCTGCACCTTCTCCTCAAGGTCCTGCACTGTGAGTTTGGGAAGACGTATGAGCCATAAATATCTGCTGTATACTTCACCCTTTAGCAGATAATGCACTTCTACAAAACGCTAGATACCACAGAAATATTCTGTGAATTACTGACCAAGCGCAGGATGAAACATAAATAAAAAGCCTCAGGAGGACATATAATTAGGGATACATTCACACTTATCTACATAGAGATATAGAAACACATGTACAGAAGCAGTGGCTTGAAGCATTTGAGATGTAAACTAGAATTTGCAGGCATACAAGACACAGTAACGAGAACAGTAATGATTATGTGATAACTTCTCAGAGTGGCAGCAAACTGACTGTTACCTGTCCTTGTTGATAGCATGCAGTAAACCTTTTTTCATTGTCAATATCGACGTCTTTAGTGCAAAGCATGCAGGTTATTTCTGCTGAGGCATCCACTACTGCATGCGATTGAATACAGACAGGGACTATGATACAGACCCATGGTGTCCCCCTCGCGTCCTTTGCCCTCCGTACCAATCTCAGTCTTCTTCTCCAGAAGGCCTTTGGTCTGGGTGAGCATCTTCTCCATGTGGGCCAGCTGGGAGGCCTGGGCGCCACTGGCCCTGCGGATCAGAAGCAGCTCCTTCTCCCGCTCGCTCAGCTCCCCCCGGTATTTACTCATGTCCGTCGTCAGCTGCCTGAGACACCAACCAACACACACACACACACACACACACACACACACACACACACACACGCAGAGATTCAAACACACGCACACACACACAGCCAGACAAGCAGCTGCAGCTAGAGCTGTTCAGGAGAGCGGTGTGAGGTTCCCACCGGACATCCCTAACTCAGCCGCTCAAGGACCGGTCATCAGACTGTGGAGAATTCAATGCTCACGCCACGTCGTGCCCAGCAAAACTCTCTCCTTCAGTTCAACTTCTGGCCTCAAAGTACACAGGATAATGGAATTAGTCCACAGACCACAGAAAAAAAACTTGCGTTAAAGACCTTGCCGCTTGGATAGTGGTGGTTAACTACCAAGTAGGTAGCTTGGGTTGGAGGAGTCGTCATTGATTATCACCCATTAGTCTGGAGAAGCTAATCGGATCTGTTCGACAGAGCAATTCCATGTTCTTATATAGTCAAGGCGGGGTGGCAGGGAAGTCGACAAACAAAGAGAGCAGAGAGTGCTGCTAGTCATGGGACCTGACTCCCCAGAAGCCTGAGGCTATCTGGCATTCAATAGTGCAGTCATCGACAACAAGCGATTAACTGTCTGCATGAGGGTGTTTCAGGCCCATTCAGGACACTTAATTATGAAACACAATTATCTAAGACATGTTTGCACAATGTACACTGATGATACAGTACACAGTATACAGTATACAGTAGAGAGAGTGCTGGTGGTGATGGCAAAGCTTATATGCTGCGATGTTCAAGCCCTCATGAGCTATGGGTAGTGAGGGCACATCACAGCAAAGTCGCTGGAGTGAAAGAAGTCGTTCTGGCAGTCACAAGCAAAACCTCTCCACGTGTGCTTCTGAACAGCACTTAAGGCTGACTCTCTTAACCCACCCCACCCAACCTCCAACAGAATGCACTTCATGCCAGTGACACGATCATAAGACCAGGGTGGAGGCAATCACATAAACACAGTAAAAGAGGAGGGAGGAGAGTAGAAAGCAGGATGGAGGGATGGAGAGAGAGAGAAAGAGAGGGAGACTCTTATATCCATGTTGTCTCAGCTGTGCAGCAGAGCACAGCACAGAGCAGAGCAGGGCAGAGCAGGGCAGGGCAGGGCTGGGCAGATATGAGAGTGTGGCAGTGTGTGCTGTGTGTTTGTCTGTGTGTGTGTGTTTGTTTGTGTGTGTGTGAGCCTGTGGCAGTGTGCGCTGTGTGTTTGTCAGTGTGTATTTGTTTGTTTGTGTGTGTGTGAGCCTGTGGCAGTGTGTGCTGTGTGTTTGTCAGTGTGTATTTGTTTGTTTGTGTGTGTGTGAGCCTGTGGCAGTGTGTGCTGTGTGTGAGATGGCACGCTCTGCTGTGAATATGCCCTGTGTACCAACAAAGGAATGCATTCTGCCTGATGACCCGTGAATACCTGCCTGCTCCGCCACACACATCCTGACCCATCCTCCTTCCTCTTCCTCCTCCTACTCTTCCTCAGGCACTGTGGCCTGCACTGCCACGTGGCACTTTCTCTCTCTCTCTTACTTCCTGCTTTTCAAAGAAATCATCTGTCTTGCAAATGCAAATGGTTCCTGATCATGGGACTAGCCATCAACCTAAACAACAACATGCTGTACGCCAGCTGGGAAATAATCCACTTCCTACTCTTGAATTGATCATTTCTTATTTAACTTAGAAGTTTCTAATTTGGCATTTCCTGTCTGAATTGTTACAATTCACATTGAAGCATTGGAAGCCGAGCTTCTGTCCGTCTGTGCATTGAGAACCAAGCTTATGTCTGTCTGTCTATCTAATTTACACTGAAGCATTGGAAACCGATCTTCTATCTGTCTGTCTGCCTGTCTTTATCTAATTCACACTCAAGTGTTGGAAACCGAGCTTCTGTCCGTCTGTGCATTGAGAACCAAGCTTATGTCTGTCTGTCTGTCTCTATCTAATTTACACTGATGCATTGGAAACTGAGCTTCTATCTGTCTGTCTGCATTTATCTAATTCACACTGAAGCACTGGAAACCGAGCTTCTGTCCGTCTGTGCACTGGAAACAAAGCTTCTGTCCGTCTGTCTGTCTGTCTCTATCTAATTCATAAGCTTATTCCTACACAACAAAAGGATGTATCATTATACCTTATGTAAATTGGGAGTTTATCTACCTCCCTATAGTAAATCAATTTCCATTTCTATTTTCATTCCTTTTCATACAGAAATGGTCAAAATTCAAGGTTAAATGTTCTGCCTCTCTTATTCTCTCTCCCTCTCTTCTTCAGTCTCCCTATCGCTCTCTGTCTTTATCACAAGCAAGAATAAACAGGTATGTCCCTCCTTGCTGATAAAAAAGTCTTCATCATAATAAAAGGCCTCACATAAAGCTTTATGGCCTGTAAACACGTCCCTGTCAAGGGTGCCATGGTAAATGCTCTGGAGATCACGGCAACACTTCTCAGCGGCAATCAGCTCCAACAGCAACAGCAACCTAATTAGCATCTTGAAATCAATGCCTGACCTGCTGCCTTATTGTTTTATTGCAATATTTAAGATTTGATGTCTATCTTTATCCATCTCTACCACAACTTCGTCTTTAACAATTAGAAAGAGAATAAAATATAGATTTTTTTTTATTTATTGAAGACTTCCTAACAAGATAACTGAGATTTATTGGCAGTAAGGCCAAACATCAGAAAGTGCAAAATCATTTCTCTCCCAATGACAGATACAGCGAAGACCGCACAGATTTATGACCAAAGGCTAATGAGAGCTGGGCCTGGGCCTGTCCCAGGGCTACTAATTCAACACGTCACACACACAGGGGGGGTGGCTCACCAAGCAGACTGTCAATACAGAAACCTAAGTTATTACCTGGGTGTGGGTGGACACTGGACACATATTTAATCAGAGAAGGATTACACACACTGCATTTATGACTTGTGTGCGTGCGTGCGTGCGCGTGTGTGTGTGTGTGTGTGTGTGTGTGTGTGTGCGTGTGCATGTGCATGCACACATAGTTTTGTGTGTGCTTTTTTGAGCATGTGATTGTGCTTTCTGTGTCTATATTTGTGTGTGTGCAATGGGGTAGCGTATGTGTATTTTTGTGTGTGTGTGTGTGTGTGCATATCTCACATCACTGAGGAGGAGAGTTGAGCTGCCTCTCTCCCACGTATCTCTGCCTGCTCATTGGCCTGCTGCATCTCCTGCTCTCTCTTCCTCAGTTCTTCAGCAGCCAATGCCCTCTCCTTCTCAAGCTCACGCTGCAGCTCCTCTACCTGTGCGCACGCTCACACACACACAGACACATACACACAATCACACACTTTCCATACTCAAGTTGAAGCAGAAAACTGTACTGACTCAACTCCCTTGCTCTAGTAAACGTAATGAAGTACAGATCTGAAATGTACTTAAAGTATAAAAGTAAAAGTATCCTAGTGAAACCTATCCTAGGTTGTTTTTAATACCAAAAAGCAAACAAACAGGCATTCAAATATCTATCCCCATAGTCGCAAGATTGATGTCTTCTACTAAGTTCTACTACAGAGATATATTTTGGGAGGGGATACATGGGGAAAATAATGACAGCTTCCTGCCACAACTTCCTGCATCAACACAAATGTCACAAGCACATTTTGGAAGTGTTAAGTGTATAAAATATTGATATTTTAGTTAAAAATGTAGGGGAGTAAAAGTTAAAGAGAAAGTGCAGATACTGAAAAACGCTTAAATACAGTATTTGCACAATTACTTTCCGTCTCCGTCTCCATGTGCACACATATCCACATACTCACATGTGCACACAAAAACATGCACAGATGCAGCCTTGCATAGTCTAGCCATGCCTTCCTAGTACTTTCGCTTGACTATCATCTCCCTACAGTGCTAGTCTAGATTTGATCCCATTGAGCTTGTCTCAGGAGGCTTTTTAACCTATGCAATCAGCGACAGAGGAGGCGTGAATGCAGAACTAGAATGCTATCAGTCAAGGCAAGCTATCAGTCAGGGTCTGATCCAGTCTTTTTAAACATACACACCTCAAGCAAGCAATCAAATCTCACTACTGAATGTCCAGACCCTCTGGACAAAATGAAAGTGTAGAATGAGGGTCTGGTGTTATTACATTTTACATTACAAAAACAAGAAAAGCACTTAGTATACAGTATTGCAGATGGATCACCACCAGTCACCAAATGTAATGATCTGAAAATGATCATCATAAATGATCACCAAAATGTAATCATCTGTTTCTTGGCCTAATACCAACATTGTCCGAAAATTTCGTCCAAATCTGTGCAGTACTGTTTGAGTTATCTTGCTCACAGACAGACAGAGAAGCAGCCATACAGACAAACACTGGCGAAAACATAACCTCCTTGGCGGTGGTAACTAGAACAGACTCTACCCTGTGAACTGGCCTGTTGTGCCTTCAACACACTTGAAATTAAATATACTTTTTCTTTCCCGAGAGATCATTTGACAAGGGAAACAATCCATCGTGTTCCAACAATCCGAGGACAGGCAGAGTTTGCACTCCCAACTTCAAAAATCCTATGCTGGCACGTGAAGCCTTACTTCGAGGGTTAGCAACAATGGTGAGCTTTGTGACAAAAATAACCCAGTTTATAAAGGTCCTAACATAGATGCCATTGTGTTTGGTTCAACCATATGATTCCTGTCTGTGGCTAGTCTGAGTCTGTTGATTCACACAGCAGTCTGACTTGGCCAGTGGTCGGATATCCAGTGTGTAACAGAGCTTCAGCTGTTTGAATAGCACCTATGATCCGCTGCTAAAGCTGTGAAAGTGTTATGGTGTCACACACATACAATATGCCTTTTGATAGGGGTCAGGTGAGGGATTTAAGGCGTCTCCTTCATGAGTGAGTCCACCTAACCTGCTGCTGGAGACCAGGTTTGAGTTCTCTAAAAGCATTGTAACACTGTAATGTCTTGTAACACCTTAAAGTTTCTGGACCATTTCCCGAAACCACAGTAGATGTAGAATGTTGTGGAAACGTTTAAAAAAGATTTATGTGTGATTCCTAATGTTCAAATGCTAAAAGTATATTTTGGACACACATTAAGTAAGCTTAATCGTAGAGGACATGGGTTAAGTGTGTGGATCTATCAATATCAGAAAACTCGATCCAAGTGAGTGTGTTGAGGTGTCACCTGTTTGAGAAGAGCTGTGTGGTTGGCCTCCATGTGCATGAGGAGTGTGGAGCTCTCCTTCAGCATGGTCTCCTGCTGCTGGGCTGCATGCTGCAACTGCTGGCTCTGATGGCTGGAGCTCTCAAGGGCCCTACTGATGCGCTCCAACTCTGCCTGAAGAAACTCCATCTGAGAAAGACCCCACAAAGGAGCCAAGGAGCCATGGACATATGAAGACAAAAATCATTCACACATACATGAGATTACACAGGCGTGTGTAAGCCAACTCAAAGGGAAACCACCACCTTTTTGGGGAAATACTCATTTCCACCTCTCCTTGAGTTAAACACTTGAGTTTTATCTTTCACATATCATTGAATCAGATTAGACCATTAGCATCTCGCTCGTTAGCATGAATTCCAGCTGGATGAACTGGAGAAGGGTAAAACTCGACTGTTTAACTCAAGGGGAGGTGGAAAATGAGTCTATTTCCCCAAAGGTGGTGTCTTCCTTTAAACTCTTTGGGGCCTTTTTTATCTCCTGAAGACCTAGAAATGAATTAATTTGGTCTAAATGAACAGAAACAATAAAATGGTGGTGACTATGTTCACATCTCAGTATGCACATAGAGTTTGCACATAGTCATTTTTTTAACCGGCCCTAACTCCAAAAACTACTGCTGCTTCTGCAGATGCAGAAAACAAATATTTATCCTTATTGACTGGGAGGCAAATCATGCCTGTCACAGCTGTCCCCAGTGCAGACATCCATCCTCGGTTGCCAGGAGCTCGCTGCCCGGCCCGTGGTTTTCCGGGACATTCTGAGGGCACAGGGCTCTCAGGAAATGAAGGAAAATTGCCCCGTGAAGTGAAGTCTCCTCAGTCTCCCTCCCACGCCTCCTTCCTGCCATACCTCTCTGCTCTTGGCGTCCAGCTGCTCTTCAAAGTGGCTCTTGGCTTTTTCCATCTGCTGTAAGCATCTGGACAGCTCCTTCTGACAGGATGATAGAGCTGTCTCCAGCGCCTTCACCTGCACTTCACACACCACACACACACACACACACACACACACACACACACGCACAGATAGCCAGCAGTATGCTATATATGATATGATGATCCAGGTATTTATTTATATATTGTGTGTATTTTATTCATTTATTGTATGGTGTGGTGGCATTTATGGTAAATGGTGTAGTGTAAAAAATCTGTGACTTACTGTTGTGGGTTACTGACATACAATTATGATCTAATTACTGTTACTGTTTTGGTTTATGGGACTTGTTGAATACAGTTCTCATGGTTCATAAGAAGATGTATAAACCAGATCAGAATATTAAAGAGCAGTGACAGCAAACAGCTATGAGCTTAAGTGTAGGATAGGAAGCATCAAGAGCAGACTTGCACTATAAATGGCTTGTGATACCACTCATGATGAAACATGCTGATCGCAGATCAAAAGTAAAAGTATATTCAGCATATCTGCTGGGCAACCATTGCAGCAAGTCTGCTGTGTAAGGCTATTACTGAGACAGAACAAAAAAAGCATTTCATACAAAAAGCTTCATTCATCGGTTCTAGAAGCCTGTGTCCATGTTCTCTACTCTTTTCATCATTTCATCTAAGCTCCAAAACCCAGCTTGGAAGAGTGACGCGAGCGCCCAGTTCACACAGATGACATCTAGTTTGGCATTTGCAAAGGATCTACATCGATTTAAGAGAGGTTTGGCTACAGCTTCAATGGTTCAGGGTTAGATAGTGGTTACAATATTGAAATGTGAAGCCTCTCCAAATCCTTCCATCTTGCCAATCTATCTTCCTGTCCACTGAATGACCCTTGCAAGAGTTCAAAGGCATCACTAACCTACGCACTTCTTCTTTCATCCCTAAAGCGTCTGGATTAGCACAAGATACACTTAGTTGTGTAAGGGATTTCTTTAGATATTGATTTGGCTGTTGTTGGGGTGTTTAGGCTTAACCAGGTATGCATACTTCACTATTCTAAGACAGAGGTGATTCTGAAATGGTCCTATTCACTTGCATTTGGCAAACGCTTTTACCCAAAGCAACTTACATTCTATCAACTATCTACCGATCAGGGCCTAGAGCAACTTAGGGTTGAAGTGCCTTGTTCAAGGGCACAACTGTGGCACACAGGATTTGAACGCACGACTTTCCAAGTTACTAGCACACTAGCCAGGTCACTTAACCACTACGCTACCACTGCCCACTTCCTGTCCTCAAAACTAGCTCAACAAAAACGTACAATTCACCAGGAAACACAACTAGCACTTACACAAGCTTTCCAAAAAACAATGAAGTGGTACGTTCTATAGGTGGAGGAGGAAGTGAGGTGTCAAAGGTCACTTCCTTATACAGTACAAACAGAACATACCTTAAATAAAAACAAAAGGCCTGAGTTCAAACACAAAACATCAATAAGAGATTTAAAAGTGAAGAAATCTGTCCATACAATGCAATGCTCTAGTTCTGCTCATTATGTGAACGTGCAACTAACTCCAGCAGCTAATTCCAGCTCCCTGTGTCTGGGGACCGCACACTCCGAGTAGCATCACGCAGTGGTGAGCCTTTGTCTATCAGGCCCTCTGGGGCTGACTGTGTAGAGCAGTGTTGCTGAAGCACTGAAGCACTCCCCTGCAGACACTCACTTCGGCTCCCCAGAGAAAGATCTCTCAGAGTCAGATGACTCAGAGCCGAGGGACAGCGGCTAAGCCCCAAACACGCTGCTGATGGTGACAAACCAACTGAGCTGTTGTCTGGTTAAATATGTCTGCATGCTGGGCAGCGGCACAGCCTGAAGTTCAGCTTGAAGGTCCCACTTTGAATGAAAATGAATACAGTGCCATTGACTATTTAGTGTTTACAAGGAAGTGGGCAGCTGACGTGATGACGGCCCAATACACATAATGAGACCTAATAAAGAATAGGCAGATCAGAAATTTCACAAAAGGATCAAACAGTCTGCCTGTGAAGTAATAACTTCCTAGTGAGGAGAATTTAATCTAGGGAGAAAACTAATTAATTAACAACTTCAACTATGATCTGCTTGAACAATCAACTGCTTTATATTTCATAGTTTTATAAGCATATTAAAGTATCCTTTACTTCCACACAGTCAGGAGTTGAGACACCCTCCGTTTCACCTTTGTTGTACTCATACAATTATACAACAAGCAACAACACAAATAAATTTCTTGATTCTTGGGTCACATCTAGAGGCTTCACGTGCACCTCTGGCTGATTCTGAGGTCACTGTCTCTGGCAGGGGTTCGAGTGAAATGAGTAAAAATAAAACAGCACTGACCACCCTTGATCTGCTCAGGGACAAGGGTTCTGTGTGTGTGTGTTCTTTTTTAAATAGTCTATTTACATTTAAAATGTAGTCAAATTGTAATAGTGGTGCCAGACAATGTTTCTGTATTGTTGTTGTGCTTGTTTGTTTTCCCCAAAACAACAATAAAAACATATTCACAAATCAATGGTGCTTGTTTGTGTATGTGTGTATATTTTTATGAGTGTGTGTGTGTGTGTGTGTGTGTGCGTGTGTGTGCATACATAGTGAGAGGTCACTGACCCTGCTGGAGTACTGTGCAGCATGCTCTCCCAAACTCCTTAAGGCTTCTTGCTCGCGTTGGCTATTGGCCTCTGTTTCCTGTGGCGCACAAACACACACACACAAAGAGAGACAGGGTGCAGAGTTAAGCCATCATTGACCACACAAGAAGATCCACAGTCAACAAAAATGGGGGCTGTACTTTACTATTGCCATTTGCGAATTTCAGAAAATCTGAAATCTAGTTTGTCTAGAAAATAAGTTTGTGAACTTCTTAAATATAGGAATACTAACTACTAAATGAAGGAATACTGAATACATAAAAGATTGAATACATGAAATGCCTGCCATATATTCCATAAAACCATAAACCATAAAACCATAAAATGTTTAAATAGATGTAAGCTATTATGCAAACTTCAGTTTATACAAGTACTGTACATTCAGATCAGACCCCTTTGGAAATTAAAGACATTTATTTCTGGGGCTTTCCAAAGATACATAGAGCACAATATCAAACATTACTGTAACAACTCACAAGGGGTTTTCCAAAATCCTATGTGGGGTAGAATCCATAACTGACAGGTCTACTATACAACAACACAACCTAAGAGCCATGAATCCCTTAACAACACTACGGCACGATGACTCAAAGTACATTCATGTCAGAGCCAGTGAAGAGTTGTTTGTTTATCGCTTCTGTGCCACAGCCAATGAGGAGATGTTTACTTGACTTTTATGTCACAGCCAATGAAGAGTTGTTTATTTTTCTTTGGTGTCGGTACGTCTTCATCTTTCATGCTGGATGTCACGAGACCCCGTGTAATCCCATTGTTCATCTGAGACGAGGGGGGGGGCTAATCTAATCTAATCTAATGCCATCTTGGCCTAATCGAGTGAAATGGGGGCTGTAATGTAATGTACCAGGCTGACGCGGGAGAGGGAGGTCTGGAGCTTGGCGGCTCTTTGCAGGGCCTCCTGCCTCTCCTGCTGGGTCGACAACAGTGTTCTCTCCATCTCCACCATCTGAGCACCTTTCTGTTCCACTGACAGCTGCAGCTGCAAGGACAAAACATACAGATACACACACACACACAGAGAGTATGCAGGTACTCAGGCAACAAATTCTGTGCTTGCATCTCTGTTCTTCATCTCCAATCACAGTCAGATGATTCTAAGAGCCTTTTTTCACTTCTCACTCTATCTGAAAGGGAGCATTTTCTGTTGGGAGTCTGTGGTTTGTGGCTGTACCCCACACCATCCAGAACACCCAAAGAATGGTGATAGTTATGGTTACGTAATTGTAAAGACCTAAAATTACAAAAAAAAAAAAACAGAGAAAAGGAAGGAAAATAGGACATAATTCTACTTGTGGGGCTTTTTTCCAAGTGCACAAAGTGATGCTTTGTGCAGAGTTTTCTTTGCTATCTCTGTCTTTCCCCTTTTTTTCCACTGGTTCCCCCTCTGCTTCTTACAGACAAAGGACTGTGCCCACCATTTTGATCTGGTCCTCCAGGGTTTTGCGCTGGTCGGCATGTAACCTCTGGGCCTCCTCCAGGGCTGTCTGGTAGTCCTTCTTCCCCGTGTCCAGAGCACTGCGCAACAGCTGGATGCTACTAGACTTCTCCTGGGACACATAATACCATACAAGGAATCTGAAACTATCTGACCATTTGAAGTCATACTTCATGAGGTGAGTAAGTTCAGTGCTATGGGAAAAAAACATGTGAACGCATTGGCTAAATCCTAATGCCACCCCCTCCGCCACACACTTCTTAAACCTTGAACCATCAAAAAACTCAGAGCCGATGAATCGGTTACTTGATTAGCTGATTCATGTCAGTTCAGTCTATGAGGATCCGAGGGGGTGGGAATTCATGCAGCCAGTGTCTGTGCTGTTCAGAGGTAAACAGAATGTGGTAGGGTAGCTGACTTTGGATGTCAAAAGTGGATGTCATAAAACTTAGGCACACTGCTTGCTAAATTCTGCATACGGAATCTACAGTGTCTTCATCACTGTTCCACCTTTGTGCAGTAATCAGTCAGTCATTACCCTGAGGCTAACACTGATATTACATTAGCTAATTGCTAATGGCACATCTCCACACTAAGAATCCACAGTTACCACAAACATGTGTTTGTTTCTGCAATCGTCAGGATAGCAAGCAGTTATATGCTAATAAATACCCGAGGGGCTTGTGGTGTGTATGTGTGTGTGAGAGAGTGTGAGTGTGTGTGTGTCTATGTATCTGAGTGTGTGGGAAGGTGTGTGTGTGTGTGTGTGTATGTGTGTGTGTGTATCTGAGTGTGTGGGCAGGTGTGTGTGCGTGTGTGTGTGTGTGTGCATTACCACCAAATTGTACTCCAGCTCTGAGCTGTGCTCTAAAGCGAGGGACATAGCTGAGGTCTTTTCTTCCAGCTGTTTCTCTGTGGCAGCCAGACGGATGTTCTTCTTTTTCAGCTGCAGTACAACACACAGTCACCAGGGGGCATCACATGCACCAGTCTACAGTCTGCTTTAGCGCAATGAACAGTGAATATGCATCCCACATGCTACATACACTTTCATTCAAATCAACAATCATATTTGTCAGAAATATAATGTTACAATTTTTCACAATTGCTAAAATACATTCTTGAAACTATCTACCTTTTTCTCAAAACTGGGAACACAAAAGCCATTTTCTCACACTACATTCTCGAAACCAAGTGCTTCATTGCATGAGAATGTGTTTTGCAAGAGAGATGAGAAAATAGGGTTTAGTGCTTGCAATTGTGAAAAATTGCACAAACTATCTTTGCTGCAATATTACATACTGCATAAGACATGGGATGTACCATTGCTAGCTCTTTTTATGTTGATCTATATTGTATGCTAATACTTGCTAATTTTATAAAACAGAGCCATCATTTCAGTAAACAAAAGGTATATGCACAATTTAGCCAAACCAGCACACATTCTCCTCTTGATACAAAATGACAGCTCCCAGCTTCTATTGAATACAGTATAGAGCCATATGCCATTGTGGAAACAGCAAGTGAGACCCTAACACAAATCAAACCGTCTAGGGAAACAAGGATAGTTTCAGAAACTGAGGCCCAGCTGGTGCTGTTTTTAAATAGTACTACATAACACCAGTTTAGTCTTCAACAGTGATGGGGCTCTGGAATGCTGACCTTAAATGTTAAGAATACAAGGGCCTATCTGAGGCCAGTCAGTCTCATCTTACAACAGGACAATGACCCCAAACACTGCTCTAAAATGAACCAAGACCTATCTCAGGGAGAGATGGCCCAGCTGGAATACTCCAAAGTGTGCAATTCCAAAATGCAAATGGAGGATGAAAGCAGAAACCTGTAATTGCAGGTGTCAATACAATCAGAAAACTGTTATTTCATGCGACGGTACAGTGCAACACATTGACCAAAATTTCTGCCCATTCTGTATATAGAGATGGAAATATTAGTTTTCCTAAAGAAAATGTGCATTTTTAGTATGATTCTAAAGATCTGAATAGTACTCTACCTGCATTAGTTGTGTAAGGGGTTTCTTTAGATATTCATTTGGCTGTTGTTGGGGTGTTTAGGCTCAACAAGGTATGCGTACTTCACTATCCTTAAAGACAAGTGTATCAGAGGCGATTCTGAAATGGTCCTATTCACTTGCATTTACATTTATGCATTTAGTAGACACTTTTATCCAAAGCAACTTACATTTGTCAGCTATCAATTAGTTCAGAGCCAGTCTTCCCTAGAGGAACAAACCGTTAATTGCTTTGATCACGGACACAACAGTGGAAGGTGGGATTCTAACCCACAATGTCAAGGCCACTAGCATGCTAGGAACTTTCCTTAACCACTACACCACCACCTGCCCTTGGGCAAATTGGGCAACTTTCGGAGCAACGTTGTTGGGCAACCACATAGTTTCATCTATTGTGGTTAGAAGATCACAAGAACATGCTGGAACAAATAAAAAGTAGAGGGCACAGCCCAGAAACATTGCTAAAGAAGTTATGTTATCATTAGCTTACATTCAGTCTTCAAGAGTCACACAGCGACCCTTGATTCTTCAAGAGGACATGGGCACAGTTTGAGAGCACAAAAGGCCTGGCAAGAGATAATTAGAAACAGCAATGGGCTAGGGGTTGGAGCCTTAATATCATTACAGTAACCAGCATGGGTGTACTGAGACCTCAGGTGCGAGTGTCCCTGTCGATGCCTAGGCAGATGGAGCGAGCCACAGCCAGCCTTGAGGCTGCCACAGTGGGCCCTGTTCCCTCACCTCCCCCTCCAGCTGGGTGAGCTCAGAGAGCCTCTGCTGCAACTGGCTCTGGAGCTGCTGGAGGTGATGCTCTCGCTGGGTGATGCCGGTCTGCAGGGCGGAGGCCTCCTCCTGGGTCTTGGCCAGGCGCTCCTGCAGCCCCCGGGTCAGATGGGTCTGACGGGCCCGCTCCTGCTCCAGTAGACGCAACACTGGTAGCAGCCTCTGATACTGCTCACCTGGAGATGGGTACATGCAAGGTACATGCTGACACATATTCGCATGCATAAACACACACACACGCGCGCACACACACACACAAGAGTGCAAGAGTGGCAATTCACCAGTCTCTGACCAGATAAATGTGTAAACATTCACATACACACATATACTTACTTACACACACACATATACACTCTCTCTCACACACGCACTCACACACATCCATCCAGAGTTAGATAGGCTGGTAAGCAGCGCTGCTGATGCCATCCTAACAGGCTGCTGTGATATGTGGGACTGGCCAGAGACATACTGACACAGTCACATACACAGTAATACATAATGCAGCACACTGCATAGACACGCCAGTTAGGAGATTAAAGATGAAAAACATGAATCATTTAATGGCCGTGATGTGTAGTGACGCCCAACCCAATGCACAACCTCACAGAGACTTCTTAAGGAACTAGAAAGAAAGAGGCGACACTGGAGAGACAGAACGACCCAGCAGTAGCTGTCAGTAGAGGTGCAGGGAGAGAAGAGGGGGAGAGGAGGGGTAAAGGAGAGACACAGGAGGACAAGTGGGGACAGGAAAAGGAGATGACAGTCATGAAAGAGCAGGGAAAAAAGCCAGTGGAGAGAGAGGAGGGGGTAGTGATGGAGAGAAAGAGAGAGAGAGATGGAGAGAGGGTGATGGAGAGAAAGAGAACTAGAGAGAGAGAGAGACAGGGTGGGTGATGAGAAAGAGAGAGACAGAGATGAGAAAGAGAGAGGGTGATGAGAGAGATGAAGAGAGAAATAGAGCGGGAGAGAGAGAGTGGGTGATGAGAAAGAGAGAGACAGGGAGAGAGTGATGAGAAGGGGGGGGGAGAGAGGGTGATGAGAAACAGAGTGATGAAAAACAGGAAGAGAGAAATAGAGCTGGAGAGAGAGAGAGAAGATAAAACACAAAAAAAATCTAGTGTTGATGGTGCATGAAAAATTAAAGACGGCATTACTACCTGGCTGGAGATTGGGAACGTCATCTGCTGGCACAGGGGGCAACAGACAGGGGCTTACACAAAGTGCCACTCCGCCACTCTACAACACAGGAGAGAGACACAGAGAGAGCGTGAAGGAGGGAGGGAAAGAAGGAAAGAGAAAAGGAGCAAGAGAGAGAGAGTGCACAGCCCATTAGCTCTGCAGGCTGTTAAACCTCCATAAAGCCTGTGACACTACATAGGGGTTGTGAAACAGCATGCAGTAATTCATCAGTCCACACCATACAGAGAGAGGGAAAACAAAGTGAGAGAAGGAGAGAAAAAGAGGAGGGGGACAAGACAGAGAGAGAGAGAGGGAGAAAGAGGGAAAGAGAGAGCGAGAGAGGGGTGAGAGCGAGAGAGACAGAAGAGAGAGAGAAAGAGGGAGCGTTCTACTAACCAAGTTTAACTCGAGTGTGGAAATTAATAAATGAAGCCCAAAATAAAAATACTGGCACTTTGTCACCACTTCAGGTCAATCCTGCCAAAAGGGGTGACTGTCTGAGAGACACTGCCAAAGCCCGGCGATAAAAGCCATGGCAAAGACAAACACAAACAAGAGGAGTACATTGTTAGACTTCACTTTTTTTGGAGGGCAGACAAGATAAGCAAGATACTTTTATGATGTGTTTATGAACTGATTATAACAAAAGGCTCAGCAAGATAAACTACAGGGTCAACCCAGTACAGTGTTAAGCAATAAGCAGTGAAACATTTGTGTGTGTGTGTGTGTGTGTGTTTGTGCAAAAAGGGTACAAGAAAAGGTTTAACCAGGTGTGCATTTGACTGACAGTGTTGTTGAACAACTGTCCACATTGTAGTAAGTAACACAAAGACAGCCATTATGAACATGGCATGGTGATGATGTTTGTCAATGACACTTTGGATTAATGAAGTGCTGACTGTTTAGTATAGAAGGGGCTTGTGATATTAACAAGGGAGAAAAACGTGAATGATTCTGAAAAGGCTAAAGAGTTCAGAGAACAAAGCAGCTGAGCAAAGCAACTGAGAAATGTCTCGGAGCAATGTTATTTGGGCTCTTTCCCACTGACACTGAGCAACATACTGCTATCTGGGGCTCTTTCATCAGCAGGGGACAGTTTGTGACAATCACTCAAATGCCAAGCAAACTTGCTCAGGAAGTTGCTTCACAATTCATCACTGTATAGACACATTTGAAATTCTTGAGCATATCTCAATATGCTCAATATTTATTATTGAATGCTGCATTATGTTCCATGTCTTCAAATGCAATGTTTCACGTCCTTTAAATGGAACTTTCAGAGGTCTAATATTTCCTAACTCAGACCACTCTAATGTACAGGATCCTGTTCGCCATGTTGGGACCTACTGCGGACATACTGGTTGGTGGACAATACATTATACCTTCTGTGCTGTCTATGGTAATAGCTTCCGGTTTGTAGGAAGAATTGCAGACTGGTGGCAGACGTGTGGAAACATGAGACATAAGGGTTTCAGACCGAAAGCATCCACCATTAAATCTAACTAAACAATGAAAATGTTCCACTTAAATACATTTAATTAAGTGGAGTTGCATACAGTGAGCATACGGCTGAAGGAAGTACAATAGAAGGTGATTGGTTCTTTACCTGGCGCCACTCTGTCTAATAAACCAAGGACACGCCTATGGCAATTCATCCAGTTGTACGTATACACCAAGATTCAGAAATATTACTTATGGATTGTTCTGACAAGTCAATGATACCAAACATGAATACATTCACATTTAATAACATATAGAAATACATTCCAAATCTATCTGAGGTAAGGTCTTTATAATGTAAATACGAACAAAAGGTTCTAACTAGCCACAGGGGTTCCAGCAGTTAATTTACATTGATCACTGGGGGAGGATGATTCTTATTGTTTCTGTGCTATGCCAAATGGCTGGCTGTCTGAGGCAGTACTTCTAAAATTATTGCTATCAATGGTAACACCCCTTTCCTACCTCCCGCAGATGCAGCAGGTCGAGGATGGCCTCCAGGTTGCTCAGCTGGTTGCGGCTGAGCTGGGCCTCCTGTTGGTTCTGCTCTAAGCGCTGCTGCAGGGAGGTGGTGAGGAGGCGCAGGTCAGCAGCTTCTCTCCTCAGAGCCTCCATCTCCCCCAACTCTGACTCCTTCACCTCCAAACGGTGTGACAAGTCGTCACTCCGCCGCACGGCCTCCTTCAGCTGCGAGCGATGGGAGTCACACTCGGACTTCAAGATGTCAGATGTCTCGGCGGCTTCTTTCAGCTGACTAAAGCAGGGACGAGAGACCAACATGACTACTCATCGCAGGGTGTCACTTGGGGAAACTAAATTACACCACTGTTTGTGATTCTTGAACGTCTGTTAATAGGTAGCCTGATAAGCCAGATTATAACATCAAAATGTATGGTCTCGCCATGACCGTCTGATGGACCGGGCTCAATCCTAGGGGTTGAATCAGCGGTTCTCTTTCAAAACTACCTCTGCATGCAACAGGATAGCACTACGACCAATCACAGACATCTTGGTTGCTTTTTTGCACCATCGCAGCCCTGTTGCCATCATGCCAAGTCCGCCCAACAATTCTTTACAGAGATAGAGCGCTGTGATTGGTCTGACCAAACCTGAGAAGAGCTACTGAGGCTATGGCTCGTGGCTTGACTGTGCAAAACTATTTACTGCTGCTAGGGAACATCTACATTCCTAGGCTAGTAAATAAAACACACTTGAGAACGAGTATCTAGTACACCTTCAACTGGAATTTATTCTCTTCTTGACTAGTAGTTGTAGAACCTTGGCACTCAAATCTCACTCTCTCTATCAAATCTACCATATAAAGTCATTGCTGATCATTAACATAGTGATCTGGAAGTCTATTCTCATGCTGGGTATTTATTCATTCCAGGCTTATGTCATGGCTAGTGAGCTCAATGCCTCGCGGACAGATTTAGGCCTAAATGTAGTGGACTACTGAACACTGCATTAATACTGAAGGTTTTTGCAACAAATCCTTCCATGAATAATTTTTCTCTCTACCCTAACGTGACTGCGCATTTCTTCTTTCCAGCAAACAAGACAAGACAAGGCACTGTATTACTGAAAGCTGGTGTAAGAAATGTTTTCACAAACCTAATGAGTTTGTGCATCTCTGCCTTCTCTTGTTCCAGTAAGGAATTCCTCCTCTCCACCTCCCCCTTCTCACTGTCACACTGGATGAGGCTGTGTTTCAGAAGGTCCTCATTCTCTGACAACTAAAAAGAAATGGGAAAAAAACACCTAATATTATAGGCATTTTACTTTCAACTTCTTTCAATCATGTTTTACTTTAGTTTTGGTTTTAACTACTTTCCTAAGATCTTGACATATTCAGCCTTTTTCTCAAAATAATTAGATAATATTTTTGAGACTATGACAACAAAAAAGTGTTTTGATAATATACTGGCTTAATTAATTTCAGATCTTGCAAAAACAAAATGCTGATTTGTTAGCCTTGTTGATAGTCAAATGCGAAAACAACAGCAAGGAGTAGCCTGAAGCTTCATTATTTCAGTCAATGTCAGGCTATTACTGCAGATAAGTGTGGTACACTCCTTATTGCTAACAGTAGCCTATTTCACAATATTATTTCTGAGCCAATTTATCTTGAAATCTTCAAAACATTTTGTAAACTAATTGTTTTTGTTGACTCATTACCCTGGAACCAAATCTTATCCTATAGAGTTCTTTAGAACTCAAATAATTTATACAATAACAATATGCTTTCATATTCAGAGACATAGAAAAGACTGAAATTAAACTGTTGCCAAACCTGTTGAAATGAACACAAGTTTCTAAAAATCTTTCTTAGGGGGAAAAGTGCTAGCAAGCATCCATTCCAATACATTCAGCACAGATCCAGTATTCTACAAAGGGCTTGTTTTTGATTCTTACTTTCTTGAGCTTCTGGGTCATATCTGCCTTGTATGCTTGAAAAGCCTGTGTTTGCTTCTTGGCATTACTGAGAGCTTCGTTTCTCTGCTGCTCAATTCTTTGGTAGACAAAAACAAACAACAATGTTTTCTCTGAGGAAACGGGAATGGGAAAATCTGCTGTGCTACATGTGTATTTTTTTGTTGTTGTTCTACTTTTGGCTTCGACTGTTTAGATCTTCAAAATGTGCCTGTGAGGCTCTGAGATCTTCTGTGAGATCCTCCACAATCCTGCTCTTCATAACCAAAATCTCATGAACTTCTTCATGTTTTTTCTCCCAATCTCTGTAAAACAGAGAAAAGAACTAGGAATAAGTGCAGTGGTGAGAGAACATATTTTTAGCCTTCCAATGAATTGAGGACACATGGCAAAAATGCAACAGACAGACAAGGGAAGTCCAATCCCAGATGGGTTAGACAATAAGATGTCTTCTTAATGTGTGAGATGGGTAAATTGAGTCTACATCTGGAGCTAATATGTAAGACAGAAAAGCACTAGTGTCTGTGCTACACACCTGAGTTCAATCCGCTGAGCCTCTATTTCATTTTCCATGGCCTCTATTTGCTCTTTCATTAGAGTGACACTGGATGACTTGGACTCCACCGCAGAGCCCAGGACAGTCACCTGCCATTATTAAAATCAGTCAGTAACGCAATTAAAATGACAGTTAATGAAATAAAAGTTTTCAGTGGAAACATTTAACATATCAGTGTAAACTCAATCCACTGGAATACGAAGCTCAACACAGAACATGTATTGGCCCTATATTCAAATTCAATTAAAACGTCATTTTAATCACATATTTTACATTTTCAGCAACAAATACATGTTTAAAAGTAATTTAACTTCTATGAGTCAAATAAGAATATAATTGTGAGTACTATCAAGATTGTGCAAGGGAATTCTATACTTTGGTTTTGTAGTTGGCAAGCTCAAGCTGTACGGCTTCCATCTCACTGATAAGCTGTCTATTCTCCAGCTGCAGACATGCGTTCTCCTCTTCCACACAGCTCACTTTCCTCTGAAGCTTGGCATTTTTTGTCTCTAGTTCTCGCACAGACAACATTCGCACAGTTGACACCTGGAAAGGAATCCACACCATAAACAAGTTCCGTCTTGCTGCTGCACAATATCATAATAGTCTGTGCTTGCAAAATCATAGTCATTTTCCCTTCAAAAGTTCTTATCCATAAGAAAGGCATCACAATGAATGTGTTGTGTAGCATATCCATGACACTGATTAAAACCTGACTGCCATCATGTTGTTGCTATGGAAATGTAAGATAGTTTTGCTAATTTATTCCGATTGATGTCTTAGGTTGTCAAGAATCTCTTACATAAAGAAAGTACTTGATTTCATATGTCAGCATTCATTTTTGCTCATGGACAGAAATGATCAGGCAATCAGTGGGCATAGCCTACATGAAGGCTCTACTTGATTCTGCTACCTTTGAGCCAGTTTCAGTCAGACTGCTACAGGCCCTCCGTGGTGTTCCCAATTCAGGACTACTTGGAATGCTGTTAGCTCGCATCATTGCAGTAAACAGAGTCGGCCTACCTTTGACAAAATTACAGTTAGTGCAACGAAACAAGATTTACATTAAACAAAATTACATAACATATACTAACATTTGGCAGGGCCAATCTCCACATAGCAACTAAGGGTTAAATGCCTTGCCCAAGAGCACAACGGTGGCAGCCGGGATACGAACCCACAATTTCCATGCTACTAGCATTCTGGCCAGGACCTTAACCGCTACCACACGCCCTGATCACGTTAGCATTTGTTTTGAGAGAGAACATAAAACAGTTATTTCCGATAAAAGCCAGGTAAATATATGGACATCCTACTTTGGCCTTTGTCTGTGGACAATGGCATTATCTGCGGATAATTTACATGCTTTTAATTTCAGGGAAATTATATTTGTCCCCGTGAGGCAAAATGTTTTGGGCTACAATGCGGAAAATTAACTTGAATTCATTACTTTACACTGATGCTGACCTATACAGCAGTTAAAACAATAATGTTATAATTAAAAGGCTAAACCAAAGATAAATATTTCCTGAAAATTTCCTCACACACTCTTCTACTGAACACTTTCAACCCACCACTTGTTTACTACTTTCTGACAACAGACAACGGATATATATTAGCATAGCTGACTTAGCATAGCTAACGAGATGCACTTCTTCTAGTGTAACGCTTAAAAAGAAAAGGAAAGATGGAGGATGCTCACTTTATATTTGCGCAGTTTCGAATGAGCCCAATATTTCTTTGCTATTCTATAAGCCAGAGTCAACATAAGAGTAATTTCAGTGTAATGTTGGCATTAATTTGGTGTTAACTAGATGTGCCATTACCTTAGGTTAACGTGATCTGTTAGCTGGAGATGTGTTAAAGATGTGACATCATGACAAACTCACTCTGATGGAATTTAAATACAACTTTGTAACATCCTGCACTTGGTTGATCCAACCTTGTCACAAGCACTGGAACATAAGAGACATCACACGTTCTTTGTTGTTCAACAAAAAACTGACGTTAATTGAATTCCATAAATCCATCCCAGTTTCACCAAAAAAATGGCCCTTAATTTAGGTTTAGTTTCCGCAGTTTCAGAACAGACCCATTAAAATGATTTAAATAAAAATATATTGTCCTACGGCACAATAAATTCGTTCAATGTCAACTAAGCTACCGGTGGCACACGGTCATCCCCTTTTCCACAGTACAGCTTCATCTAGTGGTGTTGTGCAAGAGGTGCAGCGCTTTGAAATCAGTTGAGAACGTGTGATAACTGCTTTGCAGCATCCAAGCGGACCCTCAGAGAAGACCTTTTCATGACGAGAAGGAGGATATTGGCTCGGTGAGATCAACAATATTCAGAGGGACCTCTAACTGTTGTAGTATCTAATATAACAATATGATCATGACAATTTTCTCTTCTTCTGTAGATTCGTGTTGTGAGATGTGGTATACCAACCATGGCAAGGGGTCTGTTGCCATGGATCTGTCTGAGAAAGCCCATCTACATCCAGGTAAGATTCTGTGAAAATCCTTGCAACCTCGCAGATTTTATGGTTCTCGCCATGGATTTTATATTACTCATTGGTCTGCATACTACTGAAAACTGTTCGATCGTTACGGTATCCTGGTAGTTACGGCATGATTTTGTCTGATTTGTCTTGACTTTGAACTTTTAGTAGGTTTACAGTCTACGTTATGTCGTTGCTCTTTCCAAAATAATCCCCTGGAATATTCTTCGCCAAGAATTTGAATTCAGGATACACGCTACAGCAACGTCGAATTCCAAGCTTTTGAAATTGGCCAGACTTAACGAGCTACATTTACTGTGCTTTCGTGTCACAAGATGTAGTGAATTCCTTGTCGATGCAATACTGTACAACTACGTGTAGTCATTAGCTCGGCACAGGGGTTGCTGTAGCAACAGTGCTGCTGTAAAATAGCTTAATATCCTTGAATTCGCAGGATATTCACACGCCGATTAAAGGTAATGTTTTCGCGTGCAAATTGCTATAGACTATACACTTGCGTGTGAATGGTGTGCGTGTTGAGTCAACTGGGTGAATACTGACAGCGAGTTCGAGCACCAGGAGAAATATCACGACAGTTCGGTCTCTGACGGGTGGGTATGGTGGGGAATATTCTTCTCCATAAACGTGGCTTCCTGTAGTAGGGCAGTTGGGCACGAATTATTCATGGACACAGTTGTTGTATGTCAGAAGTATGCTCTGGGTCTAGCGGTGAAGCCCACATAGTGCACATTACATATCCCTGTTATTAAAGAGTAAGTTTAGGCTATCTGTCTAGCTGAAGCCAACGTAGCATAAAACCGCAGCTGGCTCTTTCGAGAGTTTCATGCACCGATCAGACAAGCCTACAGACAGAGGTTTCACGTTCTTCTGTGGTGCACTCACTTTTTGGAGATTTAGTACGTCTTAATTTGGAAGGTCAGCACAGCTTCAGCATTTTGCCATTTTCGATAAAGCCATTTCTAATGAAGGGGTTAGAGCTGAGATCTATGTTAATAACAATTGGCACAAGTGGCACTACATCATATTAATGCAAGGCAAGCAGTTCTCTACATGGACTCTGAGATATTATGCACTCCCTTAACATCAGCACTTCTTTTTAAATTACCAGTAATGCACTCTGCAGATATGTGAGAGATGTAGCTGGTAAATTGCTGAATTGTGATTATTTTCCTCACCCAGTGTTTTTTTTTCTTTACTCTTCATTAAAATCATTCATGCAAGTTTCATATTTTGTTTTCTTCCCCTCTCTCTCTCTCTCTCTGTGTGTGTGTAAGTGTGTGTATGTGTGTTTAATTAAAAATCGGTCATTTTCCACTCAGGTGTCTGCACTGAGCTAGTGGGCAGAATTGCAGCGTGGCAGCCTTTAAACTCTCGCCCTGACCTTAACGCCTGTAAAGAGTGATCTGAGCGTAATGCTGCCTTCGTGTTTGCCTTTGTTTTTCCTCCTCTTGTCTCATCACATTGTGGTTTTCCAATATCCAGCGTGTGAAGAACTGGGTCTCAGTGTAACAAAGAGTGACAGCAAGCACTGGGCATCAGCTGCCTCTCTCCTGAGCTTCTCAGGGCTGCTCCGCTCTTCATTAGTGGCTGTGCCTGACCACGGAGTGGTGAAAAGCCCCAACGGTGTTTTTTTTGTTGGTTTTTTTTTTGGCCCCGGATGGTTGTTGATATATGTGTTGTTTGTTCTGCGCATTGCTAAAAGTGCTACAAAAATTCACAATGTGAAAATGCAGTTATGTCGTTGTGTCATTCATTTTAAGATATACTTCACTTTGAGCAAATCTGTAATACGTCACTAAATTGCTTTAGAATCAACCAAGGACAGCAACTGTGTTGATGTCGCTAATGACTGACTGCCCAGGCTGGAAATAATTTCCATGGGCTGAGGGCGAAAGGCCCTTGTTAGAACAACGTTGGGAAGTCGTGACAACGCGAGACATCTCTCTGCCCCAGCACGAGTTGTCACCGTTGTCGTGTGTGCAATTACCTCTCCTGGCCAGGAAAAGGGCATCGGTGATAAAGGGGGTGCTGGCGGGAGCGAGAGAAGGCCGCGTCAGTGAGCTTGTTTGTCTGCCTGCGGTATTGAGTAAATCCAGAATGTTGGCTGCAAGAGGCTTAGTCAGGGTTATCTAATTCTGACAGGCCTCGGTCCCAATGTTAAACTTAGTATCCCCCAACAAGTGACACACAGCGATAAGTAAGACAGAGTGTGTGTGTGTGTGCGTGTAAAGAGTGAAAACCTCTAAAAATGGACTGCAGACATGCCCTAGTGAGGTGCAGATAGATGGAAATCTTATTCATGCTGTAACAGGCATTTATGAGTAATAGTGGATGTCCACTTCTCTCCTGAGTTTGTTGTTTTTGTCTGATGAGATTACTTCACTTTTGTGTCACTCCAGTTGTCTGCACTATGGCATATAATTAGTTTTTATGACATGACATTTTATGACATGTACACACTGTCCTTTCATGACTTTGTGGACTTTTGTGTTCTTTTGCCCTCATTGGACCACAGTCGTGTCTCGTTGTCAAACCCTCTGGTGTTAACACCCTCAAATTTGTGAATATCAGACATATTTTGAGGCTGTATCCCACATCTCCTTATAAGCTTGATGTGTTTTGCCTCCAAAGGCTACAATGTGAAAATTGGATTTTTTTTCTTCTAAAAGATATCCATGGAGGGATTTGACCTGAGGAAGCTGAATTTGATCTGACGAGACAAACCATCCATGACAGGGCTGTGTACACTGAGTCGACTGTCATCGTCTTTTTTTTCTTGCTGGAGCTTATACGCAGGCTGCAAGGGGGAGACAGCTCATTCTGCGCGCTAGGCTCTACGCTGTCACCACAACACATGACCTCTAATGTGGGCTGTGAATTGCTCATTGGTATGGATGTGAGTGTCGAGTGAACATATGTGTCTTTATATGCACGTACTGTTTTTCAGAATGTGAGTAAGGTTACACTCTTGGAGTGAAAATAAAATGCAAGTGCTAGTATGACTAGCTTACTGAAGTCTAAAATCCTTTCATGGCCAGTTTGTGCAAACCAGGGATTGTCTGCTTGGATTGATTTTCAGTGGGGGGGGTTGTATCTGTCAAAAACCTCACCTGTAGGAGAAAAAATGTGCCCATTGAGCCATGCAGGAGAGCGCGACAGACCCAGCGGGAAATCTTCACCCGGGAAAGCCGGAGTGAAGGTTGGTGTGGAAGTCACAACGATGTCTAGCCAGACAAAACATGCTGTCTGTCTGACAGTAGATGCCCAAAAGGATTTTTCATAGAGGATTTAGTCGTCTGGTGCAACACTGCTGTCTGACTGTAGCAGTCATACCAAAAATATACCTTCCCAGATGGTTTAGAAAAAACACACACACACACATTTTCTGTGTGTTTTGTTATATTATGACTCACCATCGCTACCAGGCATACACTACGGCAGACCATGGATTTCTTGCGTAGCAAAATGTGGATTGCACCACTTAATGTCCTCTCTCCACCTCCCCTGAGAGAACCTCCTTTTTAAAAACTTGAGAGTTATTTTGTATTCAATCACAGGAGACCTGTCCCTTCCTAAGGGGCCTTCTCCTTTATTAGAAACAGGGATTGGGGGGCGACTCTGTAAACGGGTTCTCTATTTTTGTGCCGCTCTTGGGCACGGCCACCGCCACACTGCCAGATGCCCAGCTTCCATTTTATTCCCCGTGGTCTCAGAACCCGTCAGAACCAGGTCTCATTTACCACGGCAACCAGGCTAGCCTAGAGAGCTCTGGGCTTGGTGGCGACGCGGCAGAGAAGTGTGTCAAGCAGATGAGCTAAATAAGGTTATGAAGTGAGAGAGAGGAAGGGGATATGCACACTTAGACACACACACACACACTGTCAAAGATACACACAGTGTGGAGAAAGCATAAATGTCTTTTCAGGTTTTCTTATGAATGAACAAAGAAAGCATCTTAAAGAAACCAATTGCCACTCACTAAAGTCACTAAAGTGCCAACTGACTCTCATTTGCGTCACCACCACAACAGGTGAATTTGATTTGAACCGTCAAAGATCACCCCTATTACTGTACCAATCCAGACTAAATAAGTTATCAATATTTCACATCTCCCGTTACAAGTGCTATTCTTGTACGGCCGTCTTGTTACAAAGAACTTTACAAGACATCATAACCTACTGATCTATACTAACACATTTTGGAACAACAAGCCAAGACTTTCTGTTGTTGAACAAAGTAAGATTAACTGCTATTTACAGCCATTTAGTAATTTTTGATAGCCCCCCCCCCCCCCCCACACACACACACACCCACACCCTTCTCCCTTCCTCCCTGGATAGAAATTAGAGGGGCTGGTTTGGGTTTCCTTGTTTCCTGAACCACACTGAACGAAATTCAATTTGGAGCCAGGCTTTGCCTGATGTGACCAGACTTTAACTTTAACTGGCCTAAGCAGCAGTCTGACTACAGTACTATGAATATAGCACTTTCTACTGTACAGTTGTGCTGCTCAAGAGATTGGTGAAAATCTGTGGTTAGGGACATCTGTTGACGGAAGTAACCAGCAGTCTTAAGGAGACAAAAGAGGGCTGATATTCTACTCTATTCTGTTCTACTGCATGCTGTATCCAGCGCACTGTAACATGCTGCTGGTGAAAAAGGATGTAGAGGTAATGATTACTCTTGCCACAAGTGTGCAGTGACTCACAAAAGAAGAATTTGAATGAATGTTTAGATTGCATCAAGAAGCAGTTCTGGCTCCTGTGGGTATGTGTTTGTGTATGTGCGTGTGCGTGCACGTGTGCACACACAGTCGGTTTACTGACAGTTACTTGTTGCTCTCTTGCTTTCTTAGCTGATGACTATCGCTGAGATAAAATAGATGTGGGATGTGTGTGTGTGTGTGTTCGTAGTTTCAAGGAGAGAGTGGGCAAGGTTGCCTGTATGGCTGCTGAGATAGAACAAGCGTTGGAGCTGTGTGTATAGCTGTGTGTCTGTGTGCCTTTGTGTGTGTGTGTGTGTGTGTGTGTGTGTGTGTGTGTGTGTGTGTGTGCACTGGAGGGGTGGGTACAGTGCAGAGCAAACATAGGGTTGGTGGGCTGTCTGAAAATCCCACTGCCTTGAGGATAGAGGCCAGACTCAGATCCCCCATCAGCAGCTGGATGTCTCTCTCTCCATCACAGTGCCCATCTCGTCTCCGAGGAGCAGGAAGAGAGGTGCATGCTGGGATGGGGTGAGCCCCCGGTCCTTGCCACTCTCCCCAGGATCCGTCTGAACTCTCTGACACCCCCTGGTCTAATTGTCAGATTGTCTAGCAATGTCCCCTGTAGAAAATTGACAGGGAAATTCATATTTATTTGTTATTTGGTTTATTTGAGTTCCAGCAGATACAAGGGAGGACCATAATTTCTCATCTCCTGCCCTCCCTCTCTCTTGCCATGCCCTCCCCTCAATTTGACCCACTCTCTTGCTCTTTCACTCTGGCCCACTCTTTGTCTTTCACTCTCTTCTTTCTATTTTTTTCTATCCATTTCCTCCCTCTCTCTCTTTCTTTATCTCTTTCTACCTCTCTCAACAAGAGTGATTCTCTCTGTTCCATTCCCACTCCCCCCCCTCCACTATCTTTCTCTATCTTTCTCTATCCCTCTCTCTGTCCTCCTCCTCTCAGTCTCCCACTGTGCAGTAGGGAGGAAGCCCATTAGAGAGAGAGCTCTGAGGAATTGCTTTATGATCATGAATTATGGATGACTGGTGAGCAGGCTGCAAAAACAAGTGTCAATGCAGAATTTCTCTCCACTTGATCCGCCTCTTTCCCATCTTCCCCTCTGTTCCCCATCCCTCTCCCTTCACTGCCACCCCTACTACTCTCTGTCTGTCTCTCTTTCTCTCTCTCTCTCACACACACACACACACACACACACACACACACACACCCAGTGTTGATTTTTCATGAGCCAGACCCATAGAGGGGTCGGTGGATTAAGGCCCAGCAAACACTCATCATCCCATCACCCCCCATCCCCCCTCAGAACACTCCAATCCAAGTTGATGCCATCCCTGGCCATGGCCCCCCAAATGAGCTCTGATCCAGAGACACTGAGGCTGTGTGTGTGTGTGTGTGTGTGTGTGTGTGTGTGTGTGTGTGTGAGCAGGTGCGGGTGCGAGTGTAGGTGCAGAGGCGGACAGGCCTGCCCTCTGCTACCACAGCTGTGCCCACATGGGGTAAATTACAGGCCTGGAGCACAACGGCATTGCTGAGCGGCAATCAACCCATCCGTCTCCTCCGCCACATTTCGACAGGGGGGTAGAGCGGCGCATGCTCATTAGCATGGGGCTATAAGAAGCTATCTCTCTGATCCCTGTTACATCGATCGGCCAATTACCACGCTTTATCGAGAACAGCGACAACAAGGCCTGTACTTTTCTCCCAGCAGGCACCTGTAGATGGAAAGTTGCCCAAAACATCTGTTTGTGTTCTTTTCACAGAGAGATCAGCCATGTGTGGAGAAAGTTGAGGGGTCTGCTGGCCCAGAGTGGGCCAGAACTTCAGCTGCAATCGCTGAAGTCTTGGAGTGCTGTTGCACTATTTAAAATTGCACCACGAACAGTTATTCAGTGTGGTTTCCATATAGGAAGTAAAATTCATGCATCTCTATGGTATATCCATTGGGCCATACAGATGGGAAAAGCAGGTCTGGTAAATTTCTTTTTTCTTTTCTTTTCTTTTCCTGCCTACCTTGTACCAAGAGTAGCCCAGACTGATCATGTTGGATAGCAAATACCAGTAATAAGGCACCCTAATGAGTCAAAACTATCGAATCATAATGAAAAAATCTCTCCACGTTTCGACCCTGTATTCCACCCGCCACCTGTGGGCATACTGCGAGCGTAATGAAAAGGCACATAACAACCCTCAATCGATAGCTCCTCATTTTCTGCTCTCACAAGTAACCAATGAGAGGCTGAGGACAGACACAGGCTAGTGTCCAGGCTAGCGTCTGCTATTGATTGTGTAGGCTGAATGCATGTGTTTATGCATGTGCGTGTGTGTGTGTTGCTCTGTAAAGAGACAGCTATCTCCATAATGGCTCCATGCAGTTAACATCACATATACTGTAATCAATAGGGAAAAAAGCAGTGTAATGCATTTGTGTTATTACCAGCTCTCCCTAACAAGTCACCTGCTTAAGTGTCACAGTAAACAAAGAAGCAATGAAACGGTCTGCAACCCACTTCCCCAAGACCCTGCAAAAGCTCTTGTGGCTTCATCTCCAGAGTTGTGGCATGAATCCCAAGTGTGTGTGGTCTAAGTAGAAAATCAGTATTGGATTTACACACTCCATGTTTACACCGCCACCAGCAGGCAGGCATTGGCACAGCCATACCGTCCCAGAGCACAGCAATGCAGACATATGGGAAAGCTTACTGATTTATTTTACTGTAATGCCAAATCAGGGCTAGGCAGTGCAGCAGTCATCAAGACATAAGCGTCATCAATCTGTGATAATGGAAAGTACTCACTCAGCTTTGGCTGTCCCTTGATGTAATAAATATGAGCTGAGTATCAACAAATGGGCCATGAAAATAAAATATCATCAAGTGTTATATGTGGAAATATAGACAACATACTGGCTATCCCTCTTTGCTCAACAGACCAGGCATATTGTATTACTACTCTTGCATCTAGCCTAGTATTTCCAGCAGTGCTACTTGGCAGTTCTGAGAGCGAGAAACATGGAGGTGTGGGTGTGTGTATGTGTGTGTGTGTGAAAGGTATGTGTGTGTATGAGAGAGAGCAAGAGAGAGTTTTTGTGTGAATGTGTCTGTTGTTATTGAGATTAGGTATCATTTGAATTTTATCGATTCAAGTTCTTAGCGATTCTCCATTTTGGTTCCATAAAGGTTGACAAATGGTAAGATAACAAAATATATCTTTATTTTGGGCATTCAGAATGTCCCAGCAGCAACTGGAGTAAAATGTCAAAGTCCATTCACTGTCGTACACTTATTGATGCATGACATTCACATAGAAAAGGTCCTGAATGATAGCCACCCACATCTTTGAAGCCTATAGCCCAGTCTAGGAAATAAGGTGCTGGACCTCAATACTGGACAAGAGTACCCAGTTCTTCAATTCTTATTTGCAACCTACTTTTGGTTCCCAACCCAAGTGGCTATCACATTCCCTCCCCCACGCTGCAGGTGGTGTGTGAAGTTGGGAGTCCACAGCAGTTGTGATTGATATTCTATGCTGTCGTCAAGTCTGCACGGGCTACTGAATTTTTTACATCCTCTGGGCCGCGGTGGTGGAGAGAAAACACTGCCCTGACTGAAGCACAGCAGCATGGGAGCCAGTACCCCTGTTTGCCTGTCAGAGAGGGGTGATTTGTTGATACCGGATCTGCTATGCTTCCATGGAAACATTGCCCTGTCGCGGGAGGACCCCTCGCGTGGTTGAAACACACCTGCGGGAGGTGACCTGGTTTTCCCTTCAAACTCAACACTTGAGAGAGTGAAATGTTATTCTTTACCTTGACTCTGAATGTGTGTGTGTGTATGTGTGTGTTGGAGAGATGTGCTTTAAGGCTTTTAAATGCAGTTTGGAAGCTGATGCAGTGAAGATATCAGAGAGTGATTAAGGGATTCCTGGAAAGAAAAGCAGGTTTCTCTAATTAGATTAATTTTATCAATGTAATCATTCAAGCCTCATTTGCAAAGCAGCAGAGGATGGCAAGTGCTTAGAGCAGCAGTTTCAGACATTTGTTTTTTAGATTTTCTTACCTGAACCTGGCTAAAAAAAAAAAAAAAGCTTCCTTCTCATGAAATTCAGGAAACCATGAGGATGGCATTGCATAGAAATCCTGTATACAACAAATCAAAATTTTCCCTTTGACTGGAAGTCTTTTCCACAGTGGATGAATTTTTTTTTCAAAGTCTGTGAAGCTGACTGGCATGGATCCTCGCCATACCACATCCTGCATGGTCTTCAATGGTAGATTATAACAGTATGCAGATTCAGCGTACAGAAGAGGGGAGGGGGAGGGTTCACTGGCTCGGGATGAGAAAGTGATTTAGTCCTGATGGGTTGCACACTGCCAGATATCATGTCCAGCACCCGAGATCATACAGACCTCTCCCGGGGCTCCCCGAAAAACAAGCGAGATAGGGGCTGCCAACTGAGAAAGAAAAGGAGGTGGGGTGCGACTGACTGAGCAAAAAGAACTTGATGCTGATTTCTATGACAACAGCCCTCCTGGGCCTGTGGTTGGAGGCTGGCCTGAAAAACTGTGCACAGACAAGACTGCCGGACCGTGCGAGTGCTGTAGCCTCCAGTCATCCTAGTTTTGAAACACCGAGGAAGAGATATGGAGAAGACATGACAGTAGAGAGAGAGCATGAGACAGAGATAGAGAGAAAGGGGGGGAAGATAGAAAAAAAAGAGAAGAAACAAAGAATGAGGGGGTGGGGGGAGGAGGGAAGAAGTGGGAGGAGAGGTAGCATGGGGTCAGAGGAGAGGCAGAAGACTGAGTCAGTAGAAGAGACATCAGTGGCTACATTACCGTCTCCGTGCCAAGTCTGAGACGATGGAGAGTGATGGGCCGACATCAGGAAGGCCACTGAATAGAGTGGAATTAGATTAGAGAGGGGGGGAGATTGACAGGCAGGGCAGGAGTTGCCCAAGCCAGCAGAAGGGGCTGGCTGCAGCCAGAGAGAGAGAGGGGGGAAGCGGGCAGGGAGGGATCACTCAGATCGGCCGCCCGAAGCTTTATCCATCATTTATACTGGGATCATGTGCCAAACCTCTCAAGTCCTGCACAAAAGCTGACTGGTGTGTTTGTGTAAGTGAGATGTTTGTGTAAGTGCATGTGCGTGAGAGCGAGAGAGTATAAATGTGTGTGTGTTTGTGTGTGAGAGACAGGAAGTGTAAATGTGTGTGTTGGTGTTTTGCGCGTGGATGTGTGTGTGTGTCGTGTGTGTGTGTGTGTGTGTGTGTGTGTTGCTGGCCTGGCACCATTTTCAATCAATCCTGCCCACTGTGTAATTAAATACTGTCAGGAAGTGGCAGGTCACAATCAGATATACCCTCAGGTTTCAGGGCAGTTCAGTGCCAGGGTCACAGTCAGATATGCCCTCGAGTCTCAGGTCAGTTCATTGCCAGGGCACTGCCCTGTGATGACCCTGGCACAATGACACCTTTACATCCATCTATTGGTCGATAGTGATATCCTTATTAGCAATAACATATGAAAACAAATCTAACATCTACATATTTCCCCCCTCTAAAGTGGCTCCTTCCTCTTCAGGTTCCTAGACACACTAGAGGATAAACAAAGACCTCGAGAGTTCATGTGTTATTAACAAAATCAAATGTAAAAATGCAAGACACAGGGACAGACAAACAGGTAGGCAGGCAGGCAGCGCCAAAGAGCACCAGACCAGAGATAGGGAGAGCCAAGGGAGGTACAGAGACAGAGCTGGAGTTATGGGCCCATCAGCAGCGCAAATTGAAAGGAGAAGACGAGGGGAAGGGAGCGAGCAGGCAGGGAACGTCCATCACTGCCAGTCCAACGACAGATGCATGCATCATTGATACTTTAATAAAGTGGGCTCCCAAAAGTCTGTTAGTTCTCGAGCTCCTCTCCTCCCCGCAGCTGGGATAATGGGCTATACCATTACTGACAGAGAGAGACCATTTATTATCCCCCGGCTCACAATGTTCAAGCGATGCATTAGAGGCAAAACAATCATTTCACAGTTGCTGTGAGGTAATAAGAATCCCTAAATTGCACATTGGTCCTCAAATTGGAATAATTTGTCTGACAGGGAGACGCTTCCAGTGAGCTGGTGGTCTAATTAACATTCTGCAATGTAGAAAGGCAGTGTGTGGTCGGAACACTAAAGATGGACATTGTGTAGTAGAGCATGATTTCATGAAAACTGAGGATATGTATTGTACAGAGGTGAAAATAAGTATTGAAGGCGTCAATATTAGTATTTCTGATTGGACTACTACATGAAATTTTGACCAAACATTGGTATTAACCCAAGAAATCCTCACATGTAAAGAAATCTGAATGTTAATAGCATCAGGTGTGATAAAGTGAAATGGCAAGCGGAAAAAAATCATTGAATGCACCTAGAAAAAGCAGTAAGCAGTAAACCTGTCTAGTAGATTTTGGTGAACTTTTTTTTTGTTACAAAGTTGTTATACCAGAACATCTCATGATGAGTAAAGGCAAAAAGCTCTTAGCAGACACCAACCTTATTGTTGCTAATAAATCCAAATATAACTGTTTTAGACATATTCCAAAACTACCTACCCTTCTAAGCACCACTGGGGCTATTATCTGCAAGTGGGAGGAACATCATTTCACTGTCGACTGGACACCAGCATAATTTCTTGCAGGCTTCTTATTCTGGGAGTCAAATGAAGAGTAGCTAAAGCTGACCACTCAGAAAGATCTCCAGGACTTGCAAGTAACAGGAAAATTTGTTACAAAGGAAACAATATGGTGGCCATATAGAAGCAATGGTGTCGGAAACAATGTGTATTATTTTCTCTGTAATGTATATGTCTTCATTTAGCTCTTTCTGAGTAGTCACTGACTCTTGAGTGACAGTTATGACTATCCCTGTGACTCCCTGAATAGAAAACAAAATTTTGGTCTTTGAGCGTTTGAGCTGGCCTTTATTTTCACCATTGTGTGTGTGTGTGATACTGAACAAATACAGATGTAAAGGGTGCCCATTTGCTCTGGTTTGCTAAACTTAAAGATTAAATTGGCAATCCAGGGGCATCCAAGCATTGTTTGTTTTAAGACAAAGTAGTAATTTCATTGCAACCTTTTAGTCGAGCAACGCTTTGGAGGCTAATAATGCCACCATATTCTAAACTATGACAAGACATGTGAGGCAGTTTCCAAAGCTAAATGTGCTCCTCGGTGGAGCTGAACATGTCCTAATAAACAGAGGTGCACCCAAATAACAAGTCTGAAACAAGAGGGCTGGAGAGCAGCCACGGCAAGAATACTCAATCATGCATTTTATATTCTTCCTCCGTCTCACATTTGTGTCCACAGCGGCGCGGCGCTCGCCTCTCAGCCCTGCTCTGTTGTTTGTTATTGTTCCTGTCACCTCGCTTGAGAGCATTTACGTCAAGAGCGGCCTTGTCGCACGCCTGAACCCGCACACGCTCAATGCCTGACAAAGGGGCAAGAGAGAGTGTGATGAAGGGAGAGGCAGAGTGACAGAGAGAGAGACACAAAGAAATGAGTGATGGAGTCCGTGCCTAAGAATCTGTGTCCAGCTAAGCGTGTCACTCACAGGACAACTTCATACTTCCATTGACCCTCTCTTCATCCTCGCATTTCCTCTCAAAGAAAAAAAAACAGCACAATTGCTATTTATCTGTTTTGTTTGGATGGTCACCTTACTAACACCAGCCCCAGACACTAGTCCGTGATAGTAAATATCATCAGTCTCAATCATTTGGAAAGGGAAATGTCAAGCCACTAGAGGGATTAAACTGTACTGCATCATCATGACATTTCAGTTTCAAATGTTTACCATTAGCTGCAGGATTCAGACTGGACTCTGGCTTAATCGGAATGCAGTCTTCATCTAGCGTTTCACCTCCGTCCTGCACCTTTGTGTTTTATGCATAGGCCCTCACAGCTTTGGGTGGCTGTGAAATGAACAGTGTGGAAAAAAAAGGCATATGGCATGGTGTAGCCTACCCGCGGTGACTGCTGCTACAGCGTAGGGCTTGTTTAATAGTTTTTCCACCCACCCACCCACGCAAGAAAATCGCCTGAAAGTATGGATGAATTCATCTGGATTGAAATCGGAGATGAATTGCTTCCTGTTCTTTCACAGCCATGCACTATCTTGGCAAAACAAATAAATAAATACATACACACATACATACATAAACAATCTTGCCAGGGTGAAGCCCCTTTAGAAACCTGTTTCATGCACCCCTGTTTCACGCGTCTGAAATTCTTTCAATGGATTTGCTTGTCACCAGGGCACCAGGAAAGAAAGAGAAATACTTGCCTTGAAGCATAATGCCAATGTACCACTCTGGTCCTATTGCACAGCAGCCTTTACACCTATTCTGGGTGAAAATTGCATATTTCATGAAGCATCTGCAGTTTTGCTGCCTGAAGGAGCTATTTATATATATCGGCTCATGCAACCAGTCAGCCAGTGGAGATGACAGCGAACAACCTCGCCCCCACCCCACCCCTACCACTGCATCAGAGGCTCCTGGTGCATGGAGCCACCCCGTCAGCTTCATTTGCACTCTCCAGCAGTGCTTGAAAAGAGTCTGAACAAGGCCTGGCTGGTGCGTTGTCTCCTGTAAGAGACGGAGAACTCAGAGAACTCTGGAAACAAGGCCACAGGCCTCAATAGGATGTTATTTTAAACGCACAGTGCACAGTAGACAGAGTGCATGCAGTGACAGAATACATAAGAGTCCTTTGGAGATGAAAACACCAAAATGTTCAAAGTTCCTGTTGCCTGTAACTGCCTCTGAGGTTGGAGAGAGAGTTTATCTTCTTTATCAAATGTGTCTGTCTGTACTCCCATGCATCGGTTTGCTGATTAATTAGCCGATAGAACCAAAGGGAAAAAGTCGCACTGTAAAGAGCAGCAAGCGAGGGATTTTATGAACTTGACGCACTGCCAAAGAATTCCTGCTCGGTTGTCCAATGTATTTGGCATCACTCTAACTCAGACTGTGGGGTGATGTGACATTTCTCTAAATTCTGTTGACCTTATTGGCAAATAATAGTCTGCAGAATTTAGAAGAAAAGAAAAAGCACTTTTCATTCCAATGCAGTCTTGAAATTAAAGGAAAATGTTTACAACCTTGTCTGGCCTTTGAATAAAAACAGGCTGCAACTTGGGTTGCCAGTTCTGAGGCTTTGATATATTTGTCACATAAATTTAAAATCAGCCATGCTAAATGTTTTAGAGTGAAGAGGATGACTGACCCACTTTTAAGGAATAAATTTCTGTCTGTCTCTTTCTGTCTCTCTCTCTCTCCATTCCACACTTTCTCCATTCCCAGGCCCGGTTTTCCTACCTGCACATGAAGTACCTGTTCTTCTCGTGGCTGGCAGTGTTCGTGGGCAGCTGGGTGGTTTACGTGGAGTACTCCTCCTACACAGAGCTGTGCCGTGGCAGAGAATGCAAGAATGCAATCGTGAGTAGGCTATGATGTGACTCACGACTCACGACTCAGGTCGAATCTAAGTCAGAGGACAGCACAGCCATGTCATTGAGTCAGACTGCACTGACCACTAACACAATTACCACAGTTAGCACAATGGTAGTGTAGAGAGTATTAATATTAGAACAACAGACAGTCAAATTGCACTGCAATAACTTAAAAGTTATTGTCAATAATTTCATATTTTGTGCACTAAGTCAATATAGGAATAGTTATAATGACAGGCCTCATGCCTTCAAATATAGAAACAGATGCACTATTTTAATCTCCCCTGTCATTTACAGTTTTTATCAACTAAGGCCTTTTATTCTATGTGTGTTTTTTTCCTGGCCCAGTGTGACAAATACAGGAAAGGAGTGATTGATGGCTCGGCGTGCAGCAGCCTGTGCGAGAAGGACACACTTTACCTCGGGAAGTGCCTGTCTGCCAAGCCCAACAACCAGGTCAGAATCACCACGCTCTCATCACTTGTCACTGTCAACACTTGTTCCCATTAGTGCAGCCCTGCTCTGTCCCTACTTAGTGCGACACTAAATGACTTCCGCTGGGTGACTCTCCTACTCCCCCGCCTTGACAGTCTTATGTGTGTGTGTGTGTTTGTGTGTGTGTGCGTGTCCCTGACCAGGTGTATTCTGGGAGCTGGGGAGACCTGGAGGGAATCGTTAAGTGCCAGATGGAGGAGGTTCCTCACTACGACCTGGTGGCCGAGATGGAGCCTCGCAAGGAGACGCCGTCTTTCGACAAGCCCACCAAGGGCACCTCTGTGGAGAAGTTTAAGGAGATGGTCCTCGAGCATCTGAAGGTCAGGAGCTGCTTGTGAGGCAACCCTCTCCTGAGGATGCCTCCGGAAACCTCTATACCTTCATCATCACATGGCCCAGAAAGCAAACCGCAAACCACAACATGCTGATCTATCTATGACATGCAGTACTAAATAGTTTAAAGCAAGAAATGGTTCCAAAAGTATAGCTGCCTACCCTGCTAAAAACACACACGAAAACACAAGCGTAAAGACTGAGATGCTTATTGCCTATTACCTACAAATGCAATTTGGTTTTGTTTGACATTGGGGTGCTGTTCTCATCTTGCATGTGCTGTAACTGCATGAGGAAGCGATAGAGGGAGCCAAGAGAGTCTTCATTCATCATGTAATTAGCCATTTAACTATCCAAGTGACTAGGAAGCTTGTAAATGAACCCAAAAATAGCATAAACTGTTTATATGTAAACCGCATTCTTCATTCTTCAGGCCGTTTGACCAGTGGGTCAGGGGGGAGAGAAAAGACACGGGGCAGTGTAAGAGTGAGTGCACAGTTAGAGTGCGTGTGATTATCAAGAGCAAGATCTTTTTCTTGTGATCTAGAGATAAGATGATTGGCCTGCTTAGCCTCGGCTGCTTTAAATAAATCAGCTGGGTCCTTCAAAGACTTTCAAGGTCATGCAGCAACACTGCCTTGTCTGACACTGTTCATGCTTTCATTGAAATCACTAGAATTAATTCATAAGAATAGGAATTATTCAGTATGAGGTACTGAGCAAATGACACTGCAGCATCCATATCTAGTAAGGGTCCAAGTGACCTTAGAGACTAGGATTTGATCATGACGCCCTCAGTCTTGGTCTGTTTCTGTCTCCTCCCTTCACTTCCCTGCCAGTTTCTATTGTCCAATCGAATTTAAAGATCACCTGATGTAGCTTTTCTTTTTTGTTTTTGCTTAGAAAAAAGTGGGTGATCAAGCTAACCTGCAGGACCTGGCGACTTTGGTGCTCGGGGTGGCCGACGCCAACAAGGACGGTCAGATCTCCCTGTCGGAGGCGCGCTCAGCCTGGGCCCTGATCCAGCTCAACGAGTTTCTTCTAGCCGTGGTCCTACAGGACCGCGAGCACACGCCCAAGTTGCTAGGCTTCTGTGGGGATCTGTACGTGGTGGAGAAGGTGCCATACGCACCTCTCTACGGTCTCAGCCTCCCCTGGCTGTTGGAGCTGTGGATTCCTGCGGGCCTGCGGCGAAGCATGGACCAGTGGGTGACCCCATCATGGCCTCGCAAGGCCAAAATCTCCATCGGCCTGTTGGAGCTGGTCGAGGATGTCTTCCACGGCACGTATGGTAGCTTTCTCATGTGCGACGTAAGCGCAGCAGGGTTCGGCTACACAGAGCGGCACGACCTGAAGGTGGTGGATGCGCGGCGCATTGTGCCCGAGGCCGCCTTCCAGGAGGTCATGCGCGAGCGTCGCTGTGAGACGGACGGCGACTGCATCTACGGCGCTGACTGCTTGACGTCGTGCGACCTCACCAAGCGGCGCTGCACCACGGAGGTGACGCGGCCCAACCTGGCCAAGGCATGCGGTGCACTGAAGGACTACCTCCTGTGGGGGGCGCCGTCGGATGTACGTGAGGAGCTTGAAAAACAGCTATATGCGTGCATTGCCCTCAAGGGCTCTACGGAGCAGATGGAAATGGAACACTCGCTTATTCTTAACAACCTCAAGACGCTGCTGTGGAAGAGGATCTCACACACCAAAGACTCCAAGTGAGACAGACTAGACCAGACAAGTCACCTGTCTAAGTGGGGTTGGCAGGTAAGGCAGGGCTCCTGTCCAGGTGGGGCAGACAGACAGGCGAGGAAGGGCACCTGTAGATGCTGTTCCTGGTTGGTGTCACGCATCAGACTGGCCTTTTTAAATGTGTGCAATCTAGGCTGGGAAAATGTGAATTACTACTAACTTGATCAGGTCACCACAGAATCATTAATCCAATTCATTTATTTATAACTTGTCTCTAAATTTTTTGCCATTTTAACAGAGGACAATGAGCATCTTCTTGCAGCAGTGACTTTATTAACTGACATAATCAATTGGCTAATTTTGATAGGCTACCATAAGATTTAATCTAATTCTATATATGGGTGGGTCGATACAATGCTCCCACGCATGACACCGATAGCTTTATTTCATGAGTAACTCTTTGACTGCCTCGTCATTCTAATTTTAAGTCCCAAAATTGACGCTCCAAAGACCAACAAACTGCTAGTGGACATGCATGTCCTCCAGGGACCAGTAGGAGCTCTGTAGCAACTGCCGAACATCCTGCAGCTCTCTTCAACAACCTCATGGACACGAACGGGACAATCAGACCATACATGGGAAACAGTTTCATAGTCCTAACAAGAAGGGATCAATGTGTTCATTGTTAAACGTTATACAATTTGGAAATTGTTTTATTTTTTCCAGAAAGCAGACCAACTGCCTATGACTGCTGCAAAGCACTTTTAATTTGGGACTCTTGAAGTAATCACCAGAAAGAACCAACTGGTTGTGTTGATGCTGCCCCAACCCATTCAGCTGACCTAACTTGGTACTGCATCAAGGCAACTTATTGCAGTTCGTGGTTTTAGAAGTGTCATAAATGTATGTTATAAACTGCATGATGGATTTGCACATTAAATATGTAAAATAAAGTTTATCCTCTTTTGAACAAAGCTGCAGCTCAAGATGAAACATCTAGGCCTACTTGATGTCTGTAAAATTGGTCTCATTGCACCATCTGGTGGGTACAATTCTGAACTACAAGCGCTACACCAACTTCCTGTGGTGAGAATTGTAGTTATACCATCGTGCTGCATGCATTGAGTATCAGATTATATAGACTTCTGTGCAGCACACGCTGTCAAGAGGAGTAACAGTGGATACTACACACTGAAAAAAATTGGATGTGGTAAAAAGAAAATGGATCCAGGCTGTGTTTACACTATCCATCTCATTGAAGTTGGTTTATAGATAATTCATCCACCCGGTGTTCATAAGTGACACTTAAACAAGTTGTAAGTGTTCTGGGGGGGGGTTCCAACCCCTGAGAACGTCCATGCAAGAAACAGCAGTGACCCTTACTGGCAAATCAATAGGAATTTAATGGTTTGTATTTAAAAAAAGAAATTAAGTTTGCATATAGCGTATATGAAGCAATACACCCACACCCAGGCATACACAGGCACTCTCTGAAGTCTTTTTTCCAATAGATTTATTAGAACAAAGTGATTTGCCGCACTCATTGGGAGCAGAGCCTGGAGGAGCCTCAATCGGCAGCCTGCTCCTGAGCCCGGAGGAAGCTGGCCTTCTTCTGAGCCACGCGGTCTTTCCTCTGGGCCAGCGTGAGCTTGGCGCGGTTCCATCTGCCACAACAAGAAACAAACACAGCATTAGCAAACAGCCAGAGCTGTGCTTACACTTTCGGACAGAGAAACACGTGGTCCCTGTAAAACGGACAGCATGAAACACAGCCCATTTCAATCGGCCAGGCACAGACCAAGTTGATTTAGAACATCATCTCCGGTACCATTAGAAGAGACCACCTTCAGTGCATGCATAGGGTACTTCTAGCAGTGAGTTAGGTTCAAACACACACTCTTAAGAAGTCTGGCATGTGTGTACAGGGAGGCAGAGAACCAAACAGACGGTCCAACTGACTGCATGGTCTAATGTTGAAAGGCCAGGGGCATCTACAGTTCAAAAACTACGTGACAGTGGAACAATTTCTAGGATAGGCTTTTGGTTCTCAAACCCTGCAACCCTGTCTGAAGAGCCAGGTGCCTTCCAAAATACATGAATGCCCCACCGTATGGCAGCACAGTGAAATTTAGCAGGAATTTCTGTCCAAATGGAATTTAAGGTTTATTTTTTGCTCTGCTCATCAACTGATCTAAAAGTTGGAATACCGATTTATCTGCCAACTTCTTTACAGAGGAGCTATGCCTCCACCCACATGTGCACCAAAGTGAACAGTTCTATGCTGAACACTAATCTGCAACATGTTGACAGCCACACACTCCGTAGACTCAAGACAAGTCCATCAGTTATACCTGTACTTTTCGCCACGTCTTAACACCACCTAATGCGACAAACTCAAAGAGTTACAAACTCAGTGCTAACATGAGCTGTGGCCCAGGGCAAGAATCATAGTAGTCACGTTTGTAAGTCACTGGTTTCATTCCAGTGCTTTCCCCTCATCTCTGGTGCCAGACTCACCTCTTCTTCTTGACCTCCTTCTTGGGCTTCTTCTCGTGTACGGGGTTGTCACGAATGGCTGCGTGCGCCTTTTTGTACATTTCCTCAATCTGCAGAACACGGGTGACACAGACACACATTTTAGACACAAGAACTGGTACAAACCACAAAAATTTCGGGAATCTCCCCTGATAACACTAAAAGTTAATGCAGAAGACTGTCATCATCAGAACACAAGCAGAACCCCAATGCCAAGCACCAACATGTTGCATTATAACAAAAAGGCTCACTTTTAAACACAAACAGTACCCCAATCCAGAGTTTGGCATTGCGGTGGGGACACCAGAAGACACTACTGTGGCAATGAAAAGGGCTGTGCTCTTACTGAGTCAGGGGTGACGCCATTCTTGATAAAGCGGGAGAACTGCTTCTTATAGGCCTCTTCATCCTCTTCCATCAGGAGACTCATGTATTCCGAGATGTTCACGCCCATGATGTGTTTACGGTGGACCTCTGCGTTGAACTCCTTGCTTTCGGAGTCGTAGCCGGGGAAACGCTTAGTGCTGCAAGGGAAAAGGATTCCATTTGATTAGGTTAACTGACAAAAGCAGTTACCACTGACGGGGTGGTTTTATGGGCATATTTTAGAATTAGAATATATTAATTAGAAAAACAAATTGCATCACTACACCACCTGAAAAAAGGCCTAGTCTTCCCTCAAGCTTAAAAAATAAGTAAAAGAAAACTACACATTGAAAAGAAATGTAACCAAGCCATTCTTTTCATCAGCATTTCAAACTTCTTGGCACCTATGGATACTTCTAAGTATTGACAAATAAACTCAGTTTCTCATAACATTTCCAACTTTCTCATTCATTTCTAATTTTTGCAAAATTAGCAACTGCCCCCCAACAATGCTAACGTTATAGGTTGGCATCAAGTTACAGCTAGTAGAAAGGTGGGTGTCAACATAAAAAATAAGCTAACGGGCGTGGCCTATGATGCACTTTCCATGTCTACTCTCGAGCATCCGCACAGAGAAGCCCTCTAAAAACACAGACCATGTTGCTGCTCTCAGCCCCGTCTTGAAACAGGCTTACATCAACTGTGCAAATGAAGGACCAACTACAATTTGCTCAGCTTAGAAATGTATCATCATCGAGCAGCATACAGTGTGTGTGTTTGCTCCAAACCATGCAACAGTCAAACTACAGCGGTTCACCACACTCACTACAGTTAGTAGGGTTACAAACAGCCAAGTTGACAAATAGCTAGGAACTTCCTGCTGCCGCAATGCCATTGGGCCCCCCCCCTTACCTGTGGGGAATGGACAGTCCTCCATCAACGGCACCCTTAAGAGCTCCGAACACCTTGTTGCCAGTGGTGGTTCTGGCGAGGCCGGCGTCCAGGTAGCAGGTGAAGGCACCTGGCTGCCCGTCGATGCTCTCCACGTTGAACTCGTCACCTGTGATCTCAACCTGGCCCTCGTACACCTTATCCAGGCCAAACTTGTTTAGCAGCTGAGGAGGCACACAAGCAAAAGTGTCAATAAGCTGTCTACATGCAATAACATCCAACATAAGTGGCACATAATCATTTGTTTGGTGCAGTGCAGTCACCACTTCACCCAGGATTCTACATAACCTTGATATCTGCGGTTTCCAAGTAGGTCTTGCTGCAGCCATTTCAGGTTAAAAAAGAAAAACATGTCTGGCCTGTAGCCTGGTCTCAGGTGTCTCAAAGGCAGGTGGCAGAATAGCGCCATAATTACCTTCCACTTGCGTTGGTGGCATAGGGGCTTGAATCCCAGCTGCCACCGTTGTGCCCTTGTGCAAGACACTTAACCTAATAAGTAGCTCTAGGGGAGATTGGCCCTGATGTAATTGATAGTTGCAAAAGTTAAGTCACCTTGGATAAAAGCGTCTGCTAAATAAATGCATACAGACATAAACTAAACTGCCACAAATTGACTCATCACCAAATTCATCTGCTAAGCACCAATCAAAAGAACTAAACTGGCCATACTGCCATACAAAGGCTCAACTATTCTGAATGACAACTAGCTAGAAAAACAAACATCACAGCTTCACCAATCACATCTGAATATGATGTGCATTCCACAACACTGACAGTCACCGTCAGACATCAGTCTTTACACGTCCACGACGTTCCACAACACCTTTTATAGGCTAGTTATTTAAAAGCACTTCTGAGCAAACTTCCTGTTCATCTTTAGAAGCGTTACTTTTTTTTTTTTTTTTTTTTTAAATACCCAGGAGTCCTGTGAAGAACAGCGTTCTGTATTCTTCAGGCCAGAGTTGCCCAAGGTACAATACCATTACTCATAGTGTAAACCATACTAACATTGAGCAAAGAATATAACAAAACATCTTTGCACATCATTAAGACTGGTCCCCAACACTAGTGAAGTTTCAGATGAGCTGTTCATCAAGTGATAGACTGGGTACACGTTGCTTGCAAATCACTCATTGTATTAAAAATTCAAATTATTTTCTATTCAACAAATAACTGCCACGAGAAGTTTCGCAACAGCAGTAATTGTCCTATGATTGGTGCCTGACGCTCGCTGTCCGAATGGGACTCTTTTCAAAGAAAACGCAAGCCTTTTAACACTATAACAGGTGTGAAACACAAAAAGCCTAGAGCATAGTTATTAGGGTCTATTAAGGACATGCATGGGAACTTTCAAAACTTGCCTCAAATCATCCTCATGCTATCCTCCAAAAGTCCATTATCCTACATTACATTTTCAGCCCTGCACTTCCACTCGAGGCCCTCAAGACACTGTATTATGTTTACAGTGTTTCATTTGAAATAGGCATTCAGAAGTGAGTAGTCAGTATGTGTGTGATTGATAACAAGCCTCACCCGGCGAGCCAGAAGTAGACCGGTGCAGTAAGCAGCGGCGTAGTTCGTCAGTCCTACCGAGATGCCGTATTTTGGCAGCTCGTGGGAGTAGGCGGCACACACTATCATGTCTCCCTCGATCCTGGCATAGGCGATCTGATGGAACACACACACAGACATACATGATTAATTTACATCCATTCTAGTGTTCATTTATGTCCACATACCATCAGTGAGAGCTCATACCCACACAATAGCAAACCTACAACAGCAAACTTTCAGACCAACCTGGCAGATGATGTCTCTGTTGGAGAATCGCACGATCATGCGGTACTTGGGGGTGTTGTACTTGTTCTTGTCCTGGACGACCAGTCTTTTGCGGGCAAAGTAATCAGTCTTTCCCTCTGAAAGGACCAAGCAATCACAAAATTTAGAATGCATCATGTCAGGTTGACTGTAAATCAGGCAATAAGCAACGTGAAAAATGCAAGTTTACCTCTCCTTCTCCTGAATTTGACCTGGTACCTCTTAAAGTAGGCCTTGTTCTTCACCACTTTCACAAATCCCTGAAAAACATGCAGGCGAAATAAATTTATTTGACTCTCAGAAAACCACCACTGACACTTCGGGCTCATACTGAAAGAGTACCAAGATCTAACTTTTCATTCGTTGTCGCGTTGGGCCTACGTCTATCGCAGGGAACCTGACAATCATGGCAGCACACAGCTAATTAGCCTTAGCCGAAAGGCTAGCTAGTTGACAATATGCTCAGATCACCAGACAAATGTGTTACATTAATTTCTGAAACTGACTTTTGCTTGCAGAAAAACGGTGCCAAAACAAGGACAAAACTGCGAACGAATTGGGACACATACGCAATAACCAGCAGCCCAAAGACAATCGGAAATTCTGGCCATTAGGCCACGTTTGAATAGACAACCGCTATGCTAAACCGGTAAGAATCTACAATCATCCTAATATTCACAAAAATGTAGAAAACATATAAAGGCATAAAACAATAGTGCATTGTCATAGATGTTAGGATTCGTGCATATCATGGCACTTTACTGACCATTTTGAGGACTTTTAGATCTCCTGTTTCAGGAGCCCGAAGTCACAGACAGGGTTTTGGACTCCGCTGGACTGAAAAAGAAAGAATGATGTACGCATGCCCAGTAAATACCGTGGCCGGCCACGGCACATGTTTGACAGCAGAGCAACAGTCGAACATACCCGTCACACACTAATAACTACCACCTGCTGGCGAGGAGGAAACATAGCTATTGTAGCACTGTTCATCTCGATTGTATGGTGCCAGTTAATTAACACAGTTAATTAATAGGCAGGCCTTAGCGACTTTACAGAAGACTTAAAGGGATACAACGTCCTTGCGGCAACTTCTTTTACCCAGCAACTTTAGGATCTTGAGGTGAGTTGTGTTCGTCAAAGATTGCAAGGCTGTCTGTAGGCCTAAACAAAGTTTGTATTCACAAGTAGCATGTTTAATCAAAAATTTCTACTTGTTTTGAATGTTTTAAAACTCTGGTTTGAATATTTATTCAACTAGACCTCATGTTTGTGAATCTAAGTAAGCTATAACTTGTGTTTTTGCTTCTAGGTTGGAGGGCCAGAAATGGATGAACTGTTGTCTTGGAAAGTGCTTTTTCAAAAACATTACTTCAGTTGTCATATCTGCAGTATTTTGAATAACGTTAGCCTACTGAAAATGTAGTTTCGGCGGAACCTCTTGTCATTTCCACATAATTCAGCATTTTGGACATAAATGTATTGCTTTTTTCAAGCTTGGGGTTATTGCACTTAATTGTAGAAATGTATTTGACGAAATGGCCGCAGCTACATTTTTTTTAATAGGGTGTGAGCCCGGGGAAGTGGAAAAATAAAGGCTCTAAGGTTCCGCACGTGTGTGTGTGTGTTTCAGTTACTGCTTTTATTAAATATTTTTAAACGTATCTCTTTCCTCTGGCATGTCTAAAATTCAGTTAGTGAAGCTTAACGTTGACTCTCTCTGCCATGATCTGTACCTGATACTTGAAGTTCATATTCAGGGAAAGACTAGACCTACGTATTACATTACCAGTCTGAACAAGCCTTTTTTCCCTCCGTCCAGCCGAGAGACGTTAATTTTCCAAGAGGGATCACGCTATAAGGGTGGGTGGCAGGGTCGGTCTAACTTCTATATTTGCTGGACGCCGTAAGTCATCTCAATGTAGTTGTTTATACAAACTGAGTGCGTAGGAGGTGTCACACATTTTGAACAAGGGTCAATGGCATTAATGACAACGCCGGTGATTCAGTATGAATCGACAGGCAATATGAACAGGTATTCTCGTGACGTCAATAATGTGCGACGACTGGGGCCTTCGGGGCATGTTTTTTTTTCTTAGTTGAACAATAAAAGATGGCGTCGTGCGAACGTTTGTTGTTCCTACTGAGAAGGAAAGTGGCAAAAGAAAGGTTCATCTAGAGATAGGTGTACATTTATCCAATAAAGAAGTGTAACTTGTGTTGATTTGACCTGAATTACATGGGAATGCGAGAGAGCTTGGGTGACTATGTTGAGATCCACCGGGTTTTTCCGTGGGATTGACTGCCCGTTTTACAGCGAGAGCTATAACGGGAAGATCGTCAAAAATGGGTGCAACCGACCGTACTGTCACTTCAGACACAGCAACCAGAGAAGAACTTCCTATGGATCTTTTGAATTCAGAAAAACTAAAGAACTTTCTTCAAGTACAAATGGTGATTTCCATTTTCCCTCTGTAAACAAATACATGTACGCGACAGCTGCAGTCCAGTGCTCTGAGCTGTTTTTACATTGCGATGATCAGAAGCATTTACTGCTGTATATCCTGTGATTCTTCCTTGACCTGAAACAAAATGCTATGTGGAAAAATTCAAATATTGGTCACATTCGCCTCATTTTTATCACCGTGAGCCCAAATGAATTGCTGGGATATAAATGAAAACGTCATTATACAACTTGTCACAGAAATCGTTCGTTTTACATTGCCGATACTGTGTTCGCTAAATGAAATGTGTGTATTATTATTTACTGATTTTGATGGCATATGTCATAAATGTAATATCTCGACGCTGAATCACTGTTCTTGTTGTGATCACAACTGGTCGATTTTTACTTCAAGCTGTAACGCTGCCTATTTGGTGTGTATCTTTCTGCAGAAGAGTGTTACGACCCTTTCAGTCCTGAGGTAGTGCATCCAGAAGACCATCGCAATGACGAACCTGAGGCCAAGCTGCGATCAGGTTCTCCTATGGATGTGGGCGCCATGGAGCTTGAACTGGTCAATCGTGCCATCGAGGCTGTTCAGTCTGAGGTGGAGCGAGAAAAGAGGAAGCTCTCGCATATGGGGGACCAGAAATATGAGCCTACAACAAGCTCTTCTACTGAAGGACCCAAACGGAAAAAGCCTGTCCCTGTTGCCTCTCATCAGGGATATGACCCTGGGAGTTATCAGATGACACAAGGGACTGATTACAGCCCCACTCCCCGCTCCAATAAATATATCCTGGACTCAGAAAGTGAGAACACCCATGGCAGTTCAATGGAGTACGTGCCCACGGCTGTCAGCAAAACGTCAACAAAAAAGTCCTCACTTTTCAGTCGAACCTCCCAGACCTCTGGTCTTCCCTCCAACCCTCAGAGTACCACATCTGTCAAGAGCAAATACACACTGGACACACCCAAATCCCATTTGGACTCAGAAAGTGAGGACAACCATGGCAGTTCTCTGGAATACATACCCACAGCTGTTAGCAAAACGTCAGCGAAAAAGTCATTACTTTTTAGTCTGACCTCCCACACATCCAATATTCCCTTGAGCCCTCAGAGTTCCACATCTGGCAAGAACAAGTACACACTTGACACGTCCAAACCCCTCACTGATATGGAGTATGACCCTCTATCTAACTATTCAGCCAAACTGGCCCGCCAAAACAAGGACCAGAGAACGCTAAGCACTGACACAGAGACTAAGAAAGCTTCTCCCCCTACCAGTAAGAGAAAGCAGTCTGTGGATGAGGAGTATGTACCTACGGTTAAAAAACAACGGCCACAGCAGCCGGTGGTGGACAGTCAGAAGTACTCTGCTTGTTTCTCTGAGTCTGATGGGGAAAGCTCTGGGACAGAGTACCGGCCAATGCTGATCAGCCACCTGAAGCAACGGAAGAATGCCAGAGGCTCGACTGAGGATGGTGCTCGGACAAGCTCGGAGGACAAGAACAACGTTGTTAGCTCTTCAAGGGTTCTTAAGCAACAGGGAAACCAGAACTCAAAGCCAGAGGAAGGCTCCTCACAAGGGGACTCAGAGGACCCAGATGAGTGCCTGGAGCGGGAACGGCCCAAAGAGAAATTTCCTGAAAAGAAGGCAAAAGACAGAGATAAAGACATTCAGAAGAAGAGCAGTAAGAACGGAGATGCGAAAAGAGAAGAGAAAAGACCCAGTGGAAAAAGCAGTGGTGAGAAGGAGAGAACGGGGAGCTCCAGCAGCGATAAAAAGAAGAAACTGAGCTCAGAGAGCATAAAGAAGACTGAGAAGACAAATGACAAAGGCCGACAGAAGGAAAAGGAAGCACACAAGAGCAGGAAGGAGGAGAAGAGTTCGGATGGCAAGAGCAAGAGGCCTGAGAAGGTCAGAAGTGATTCGACCCACAAAGAGAAGGAGCGGAGCGGTGAGGTCAAAAAGCAAAAGTCTGATAAGACCCACGAAAGGGACTTGACCAAGTATAAGGATCAAAAGAACGGCAAGCTTCACTTGGTAGGGAAGGAGAAGGACAAGACAAAATCCAGCCAAGGGAGCTTGTCGGTTAGTAAAGACAAGAGCAAGAAAAGCAGCTCATCGTCAAGCAGTAAGAGCAAGGCAAGCAGGGAGAAACAGAGGTCTCTGAGCCATGTCGATCTGTTTGGAGATGAGAGCGGAGAGGAGGCCGAGCAGGATGAGGAAGAGGAGGACGAGGAGGAGGAGATCATTGTGAGAAAGTCAGCCGCTGCCCATAGGAGGACAGGCTTGTTGAGCAGTAAAAAGGATGCAGTCGACCGAGGGCGCTCATTCTCTGAGGAAGATGTTGGCCAGGAGGATGACCAGAGCGACGATGATGATGATGTGGATGATGGCGGCGTGGACTATTCAAGCCTACAGGATGTGGACTACGACTCTGACCCTCTGGAGGAGTGCCTGCGGATTTTTAATGAGTCCAAAGATGTCAAAACCGAGGATAAAGGGAGGCAAGCCAAACAGGTACTGTCCGCGTTCTTTTGTTGGCATTGCCTTTTTACATTAGTTTCAGTAACCTGCTTTAGTTTCAGCAAGTCTGAGGTACATTACAAGTGAAAGTATACCTTTAGGAATAATAATGATCACACCAGACGTTTGTCTTCTGTTGTTATTTAGTTTTGTTTTGTTTTTTATTATTGCATCCGCAACCTACTGAATTTTTCAGAGGTGCTTAAAATTGTTTATGGCACTGTGTATGTTAGAAAAAGGCAGTAAAGTCTATAAGGCCTTTTAAGATGCACACACAGTGAAAAAGAGGAAGATACATCCAACTGCAGATGTATTTATTTTTCCATTTGCATTGTGTATCTTCCCTTATCTGATGGTTCCACCTGCTAGCCTGCGTAAATCAAACCACATCTCAGTCGAGGTTGAGAGTGGCTGCTGAATCAAGTTATTCACTTCCTTTTTCCAGGGATGTACCAGCAAATGAAATTGAAGTATTATCTTACCAAAACCATCTTTGGAAGTGCAGTAAATGCATCTTGCTTGTAAACAACACAGTTGTTGTTGTAGTTGTTGAAAATAGCCTACATATTCATAGTTTAAAGTTTAAAGGCATACCAGGCAAGACTGCGTTTTGTTATTTCCGGAGCTCCCTCTACAGTCACCGATTTTTAAAAAAACAACATTGTACTTTCATACCAATCCATGTGAATTTACTTGCAAACCAAAGAATATGAACCAGCCTTGATCATTTTCATGCATTACTTTGACTGACAAACCGGTGAAAAATTATGTAATTTACTTTAGTTTCTTTCCTAGACCCGGCATTTCAAGTGTAGTAACCATGGAACCTACACGAGAGGCAGGCAAAAGCCTTCATTCACCCCTATAATGAGCCATTTAATCATCAAAGTGACTACAAAGCTGATGAATTAACCTAAAAACGTTGCCTAGCGTGCCTTTAACTTTGGACAGTAACCAGACGGCATACTTGGTTGTGCCTCCTGTAAAGCCCTCCCCATATCAGAAAAACGGTTGTGAATGGTCCCTGGGATTTTGAAATTTTGAATATAGGTTGCTGTTGGCAACTGAACTCACTTCAGAGTGAATTCAAATTTGCCAACAAGTTCACCTTGGTTCACTCAGGTTGTCCACCCTTCTGTCCTACAGCTTTGAAAACAGCTGTTGTACTGTAATCCCAAATGCGCCATCACACAGGAGTAGTGGTAGTATTGGATTGACAGGGCTTTTGATCGATAGTTTCCTTTAGCGTCTGGCACCAGCACAGATGTGTGTCTGATAAGGTCTAAGTCCACCGGATGCATTTAGGGATTTCTGCCAAATTGCTGCCATGTGCACCCCCCACCCCCCACCGTTAAACTGGGAGCTGGAAAATGTTTTGCTCCCATTGTTTTTGTCCCCACAGCCAACCAAGGAGCCGTCAGACCATGATGTCGGGGAGAGCACTTTATCAGCATTCATTCCTGGACAGAAGAAGCGAGTCTCACATTTTGCAGCCAAAGGAAGCGTGAGTTTTTCATACTTTTATATTGTGTGTTAGTGCGTGTGTGTGTATACATTTTTGGTCATTGCTGGGGTTTTTTCCAAATTTAATACGCAGTTGTCTAGTTTTTGTGATGGAAAATTAAACATGCTTCATAAACATAACATGGGCCTCTGTCTGGGGGATTTCCTCTGTGCAGGCGGAGTCGTCTCGGGCATCGGTGGTTAGGCCTTACCGGAGGCCCACGGCACAGGAGATCTGCTACCAGCGTATGCAGATGGCGCAGCAGCAGGCCGAGCAACTAGTTGTTGCAGTTAAAGCAGCCGCATCCTCTTCCTCTTCCTCCTCCTTTTCTGGGGAAAAGAAAAGAGTAGCTCATCGGCCTAACCCCTCTGCACTTTCTGTTAAAGGTGAAAATAACAACCCCATGGTATGATGGTGAATACACTATAGTGTGCAATATATAGGAATATGACATCATAGATTGCTATTTGACAAAGCAAGCTATACATCTGCATCTACAGTATGTACATATGCATGTGTGTATGTATGTATTTATTTATGTATTTATTTTATGTAGTGTCTAGAGTCTTTAATTGCGAGAGCCAAATAGTTTAAATCTCGTGCATTGAACTGGATGATATCAACATGAACTTTGTTCTTGTGCTGACTAACTGACTTCCTAGTCAGTTGTTAACAGACTTTCCCCCGCTCTCTGATTTAGCTTCATCTGAAGGCAAGTTGAGTGGCTCGCGAGTGCTGTCCCCTACCAGGGCGACCTCCGAAATGACCTCTGTGAAGACCCACACCTCTGCAGGCATCCTCTCCAAGACCACGACCACCATTGCACAGAAGAGAGTTGCCCACATGCCCACCATGAAGGTCAGTGCCAGCCATCTTGACATCAGACCACAAAAAGATGCCATCCTCTGTGTGTGGTAGAGCCAGAAAAGAGAGGTCAGTATTTAAAAATCTTTGGTAGAGCAGTTAAGGAAGAAGAGCAATCAACTGACGACCCTATTTTTTCCCATCTGTACCAGTAGAGGGCAGTCTCTTCTAAAGATGTGGATATTAGTGGGAACACACCCAGGGTTCATTTTTGTCATAATTCGTGAGCTGTTTTTATTCAGTTGATAAATAAAACTGAGTTTGTTTGTTTTTTGTCTTATACTTATTTCCAAATCAAGGAGTACTTAACTTGTTGGTGCTTTTTTTGTAGTCTGTAAAAACAAGTGATATTGGTAATGTTTTAAATGTCAACCATAACACCTTATGAAAATACTAACCATCGGTCCTTAAGCCACTTTTGATATCCATTGTCCTTTAGTTGGATATTGGCCAAGCTTTAGTATTAGAATGAGTCCCTCCTCTCCAACACCAACAGAGGACCAGTGGAGGGTTCCAGTCAATAAAATACTCACACCTAATCACTCAGCCTGTTCAGTCGATGAGTTGATGTTTCTGCAAGGAGGATAGATGGTGGATGGATGCCACAGTGACCTTTTCTGGCGGTTTCTTTGGTTTTCCTCTCGTGTGATTGCCCTGATGTCATCATGTTTCTGACAAGCACCCCAAATCATTCTTCTCTCTTTCTCTTTCTCTCTCTCTCTCTCTCCTTTCCTCGCTCTCCCTCCTCAGAGTTCATCAATGAAACGGCCGGTCATCCCCACTGAGTTTGGAGCCAAAGTCCCCACAGGCGTCCGCCAGCGCTACCTCAACCTCTTCATCGATGAGTGCCTCAAGTTCTGCTCCTCAGAGCCCACAGCCTTCCAAATGGTAAACAACACACACTTATTGCATGCGTGGATCTATGCTGCAAGATGTGGTGTGTATGTGTGTGTGTGTTCTCGCGCACATGCAAGAACAAGCGTGTGTTTGTGTGTTCCTGTATTTTAACAAGAGAAAGAAAGGTACAGTATATGTATTTGCTGACACGTGTGTGTGTGTGTGTGTGTGTGTGTGTGTGTGTGTGTGTGTGTGTGTGTGTTTGTGCGCTTGTGCGCGTGTTAAAGCTTCACATGGTTTCCCAGTGCAAACATAGATTTTACAAAATGCATATCTGTACATTATCATCAATAGATTTGGATCTAAGCATTTGACTAAATATTGATGTCTGGGCTTTGGTGGGATTGAAAGCTGTGAATATACAGTCTGACCTGCTCCCTCACAGGCACTGGATGAGGAGAAGGTGGTGTATGACCGCAGCAGCAGCAAGAACATTTACCTGAATGTGGCCGTCAACACGCTGAAGAAGCTACGTAGCAAGACCACCTCGCCTGCCTCAAACCCGCCCAGTACGACACACACACATACACACACACACATACACACACACTCTCACTCTCTCACTCCCTTACTCTCCCCCTCTCCCACTCTCTCTCTCTGTCTCACACACGCACACACCCACACATCGCAAAATACGCTGCTCCCCAAACTTTGACTCAAAACATCAAAACAGTTTCAATCCAGTTACGTAATCCAGCTAAGCTCACATTTTGCATTGTTAAGCTCATATTTTGTGTTGTGTATTAGGCATCATGTCATGGCTTTCCAAACGAGCCAAAGGTCACTTTTGTCTCCCCTTTCCCCCACCCCACCAAACCCATCGCTGCTGTTCTGCAGAGAGCCAGGCACCGGGTGCCAGTCAGAAGGGTCAGTCGCACGAGAAGGTGCTGGGGGGTCGCCTCGCTGCCACAACCAGCTTTACCCTCAACAGGAAGGGCAAACAGCAGGAGTTGGAGCTCCGAGGTGATTAACAGCATCCTCATGTTAGATATTCGATTGAACAGTTACTAAGATCAGACTCCACCAGTCTTTGTAGATGGCAGCTAGTGTAAATTCTAGAACTGTGCTGTAAAATTCGGGAATGACAAGTAAAGACACCCAAAGGGTCACCTCCACCATACCTCCACAGTACCATAGATATCAATAATGCTAATGAAAAACTATTTGTTAAAAGCTATTTGTTGATAAGATCAGTGCCCAAACTACATATTATAGTGACGACAACATGGGGGAGCACTTTCAGAGTGATTTATGAACAAGAGGAGAGAATTCCTGAACATGAGGAGAGACTCCTCAATGTTGGTGTGGATGTCCTATTTTAAGTTACATTTTGCACAGTTGTTCACTGAGCTGTTAACACACCTTATAGCACACGTTTCAGAAATGGCCAAAACCTGTGGCTTGAAGTACATAGTATTTTTTATGCTTGTACATTCTGAAAAAAATTAATCTTACTTAAGGTCATGGAAAGTTTTGGAATATATATCCGGATGGGTGTGATCCCATCCTATGGTTATTGACACAGCTCTAATTATAGTTAACGTGTTGTGCAGTGTTCTCAGCCCTTTTAAAGGGAAACTATACTGTTTTCACCAGTTGTGCCACTTTGATGGTTAAATGGCAAATGGTTAAATGGCAAACAAGTTCACATGTATTGGTGAAAATTTAGGATATCTGTGGTCATTTTTTTCTTTTTTTTATCGTGACTGCAGGGGGGGCTCCACAGGTTTGCTTGGTAAGACTTTAAAAAGATCTGTAATCCATGCATGTCTTTGTGTGCACTGCTGGGCAGGTGCTTGTCTCTATAAGAAGCTGAAGGAGTACATCATGACTGAGGAGCAGCTGCAGGAGCATGGCTACCCCAGGCCCAACCTGGAGCGCTCAGGCCACGCCATCATCTACAACCTCCCGGAGAAGAAGAACCTGGACCGTGAGGACCATTTTACAAATACGCGCACAAACAAGCATACACACAACAACTGCCTTTCTCTCTGACGCTTGTGCACATGTATACCCTATCTCTTGCACATTCTCACTCTGTCTACTTACTCTCATACATTCATGAAGACCTATGCAGAAGCATGCGCATTGGCATTCACGTTCTCAATGTCTCTCACAGTCTCTCTCCTGTATGTAAGCATATGATGTGTCTGATTGATACAAATACAAGTTGATAGAAATGACCTGAAATTGACCATTTTTGCACATTTGTGAATGTGAGCGTTTGTTTAGCGTTTTGTTTTTTTATTTGTACACTCTGGTTGTCTGTTTGTCTTTATTTCACCATGGTAACTGTCTGCCACAGCTTCTGATGCGTTGGCCTTCCTCTCTCAGCTTTCTCTAAGGTGTGCTGCCGCTGTGGGGCCGAGTACAAGATCAACGCCAACGGCAGCTGCGTGCGCAAGGAGGAGTGCAGTCACCACTGGGGCCGCCTGCGCCGTTACAGAGGTCAGAGGTTGCATACCTTCTAACTACCTGGAATGTTCACCCCCACTGTCATTCTGCTTAGCTTCCATTACACGCCTGCACTATCATCTTCTGTCATATCATGTTAGCAAGTCATACCATTATTAAGGTTTTAATTGCGTTGTAGCTTGAATGTTAATCCTCTTTTTGTAAGTCGCTTTGGATAAATCGTCTGCTAAATGCATAAATGTAAATTTAAGTGGGAATTCATCCTCATGAACTTACAATTACAATAGAATGTGGACCATTTAGCTATAGCCATTTCAACATGAAGACAGAAGTACTATGCTCTGTGTCATCCAGATATCCTTAGAATTTGGATACTCCTGACCCATCCAATCTAGTTAGAATATTGGTCCTGACCTGACCTGATCCAACATCTCTAAGCAGCTCCTGACCCATTCTCTTAGTATCACTTTCTACTACAAAACACACTACTGGGTCACTGTTGAGAAACAAGCGTCAGTCACGGGGCATAAGAGTGCATTTAAGATGGATGGGACCTTGTATTGCAACTTGTAATTATAATAGGCGTTTATACACACGAATAGCAAGTACTCTGGGTCGTGTATTTCATGCTGAAATGTGCCTTTTCCTGCAGTTTCGGGTGGCTGGGAGACACACTACACGTGCTGCTCAGGCGCAGTGGGCTCACTTGGATGCCAGGTGGCAAAGGTAAGCTCTATGGGTCAGTGCCATAAACACGCTCACCTGTGCTTCTGTTGAGCATATGATATTGCTTATCGCATCATTTATTCGCATACAGTGTATTGTAAAGGTGCTTGGAATTGGCTAGGCTGGGGCCAGAGTAATAGAATGCACTGGGATGTATAGGGATGCTGCATTGCAGTTTTGCACTTTATTGTTGTAGACCTACAACAAACCGCTCTTTTACTTTTTTTTTTTACTTTTTTTTTGTTTGTTTTTACTTTTAACTTAAAACTTGGGGTTTTAGCCAGGAGGTGTGGGTGAGTGATGAGTGGTATTTCTTTTGTATGCACTGATACTGTATTTGCTTTTATTTAATCCAGGCAGGACAGTGAAGAGTTACAGGAATTGTGAGTGAGATGGGGTGGTATGGGATCAGGAAATAATGGTGTGGGCACTTGGACCCACAAAAGAGGAAAATTCAGTGGCTTAATACATGCTGTGCTGGCAGAGTGGCATATGCTGTATCTGTCATCAAACACAGCATGTACATCTGTGACTGTGGCATCAGTCTGTAGAGAAGAGAAGGTTCTCAGTGAAAGGAAATATCAGTGGTATAAGCTCACTACTTCCTGCATTCCAGTGAAGTCAGAGCTTAGCAAAAGCTGACGTAGTTATGCAGAGCATAACAGCCATTTTAGTCAGATATATGGCAAGATGTGTCTCTCTCTCTCAAAAAATCCTTTGAGATTATCTTCTTGCAGGATGTCCTGGTTGGACTACCACAAGCCACTCAGAAAGTATGTAAATAAACACAGGTTTTCTGCAGGCACATTTGTAAATAAACACAGGTGTTCTGCGGGTATACATGTTTTTTTAGATTTGGTTGAATGGAAAGTGTTAACTCCTTCACTCCTCAGTTGGATATGGAGATATTTTTCCCCGCATAAGTCTCTGTGCAAGCATTTTTTCACTTTGACATTACAGTACAAAGTGCCAAATAAACTTGTAAGAAGTGAATAACACCCCACTTGCACCGGTATTTGAGTTCAGTACAGAAAAACAGGCTTGCAACTTTGCTGTTGCTGCCCCACTGACACTAAGTCATGCAATAGCCTTCAAATCATTTCACCTTTTTCTGTCAGCGTGGCTTTTCAGGTCTTGTCATTGTAGGTCCCTATCCTTTAGCTTTTAAACGAATCCACTCCGATGTACTGAAGTGAATTACAGTGTTGATGCAAAATACAAAACCTCTGTGACTGTAGAGGGAGCTCAGTGCACTCTATAATGTATAGTGGTTGAGTGTAAATATATGATAAAAGTAAGAGTTTAGTATTTTACACTTACAACCTTATTAGTTGGTTGTTTACAATTAAAATACCTTGGTTAAGATGAAACTTCTGATGAGTGTTTTGTTTTTTAAAAAGTTTGCGGTTGCCTCCCCATACTTATATATATATATATATAGAATGGATGGCTCACTGCTACAATCTTTCTAAAAATCCTTAAACGTTCGTTTGCAAAGACGTGAAACTTACCCGAGTGGTCAGTGGTGTTTGTTAATCTTGCATCTTAAGCATAGTACTTTGTCATAAACAAAACAAAGCTCTATGTGTTAAATATCGAACCTGTCTTTTAAACTGTGTATCTGTTTATGTGTGCAATAAATATGTTCTTTCCATATTTGTCGTTGTTGTTGTTGTTGTTGTTGTTGTTTTTGTGTTTGTTTTCTGTGGAGCATAATTGTGATTGCATTTCTTAGTCATAGTAGAAAGCTCTGTATCCTCATGTTTGTTTGTTTGTTTGTTTACTATCTGTTTACAGCAACACGTGCAGGATGGGCGAAAGGAGTCTTTAGACGGATACGTCAAGACCTTCAGCAAGCCTCTGCCAGCTGACGGAGACGCTGGGGTGTTTGCCCTGGACTGTGAGATGGTGAGTAATAAGTCAGAGAGTGCCCTTGTTAACTCTGTAGTGTGACGCGAACAGGCCAGGCCTCCATAGAGGAAGCATAAAAAGGCTGTCCGTGTGAAACAGAAAATGGCTGAGGCAGTTTGGCCCTTCCTCATATTACTGTCTCCTCTCATCTCTGTCTCCAGTGCTACACCAAACAAGGCCTGGAGCTGACTCGCGTGACCGTCATCAACTCAGAGTTGAAGGTCATCTATGACACGTTTGTCAAGCCCGAGAGCAAAGTGGTGGACTACAACACAAGGTCTGACACTCAACGCGTGATACCCGCAAGGGGACAGTTTGATGTTTGAAACTTTTTTTTTGTATTGTGCAAGATACTTTTTGTCTCTCTTCCTCTCTCTCTCTCTGTCTCTCTCCCCTTTCTCTCTCTCATCCTCTTCCTGTCCTCTTTTGCTCTTTATTTATGTGTGTTTGTGTGGCAGATGCACTTACTGTATGTGTGTGTCTGCATGTGGAAAATGCATATAGTGTGTGTGTGTGTGTGTGTTAATGTTACTTTGCCACTCTAGGTTCTCGGGTGTGACGGAGGAGGATCTGGAGACTTGCCCAATCACCATGAGAGACGTGCAGGCTGTGCTGCTTAGTATGTTCAGTGCTGATTCCATCCTGATTGGACACAGCTTGGAAAGTGACCTCACAGCCCTCAAGGTGAACACACACACACACACACACACACACACACACACACACACACACACATTCAGTACAGCACGGGCTTAATTGTGTTTGATTGGTTAATTTTCTATCTTAATGATTCTGCTATATATGCAGCTGGATAGGTTTTATTTTGCATTTGGCAAGCTGTAAATTATACATATGTTGTATAATACATATACCTTTCGTTTAAATAGTTATCATTCACTCACACCTGCATTGCTGATTTAAAAAAAAAACAAAATTACAGTTTTCTAGTAGATCATAAATACAGATTTACTTTGTTGTCCCATCCCAAAAAAACTGTCTGGTGGATGCAAGCTTGATCTGACTTTTTGGCCTGGTCTTTGTTTTGCAGCTGGTGCACAGTACTGTTGTGGATACAGCCATAGTATTCCCCCACCGCCTGGGCCTGCCCTATAAACGCGCCCTGAGGAACCTGATGGCAGACTACCTCAAACGCATCATACAGGATAATGGTAAGACTCTCTAGCACACTTGGGCTTACAGGAAGTATATTAACCGCTATGCCAGTTGTAGACAATTAAAGGTACACTATGTGTGAATTTTGAGTTTTATAGTCACTTCTATGGTCTCTTGGCAAATTCACACTTCTGCAAGATGTCATCAGGGCCTCACTGAACAACAAAACCAAAAGTAACCCATGTGTGAGCGTTATGAAATTCAGTTTATTACCTTGTCAGTCAGCGTAATTCTTCAAAAGTTCCTAATCACTAATTTGTAAACAAATCCACACGTGTGGGGAAAATGTGGGACAGTGTAATCTGCAAAAAAACTCAACTGTAGGTGCACCTCCATAGTTAAAAAAATCCCAGACTTGCATAGTGTACTTTTATGGCCTGTGCCTGAAGCACTGAAAAACAGTTTGGCTTGTTATCTGGTAAATCTAAAAGTGTGCCTATTCCAACAACTTAATTCCAACACTGCAGATGTATTCAAATTCATAGAGAATGTGTCTCCTTTTGACTGAAAATTTGAATGGTTTTGACAATCCATCTCAGCTCAGTCCACCTCCGTGCATGTTTTTAGAGAACTACCTTCTCAAACTGTATGTAACTGTTCACAAACACTCAAGGCAGGCAGAAAACTTTTACCTATGTTTGCCAATTAGAATGGATCTTAGTTACTGTAAGATTGTTGTCATCATCACAGCTATATGGCAATGCATAACTTTTTCAAGAAATAATATTAAGAATGTTATTGTGTTTCATCTTTAAGTAACAATACAGCCAAAGAAGGCAGCAGTTAATTATATAAATCTATAGCCTGATGGTTCATTTGAACACATAGAGCATATATGTGATAGTGTGTATGTTTTGACTTACAACCTCAACTCCAAAAACTTTGGGATGCTTTGTAAAAGATGAATAAAACCATAATTTGGCATTGAGCATCTGCAAATCACATTTTTGGAATTTGGGTTGTAAAATCCCTTGTTGCTGACTTTATCCCACCTCTGTCTCTGTAGTTGAGGGGCACGACTCCAGTGAGGATGCTTGTGCCTGCATGGAACTAATGATCTGGAAGATCAAAGAGGACGCCAAGGTCAAGAGATGACCTTGAGCCTCTTTCTACACCTTCTTGTAAATGCATGAGAAAAGACTGAAGGGAAGAGAGAGCAAGAGGAGGAAGAGGGGGATGAAGAGTGAGAAAGAGAGAAGAAAAGGACAGATGCCCCTTAACTGTCTTAATGCCCTGTTTGCCTGTGGTCTAAAGGACCTCTTGGAGATGTGTCTGGCTGGAGGGTTTGGCACAGCTTCGGGCTGTTGTATGGGGCTAGATTTGTTGGCCCCACTGGTGGAGTTTTCTGCTGGAAGGCCGAGTTGTCGGAGCCAAGTTGCACTATGGAGGTTCCTACTGTTAAAGCCCTGAATTGTTTAGAGCCCTTAGAGGTTGTGTAATTGATCATGTAAGCCCACATCACCGCAGCTAGCTAGATAGCTGTTCAAACACGCTAGGATACAGGACGTCTTATTTTGTTTTCTTTGTTTGTTTGTTTTTTGTTTTTATTTTCTGCCCTTTTTGTTTTGTTTTGATGTTTATTCAATTTTTGTGCGCATCCACAGACAACTGCCCATTATAGTCTGCTGTACATGCACTTACTGGGTCATTTAACTTTTGTTTGTACTCCAGATAGTACTTTTTTCTTTAAACGATTGTTTACATGGTGGAACGTGTCGTTGGTGGTTCACATAGTTGATGAAAAGCAAAAAGACTTGAAACTATTAAGTAGTATTGCTTTATTACTATTATTATTACTATTATTATTATGATTCAGATGTTCTATTAGTCATGCTTGTTTAGAGGAGACTGTTAATTGGAATACACAGTATTAAGTAGCTGAACAAGCAGCACCTTTCTTCTTGTGTAGTTGAGGAAAAAAAGGAGCTTCTGAGGCTCCCAAAGCCCATTGAAATGCATGATATAAAGATGCCAATGCTGAACTCACTATGGTTTGTCCTAACCTCACGTAGGTAGATCATATACCTGCCTGACACTGTAGCCATCACTGAACCTCTTAGAGCAACTATAACTGCAGTTATCATCAGTATATACAGTATAATGGCCATCAAATCAACAGAACGATTTTTGTGTGAAATGCGGATCTGGCAGGTGATGTTGTAAATACGCCACTAGGTTGTTTTGTATGTTTTTCTTTTTCTATTAAACAATGTTAAATGACTCAATATACAGATCTCTGTGGGTCCTCTGTGGTTAAAGCGAGTCTAGCATGGAGATGAAGAGTTAAGAAAAAAAGCTCCCTAAAATGAAATTGTTTCTGTAACGTACATTTTTATTTTGGTCCCATTATATGCAGCATATGGTTGGTTTGTTGCAGAGACAAAGTAAAAAATTCTGGATATTGTAGTTTTTTATGGTCAACATTATTCCTGTCCTCTTCTCATCCTACTGTCACTTGCTGGTCAGCTCTGGTCAAGTTCACCTCCACCTCCACGGGCCATTTATCTGACAGGTGCTCTGTGGAAGATTGCCCTTTATTTCTCATAACAGATGTTTTATTGGAAAAACAAAGTGGAACCAAACAAAACAAAAAAAGGGGCAACTTTTGGGGTGTCTGTGGCCTATTGTTGCCCTCGTGTGTGCTCCATTGAGCCCCCCGTGTGTCACTTGTCAGCACGTACACCCAGTGTCCCGGGGATCAATACCGCACACAATGTTTGCGTGGTAGGGAGGAGGCGTCTGTCCGTTCCTCCGGGCCCGTGTTTTATTGAGTGTTTTTGCACAGATTTTGGACATGTGGGGGCAGAGGCGCAGGCGGGCGGCAGAAGGACCACCTCATTATCAACTTCGATCAGCGCCGTCCCTCTGATCACCTCTGACTGCTGGGGGTCAGGCCCTGCCCTCCTGGGCGCACTGACCCCCTGCTGGGCACAGGCTGCCCTGTCTCCCAAGTCTCTTAGGCTGGAGGAGAGTGGCCCTCTGACCATTGCCACAAACAGACATCAATAGCAACATATTTGTTTATTTTTGTGTGTTTTTACAAGCACAATTGGGTCATTTAGGTTATACACAGGTTTGGTTTGATGTTTGGTTATATATGAAAGCGAAGTGACAGGTTATATGTTAAAGTGAATTAATTTACTAAACTTTATCTTTCAACATCCTTCATCAATAGCTTACACTTGTGTCAGCTTCAGACCAATGATTTCAAATGGTGGTTTTATTTGGATATTAACTGCCACACACAGGCACACTTTCTTAAGAGAGGAGTTCTGTAGAAGTTTAATTAAACAGAAATAGCAAATTAAGCGCACATGCAACAGCCCCATCTTTTATTACAAAAAAAAACAAAAAAGCCCCTTTCATCCTGACCTTGACCCACCTGAATCCATAGTGGACAGCCCCACCACCATGTGCACGTATAAACACACACGCCCTGATTATCCCTCATTAGTTCTCTGTCTCCAATTTCACACTTCTGTTGCCTCATTACTGAACCGATCCTTGATGTCACCTATTGATTTCCTGTCTGTCTAATCTTGGGCAAAGCTACAGTGTATTACCGTTTGGTTTGAGAGAGATGTTACTGAAGTGTCAGTACCTTTCCCTTCTGAAAAGATTTTGTTTGTCAGAGTAAGGTTGCACTCAGGTAAACATTACTGACCTTCTGAGCCAGTTAGGATTTCACTTCAAAGGATCCCTTGAGGATGAGATGTTCACAAGAGCCTGTGTCAATGCAGACAAGTTCGAATGGTGATGTAGTCCTGTGAGCCAGGCCTGTGATCTTTACTGAATGTCACCATCAGGTTGTTTAAAGGCAATGTTTACATCTGAGCTTGCTTGAGAAACTCACGTGCCATTACAATTAGAATATTCTTTCTCTAAAATGTGAAAATACTCTTAGCATAAAGCAGTGACGGGGCTTAGTGTCTTTGTGTCCAAAGTAATAAATCAGATACATCTTGGTTGTCCTTTAGTGATAATTAATTTGTTGAGATGAACTGTGAACTCCAGTAAACCTATCATTGTACAGTTAAAAAAAGTAACCTTTGGAACAAGTGATTCTAGATTGACATGTGCCCTCTGTTCAGGAAGCCTGTGCTCAGTCTGAAGCTGATGTTTGGTTTGGTGTGTTGTCAGTTTGTAGTTGAGCATAAGCTGTATATGGAGAATTACCTAAGAGGTGGACTGTGAACTGCTATAAACTAAAGCATAAACCAAACACTGGCAAACCAACCTGAGTAACCTGAGGCCTCACTGGTGTGAAACTGTGGTAAAGTCTGTCTGTCTGGAGATGGTGTTCAGTTTGGTCAATACAAGTGTGTTTGAAGAGTCATAGTGAGTGTTAGAGTGGAACTATAAGTGCCCCTCAGCAGGATCTCCACCCTTTACTGAGGCTCATGGTGGACCACTGACTGGCAGCCAGTCTCCCTATACCCCTTTGGGTCAAAGGGCAGTCGGCCGCATCGATTCCCTCACACACACACACACACACGAAGTAGTCTTTAGCCCCACAACGAGCCTATAATGGCCCCCCTGCCCACGTCCCAAACGTTGCAGCGCTGCAAAGCTTCCAATTGTGTTGCCTGCCGATCGATCCAGCCAGTGTCCGAGGGGCCTCGGCTCTAAGCTGCTCTCCTGCAGATAACTGACAACTACAAAGCTCCCCTCTTGACAGGCGCTTGTCAATACAAAGTTCCTCTATTGATAAGTAATTAAAGAAAGACGGGGGTAAAAAGCTGGTGGCTAACTCAAACATCTGTTAAACAGGAGACATAAACAAAAAAGCACTCTGGAACTCTTTGCAGGACAAAACGAGCCCCCCTCTGACCTCCTCGGGCTCCTCTGTAGTTTTTTTTTTTTTTTTTTTTGCTCCCTTTAACCAATCTAAAGAATATTAAAAGCCACTCAGTTAAAGGCAGCACTAGAGCAGCCTTGGAAGACTGATCTGTTTTCCTTTCTTTTTGTCTCCCCCTTCTTTTTCCCCCTCCTTCTTGAAAGAACTGGGCTCTGTTCCTTGGCTCTTTTGATGGGCTGTCCTTTTCAGTGGGGTCTTTAAGTCTGTTTCGAAAATAATTCTATACAGTCCCATAACTCTCATGTTTTTTTTTTATTTTCAGAAATTAAGCATAAATGTGGGTATTCAGGTCCACTGCAAACCACATGCGTATGTCATGTCATTGATATTTCCTATCTGTCTATGCAATGTGACACTGGTGATTTGCAAAGCACTGCAGCTTCAAACTTAAAACAGGTAAATGCATAATTTAAAAAATCTAGGAATATCTTGCATGGTTCAATTTGGCTTCAAGTACAAGCTAATACGGACCTCTGAGGCAGGTCTTTAGAAAGCCAGTAAAGTCACTGAATGAGAGAGTGGTTATTGGCTGCATTTGTGATTGCATAAAGGACATAATATTAACCTGTCTTTATACTGAAAACTGTGTATTCTGAAGTTAGATACAGGGCCGGAAATCAACATGTTAAATGATTTAAAACTTAACTGATTTAAAACTAAACAGACCTCTTCTCTGTAGCAATCGCACAAGGGCCTTGCACTATTTTGACCACACAAATTAAATTTATTACACAAGTGCAAATATGTTCACCCTGAAACTGAGAGGCTCAGTAGCCAGCATTAAGTTGCTCTTTAAGACGGTATGTGGATTTACTGAAAACAAAACACCATCTTGGAGGAAGTATGGATGTCAGGAAGAGAGAGTGAGGGCTCAGCATAGACATCTCTCATTTAGGCTAAACCCACAGTGGTACGCAAGTAGGGGGCCAGAGAGATGGTGAGTGCTGAGGAGTGTGTGTGTGTGTATGTGTGTGTATGTGTGTGTGTGGGGGGGTCATGGTTGGGGGTGTATAGTAGGGCCAGTGAGCAGGGTTGGTGGTGGTGGAGATGGTGGTTTCGGGGAGGGGGCAGTCACACACAACCACCGTCTTTGTGTAGCTTTAATCCCCCCAGCCAACACAGCTTTGGCCAGGTTTCATCATGAAAGTGCCATGAAATAACTACTTTTTTTCTTAGCAGCAAATCTCCCCTAATCCCGCAGGCTGAGGAGACAAAGGCTTCTGGGTTCTGAGCGCCAAGCCCTTAATGGGGTTCGGGGGCTGCTCCATGGAGGCTCTTCTAAATGACTTATTTTTATCAGACACTAATATAGCTTGACAGCCAAGAACATCTCAAAGGGGAGGGAGAAAAAGGCGAGCTGCGAAAAAAACCTGAAAAGATGAGGGCAAGAAAGAAAAAAGAAAAAATCACACATCTTGGAGAAGTGCAAGCTGTCTCCATGCAGCTGGCTTGTCTGGTATTTGCACAGATCAAGATAAAGTTTTGTTGGTTTTACTACAGAGGAAATAAGTATTTGAAAACACTTAAGTATGAGTGGCCTCCCACTTTTAAGGCTGGTGGGAAGGTGAGGTATCAGAGGCAATTTATTTCCTCAAACTATAGATGAGCTGATATACTGTAAATAAGGCTTCCTGTGATTTTAAGTATCAATGAGTTGTTGCCACTCAGGCCCCATATAGACAGACAGATAGACTGATAAATACATTTATTATCCCATAGAAAAAGTCTGGATTCTGTAGGAAATTCTGGAAGACAACTTAAGCTTCTCACTGGACAACAGGACAGGAGCTGATCTGGATCTGACACTAATCTGGTTCATATCAAGACTAGATCTGATCATCTACATCTGAACCAAAACCATCTGACTATCGGCCACAATTTAGGACAAATGACACCGTGCCTGTGCAGTTGAATATGAAGCACTCACTCGTGCGGGTGGCCCAGCAGTGGGGCCACAAGCAGCACAGCCTAATACACTGGAGGTGCTTGATGACGGTAGGCTACAAGACATCCTTGTGCAGTGCAGGGGAAAGGCCAGGGTGGGGGGCATTCATAAATGGTGGTGTGGGCTACACTCTGCACCGGCCCTGTGCCAGCTGCCCCTGCATTTCCCCTTCACCCACTGCATGGTGTCCTTGGTGGCTGCGTTTGCCTCTAAAGGGGGGAGCACACAGCCCCATCAGCCCAAGCCCACTGCTGATACTCGTGGGAAACATAATCTTGCCCTCTGCATACCTCCCCTCTATGCCCCACGCGGCCCAATGTCAGGCTTACGGCCCGAATTTACATCTCTAAACCCCTGAGCCTCCAAAAAGCCTGCGCAGGTTTATCAGCGATGATCTTATTTGCAACTATTTAGCCTGAGTCCTGGCCAAGCTGCACAGGTGTGCCAAGAGCCATGGGAATCCATGGTAGCCTTGAAGCTGTTACAAGAATTTGGATTCTCATGAAAGTGATGAAAAAGCCATTGTTTGTTAAATTGCTTAAAATACTGTAAGGGACAAATGTTTTCCTTGAGTGCATTCTTAGGGGCTTGGAGACATTGTAAATATATATTTTATTTGAGATATTTAAAATTTTCAAATTTGAGAAAATTGATACGGAAACACTGACATGTATCTTACCAATGTAATCTGTACAATCTAAAATAAAAAATGATAATGCATTGGCTGGACTATGTTGACTGACTTTTCTACAGTTTGGCCAAATAGGCATAGGCATCTCATTATGGCTAAAGGGCAGCAAAAAGAACAAGACACTGACAAAATGTAGGGTCTGTGAGGCTCTGTGAGGCTTCAAGTTTTTTGTTTCATTGGAAAGGTCTATCTAAGCCATTACAATTAGCAATTGGAAATAGCAATTTGACAGTGCCTTCACACTGGACAGTAGCCTATAAGAGCAAAATATGGGGCCTTTCAGCAAAACAAACCTTTCTCTAAACATCTTTCATATTTGAGAACCCACAAATCAAGAGGATGGGAAAAAGAAGGGCGAGAACAAGGGACAATCAAAGGCTATTATTTTAATCTGCATGGCCTCGGAGATTAGCCAAGCGCATTGTTTTAATTGTTTTAAAGGAAAGGAATGAAACGCTCGCTTATTGAGGGGAGATCCTTTACGTAAATCTCCCAAGTTCAATAGTTTCAAAAACTTGAGCCCCCAGACCCCCCTCTTTCCCCTCATCCCACTTAATCCAGGCTAATACCCGTCTTTCTATTGGCTAATGGATGAGGGAAGCTGGAGTTAATGCTTCTTAAATAGTCGTGGGTGAGGCTGCGCTAGATCTTCAAAACGCGAGGCGCAACGGAAGATGGACTAGTAGAGGCCAATAGGGAATATCATTCGTACAAAAGCCTTATCTTTTCGTGGAAACTGGAAGCGCAATTTTATAATCCTCAGGTAAAACTCCAAAGTTCTGCAACCTTGTTTGAACTGGTTAACAAAGACATAGCAACATGCAATAGGCCTGAGATTGCCTATGTGTAAGCCTGTAGCCTACAGCCTATGTTGATGTTGCCTTTTAATTTAAATTGGCCTTCGCCACATTCAATTCAAAGACAGGCGTACAATTCAACACAGGCCTTCTCTAACGGTACACTTTGAAACGTTTACCTTGAACCTCTTGGTTTAATTGTCTTCTTTTCATTTTCAGCGAAACTCCCTGAAATATGAATCCACCATACTTCGGAGCAGCAAACAGCGGTGCGGTGGCCTTTCCAATGCACAGAGTCAACGCGCTATTTTATGATCTTCACCACCAGATGGCGGAACAGTACCACATGCCCTCTAGAAGCGCTCCGTCATCCCTTCAGACGTTTTCTGTAGCAGAGCGCCTTGCAGGTATGTAGGATAAGTTTAAGAATATACATGCTCCTCATCACCCACAGTGGCTAACGCAACATACCTGGCAGTGTTAATTGTTTTCTTGTTTTGTAAAAATAAATGTCTATTATTCTATTATGTTTTCAGAACTGATTCTTGAGGCGCGTTATGGAAACCAGCAAAAACAGCGTCGAAGTCGCACAGCCTTCAGTGTGTCTCAGTTGCAGGCACTTGAGAAAGCTTTCCAGCAAACTCAGTACCCAGACGTGAGCATGAGAGAGAGGCTGGCAGTGTGCATCAATCTTCCCGAAGCACGCATTCAGGTAGATGTGTTAACCGTGTTTCTGTTATGTAGGCGATACTGGTTTTAGTTAAAATAGCCTACTGATTTGTAACGAATGAATTCAAAAACACTAATTCAAATACAGTTTATATTTGACATGCTCCCATTTTCCTACAACTTTCTGATCATTTTTACCCCAGGTTTGGTTCAAGAACAGGCGTGCCAAGTTTCGTAAGGGTCAGAAATATGTCCCTCCATCTAAAGACAGGGGATCAGAGGAGACCACAAAGGAAAAGGACACAACTGGGATTATCAATGTAGAGTCTAACATCTCAAATCACCCTTCTCCTATTAGGAATATAAGTGGGTCTGCAACCACCATTTCTTCCAGAGACTCCTTGGTCACACAGTCACAACCAAGGATACATTCTTCCCCTGCATTTTCTTTTGTGGGAGAGCACTCCACGCCCCACCACACTCTCGGGATGCTGATTGGACTGCAGTATCCCCCTACTCTATGGCCTTCTTTGATACAGCAACACAACCATGGAATTGATATTGGCCCTGGTAAAAGCTACAGCCTTCCCTCAGATATTACTATCCACAGTAGGCTTAAAGCTGTGGCTCGACCTAACATGGACCTATCTACAAGCAGCAGCAAGATCCAAAGAGTCCACTCAGAGGATGACAATTATTTGCTTTTTAAAAACTTGATGTAAAGTCAACTCAAATGTTGAAGACTGTGACTGCTTTGCTAAGCCTGATGTTAACATGTGCATGTAAATGCTTTGTTGATTCACACTAGGCCTACCTTGGGTTCTTTTGCACTGAGGCTTTGAGCACTTTTTGTGTATAGCCTAGTTATATGTTTAGGCTACATTTAGCCTACATGTAAGTGCTGGCACCAGTCTGTAGTTTAAACTGCACATGAGGTTTCTTCATCACATGTTCTCCTTGCACTTGCAAACTAGCCACGTTTGAGATGATGTATGTTTTTTTCACTTTTGTTATATGTAGGCCTATCTAATGCTTTTCAAGGTCATTGCAACAATAAAGAATGTGGACGTGACAGGACTAAACAATATTCCGGAATGTCACAATGGTACATGGACCACATCTGTCGTAGTTTGGCTGATTCAGTGTTGTCAATGTACTTTCATGTGTAACGTACATTTCTCTTCATGCATAGGATATTCATGTCAAGCACTATCCACTTGTCAATGATTACCTGTTCATGAGTCCACAATGAGTCCATGAAATGAAGATAAGAACACTTGGATAGCATATGCATAGTCTAGTTTTTATCTCTGGCTGATGTATTTAGGTTAGTGCAGGGCTTATTGGTTTGAGTCAGATTTAATGAGACCTAAGTAGCCTGGGCTACTTCAAAATTTCTCACAAATAAGCTAAATCGACACCACACAATATGGAATTTTTGATCACGAAAGAAATCCTAGTGAGACTGGGTAAGCCTCTGCACCATTGATCACTGATGTATCCACCAGGCTCGTCCACAGCCATCAAAAAATGTAGGCTTATGATTTTTTTTTACAGTCAGCTCATCCCCAAAGGAAAGCCAAGTAGGCCAAGACTGCATCCCTAAATCAGCACATTATTCATAAAAGTGCTATCATCATTTTTACCAATTCATCACATTAAATTGAGAAAGGAACATCCTGCCTCCCTGCCGATTATTGTGTCCTCAATGAATCGTCCACTTATGATATTAGCCATCATTAATTGAGGTAGCCTAGTCCTAGTCTAGTTTATCCCAACAGAATTTTAAAAGGCTGTCCTTTTAATTTTCGTCAATTGTAACTGATGAATTGATGTCGGCCAGCCTACACATCCGCATGTGAGACTAGGCGTTATGGCTCAACTGTCTACATTTTCAGCTTTTAACAGTCATTCAACACATTTGCTCATCCATGAACGACATATATATAAAAGGTGAATTTGGTAAAAATCCAGTCTACAAAAAGTCAGTGGCGATGTTACTGGCCGAACATCCCGAATGAAGCTGAGCAAAGGCGAATTACTTTTAAATAACTTTAGGTATGATTTGTTCTGTGAATCGGGGTCCTCTAGATCACTAACGTTATCACTGTAACATCCTAACCAAGAAAAGTTTCCTGACAAATACAAGGAAATTCCTGAAGTAGACTTTAAATGTGTTTTTAATTTTACTAAAGACGAAATAAGTACAAACTTGGCCTCTGCAGAACACGGCAGCATCTAAATTGCCGAGTGTTTCTCATAGCTGAATGGCAGGAAATTCTCAAAACGAGATACGTTAGTTTGACAGCGTAGAGACAAGGCTGGGAGTGTCGGGTGACGCTGGATTTTTGCTTACCGACTGGAGAAGCTTAAAGAGACAACAGCAAAACCCAGCGAGGGAGAAGGATATGAAATCGCGTTTATATTTATAAAGACGGGAATATGTCGAAGCTGGCATCTTAATGTAAAACTACAGGTACTATATTTTTCCATTTAAAGTGAATGTTAACTCTGGTTTTTACATGTATATGGAAACTCAATCGTCTGAGATACAAATTAACGTTGTAGATAGCTAGCTAGCTAACCAACCAGCTACAGGAATTATAATGTTCGTGCTAGCTACCGCTTGTATCATAAGTAGCAACTGTTACGTTAGCTTGGTATCGATAGCCAGCTAGGCGGACAAGGTTTCGGTATTTGGGGATTAGACATTGAGTTGATAACTTAGTGACTTGATTTACTAATAATACACAATGAAACAGAATTCCAATCAAATACAAGAGTTCTACTATCAATTTTGGTGTTTTGACGCATAGTGGCCAACGTAATTGGGCCTACTCCGACGAAGAACAAGGCCATCCTATAATTAACGTGGAAATTAGCCAGCTAAGCTAGCGAGCCCTATGAATATTTTATTTTAGAAGTGGTCTTAACTTGTTCTTCAGGATGTCAGATAGCAGTATCACGTTAGCTGTGGAAGCCATAACAATAACATAAAAAGAAAGTAGGGCTTCCCACGGATATCAGTTTACTGACTTAGTAAGCTTGTTGTAATGCTATTACTTTTATTTAGTTAGCATTAGCGTAGCTATTTTTCTCCAATCAACTTCCTCGCTGCTATGGCCTTCTACCAGCTTCCACTTCGCAGCAGCACGTAGCTTACTGCTTCAGTTGCAGAAGCAATAACAAGCGTTAACGTTACGTTATCACATATACAACGTAGGTGTTAGATATCTTTAAAAGATATTGTCTTGTATCAATGTAGTTACTACTCTTGTAAACTATGTAGCTAGCTAAATATGGCCCAACATTAGAAAACGTTAGTTAGCTTTTTACCCATCTTTCGGAAAACATGAATAAATGGCTTGTCAGACTAAATATAAAACGTGGCCCGAAGTGAGAACACTTACGTTGGTTGGGTTACATGCTTCAGTAATATTTGTATGTTTCAATGAGTCTTTCTACAGCTAAAGTAATTAAACTGTTAATTGGCCAAGAGGGAAAATTTAGTCAGAATGGTGGAAAGAAGCTATTTAGCCAGGCCCAACCTCTGGGCTACACCCTGACGATTGCTAGGTAAACTAGCATACTTTGAGCGGACATGGCAAGCTTGGTCTGTTTTTCACTCTTGATTAAATTAACAGTTGTGCAACACAGAAATCTTTCTTTATAAATATATGTTTACCATTTTGTCAAGTTATCGTTTTGGAAAGTAATGCTTAATTGAGTTAACTTAGGCGTCCTGGAACATACGTTTGTTGCTAGCGTATTGGTGTGTTGCATAGTAGCTGAGCCCATTTGGCTAGCTTCGACTTTTAGCCAGGTACAAAGCTAACAGCCTATTTATCGGCTGCTAACACTACTGAGCAAAACGTTAGGCCTATTTAATGGCGTTATCGACTTGAAATTTCGTTTCGGGTTAACTTTTAATAGTGTTTTAGGGAAGCAGCAAAGCTTTTATAGACAGACAGTTTTAAGAGGAGAGCTTCCCATTAGGTACGTGTCCTAGATCAGCCCTTGTTAATGTTAGCGAACTCTTTTTTTTTTCTCCCCCTTTTCTGAAACCAGCTGGCTTTGTTTTTATGAACGTTTGCGTTACTAGCTTGGGCTCAAGTACACGATTCATGACAGAATGGTAACATTTGATGTTCAGTGGTTGTGTACCGCCATGCCATAAAATGCATATCATGCCAGATTGCTTCACGGTGCCTCCAGGTTAAACATTATGTTCGACCATAAATTAATTGGGCTTGGTAGTCGCGAGAGGATACCCCACCCCCAGCACAACCGGATCTTCCTTGTACCAGCCAGCAGTTCACCTAATACTAGTGCTCAGCAAAAATGAGAATTTTAAGTCGAGACCTACTAAAGACTGTCAGCTGGTGACCTATGCGTATCTGTTCAGACAGTTTTATGTAAATGACGCGAGTGCTTGTAAAATATTTGTCAGAGCAATAGCGTTGTTTCTGGCAGATGATTTCACACGTGCCAAAATTTCACATCTGACCGTCAAAATGTCTATTGTGTTCTATTACTATTGTATTCACTCGTATGTTATTTATGTTATCAGTTCTAATGGAAGTAATCTCAAGGAATGAATAGAGAATTTTAGCCCTTTTTAGGTAAAGGCTAGCTGTACAGTATAGGTACATTGTACTTCCTATTTCACATTTTGTTTCACATGGTGAACTGTTCTTGTGGGGAAAATGTAGGGCCTAGTATTCGGTTAATAGATTTTTCAACTTTTATTCTCCTAGTAGCTCTTAATAATGAGTACTATGCTTGAATAACATTGCTTGTGTCTTCCCTCTTGCTTCCCACCTTTATACTGAAATTCGTGACAAGTTATATAGCTGGCTACATATTTTATCGGCACTAAAATCTGGTGTGGTCCAAAATGTTGAGCTCTGAACGTATCAATCACTTTAATGATTAGCCATGTATGCCTGAGCCATTAAAATCACTTTGAGGAACTGGGATTAAGGTGAAGTGCCTTAATGATTGACTGCATACAGCCTATCAAGCGCGGACTTGCTTCAACTCTCTATGTTGTACCTCTCACTTATCGTCATGCTGCTCAAATGACGCCTCTCTGAAAGTTCTTTATTCAGTATTTTTATTTTCACCCACCATATCAGTACCACTTAGTAAATCTTGTCCTAAAGACATTAGCCTACTTCAGTGATGGCTTTAATATTTTATTGTTTTGCTCTTGACCTTATGGTAAAATATTGATTGACTTCTACTGTGTGCATTACAGGACACTTTCACAGCTATGCAAATGAGACTTTTAGAATTGTTTTCTAATCTTAGGTGTATTTGAGAGAGGTTATTACGACAATGTTTATTTTGTGTAAAGTAAGGCAAATAATGTCTAAAGCACATTTCCCCTGTTTGTGTGTGGTGTGATCTAGTGTGTGTGGTGGATTGCCTCCTCTCTGGCTCAAGCCTCTGCTTCTCAGTCTGGCATGGGGTTGCATTTTGGCACACATTGATCAGCTTAAATGTATTTCCTGAACAAAGTAGAATGGCCTGCCAGCAGTCACTTTACTTGGGTCCTTGTTCTAGTATCAACATCATCACCAGCCACAGAGGGAGGTGGAAATAAAGACATCTATCCTTTAACAGCCCTCACATCTATTGCATGTACTACAGCAGGGCTGTCAAATCTAATTTCTCCCGAAAAAACGATATGTGGCCTTTTTAAGTGTGTACTCTGCATCCGGTTCACTGCCTTCCTGGCTTTAGAAACCGTGTAAGATGTTTGTCTCATGTTGGTTCTGATTGATGCAGCGTCATAGTCCACCGAGAACTCTTGTTTTCACAGAAAATCCAATTTTCCTGCCAGTTGTTTTGGGATCAGATAGTCTGTGAATACACTTCCTGTTTATGTGACTTAAGTTGGTTACCCATCTTATGGCTGATTTGTTTTGTTAGTTTTCTTAGATCTCTAAGCCAAGTTTCAAATGATCAGTGTCACAACAATCATATGACATGGATTCCATAGAATGTTTCCCCATAGTGTTCTGTGAATGAGGAACAGTTGCACTCTGCAGTGATGCAAACTGACTGACTTTGTTCTCATATCCCCAGATATCCACTGGAACAAGGACGTTTTGCTCAACTTGTCTCCGCTGTCCCCACTCCGAATCACCGTTCACTGTTAGGACATGAAGAATGTATCCTGCGTTACCAAAGAATGACTTGGAAGTAACAATGAGGGGCTCAAGAGGAAGTTGCCAGTCGGCATTGTGGATCCAGTAGCTGAGAGCTCCTTTCATGAGGGAGTGTGTGTGTGTGTGTGCGCATGTGCACGTGCACCTATGTGAGTGTGTGTATGCGTGTGTGAGTGTGCATGCCAGCGCTGCCTGCTACTTTCAGGCATCGACATGCTACTCTGAATCTCGGATTGGACGCTTCGTCTTCGGAAAACAAAGAGGATTCCTCCTTTGAGTACAGTGAACGCCGACAGGACACATCCTGGATTGACGTTAACTTACAAACTACAAACCTTTGTACATACGTTTATTGTGAGCTTGTGTGTGTGTGTGTGCGTGCGTGCGTGTGTGCGTGCTTGTGCGTGCGCGTGTGTGTGTGTATGTGTGTCTGTGTGTGTGTGTGTGTATATACATACATACATTCATATACAACAGAAGAAATTTTCTCCCTTCCCTCCGTTATTGTGTGGCCTCCCTCCCTTACACTTTCCCTGGTAGTTGTTTCGGCGCCTTTCTGATTTGCATGGCAGGGGTGTAACCGTGGAGAGGCCAGGGTATCACAAGCTTATGGATTTTGATAAGAGGGGAGGGAAGGCGGAGGCAGAGGAAGGGAAAAGGATGTCAAAGGCGGCTGGCAGCAGGACTGGACATGGCAGCCGGAGCACAGGGCCCAACTCGGGGGTTCTCATGGTTGGCCCCAACTTTCGCGTGGGGAAAAAGATCGGCTGCGGCAACTTCGGCGAGCTGCGACTGGGGAAGAACCTCTACACCAATGAATACGTGGCCATCAAATTGGTGAGTATGGAAACCACACAGGCTCTGTTTAAATAGCTGTTACGTTGCAGTGTCTCATTCTGTATGCATGAGCTTAGCTGCTGTAGATTATTTCCATCATATTTCATTGAATGCTAAATGTGAAATATGTTATAATTTGTTTTTATGACAATGTATCCAATATGAGTTCTGTAAACAGCTGTGACTAAGATTAGTTTAGAATTAGAACATCCAGTGAACCAGTATATTTCCATTAGTTTTGAATGGAACACAGGGCGTGACGTTAACAGAGGGTGTTGCATATCTTGGAGTTGCTATAAAAAGGTAGCAAGAAAGCTATTATCTTTGTAATTTTAGTTAATGTCAGCCGTGTAATGTGTTAGTTGTCTAGTTTTGTGTACTTCTAGCAACAGCTGATGGAAGAGAAAACTCCTGCTTTTAGCATGCTCCTCTCTAAATGGAAGAATGACACCAAAAAGTACAGAGCAACAGTACAGAGTTTCAGTGTAAAACTTCTTAGAACCCTGTCGGCACAGGTAGAACATACTAATTGGTGGTTGATGGCAATGCAGTCAGCAGTGGCATGATGCAAAGCACGTATTCTTGATTTTCTTCTTTAGCTGTTCATATGACTACATGCCTTATAAATTAGTTTGAAGATAATACAAAAACAAATAGACTGATAAAAATTATACCTGAATTGTCAAGTAGTGTTACTTGAAATGCCGAAAGGAAGTGGTACAGCCGATGACTCCTTTTGGTGGTTTACATGGAAGGTAATGAAGGTGGAACTGAACTTTTATAAGTTTCCTGAGTGGTTAGCAGGGAAAATACGGTGTTGATCAGTGATTGGATAGGGCAAATCAACCCATTGCCCTTTTGTTTGAAGTCACTGAGTGCAGTCGATAGAAACAATAGGAAAATTTGGTATAGACCAAAGTCACGAACCGCCAGCTAGCGCCAGCTGAAAGGGACAAGGGGAAAATGAAACTGAAATGGCGTCTCCTTGCCCTTGTCAGTTAGTGTAGCTGCCGTTTTGCTATTCAGTCTATGTTGTACCAAATTTTCTCCTTCTACTTCCTACCGACAGCACTAAACACCTTGAAGATTAACAGGGCTATGGGTTAATTTCCCCTGGACCTATACTTTAAACAAACTATGTGAAGTTGTGTTGGTTTCAAGTTTTCTTGAACACATTATTTGCAAACACTTGCATTGTATTTAATACAGCGGGTTGGTGCTACTGGATTTGCAAGCTAGCAGCTTCTCGCTTGTGTAGAGGTCAGGATTTTATGCTGAGATTTGTTTACCTTGAGCGATGAGATTCACTAAATTACAAATGTAAGTCTGAGCATTACATCACATGATGTGTGAGGCTGTCAGAAGCGAGATGGTCACATTTAGTCAAACATGATCTAATGAATACCATGAAGGCATATTAAATGATGAACTCAATTTACCATTGTTGACCTTTTGTGATCAGCTAACGATGGTCAACTAAACAAAAGTTGTGCTGTTTACATTGTGACCTCTTTTTGACATACATTTAGCTGTGACTGCTACATTGGCCAGCAGTGTCTCTCCACCCACAAGGGGAAGTGGTTTGCGGATGTTGACTAAAATGATGCGAGACTTTGCTTTTGTTGTTTGGGTTGTGGACTTGTGTCCTGTATAAGTGAAACCTTTCATCAAAAAGAATAGCTAGTCATACCTGTGGCTAACACTTGAACTGTTCATTAGTTGACTCCTAGTGATGGCCTAGTTTAGAATGAAGTTGGGACCATTTAGTGAGGGATTAAGCTCTGATTATGGTACCCAGGTAATGGCAAATGTTAGCATTTTCGTGTCATTGTCAGTACACTGGGTCTGAAGGAAGATCCATTTAGCACTGTTACCATTTACAGTGATGCGTATTGTACAATAAGTCCAATACCTACTAAACTAAACAAATATCATCTTTGAGAATGTGGGAATGACCCATGAGAGAGTGAAAAACCTTTTTGAAAAGCCACTGTGCCAGTAAGGTAAACTAATCTTGAAGCTCTTTACAGGAAGTGGTGTTGGTTGTACGCAACACAAAAGAATCATAAAGCGCTGCCGATCGGCTGGGTTGTGCACTGCATAGCACTCAGTACACTGGGGGAAAGATAAGAAGCTCTGGGAAGGAAAGCCATGAGGGCTTGTGGTGGATGGTGTCTGTACTCAAGGGCAGGTTTAGCTACTCTCTCCACCCACCGCTAGCTGAGTGGATGTGTGATTACGTTAAGATTTGTCACTGTCATCATGCAGGCCTACTCTGTCCTTTCGGCCAGTTCTTTTTTTTTCTGTCTTTAAGGTAAAGTTTAACGCTGTAATTTTAAGTGCTACGTTTTTCTCACAGTCCATTTTCCAGAGCATTTTGTGGCCATGTGGAGCCTTTTTAAGTGAAGTGTATCGTTTTAGCTTTCTGAGCAGTTTGTTCAATATGGGAAATCCCGTGTTATGGTTGACAGTCACACTGACCCTGCATCATTTTTATTTTTAAATGGTGGGCACAAATGGTATGATGTTAATTAACAGTGGTACATCTAAATTACAAGCATGCTGAGCTTGTTGAAAAGTGCTAATTCGAGTTGGATCTCAACTGCCCATCCCTTCCCTTGGCTCTACACACACACACACACACACCACACACACACACACACACACACACACACACACACACGACACAAGGCACCAGTCATAAACATGGTGTCATGTCGTGGCCTATAGTGAGCTCTACCCCAGCGCAGCTGTCCACATGTTTGTGTCATTCTGTGGTCACACATAGAGGGCTTGGGTAAAGGAAGTAAAACCCCACTGCCCCCACCCCATCCCATCCCTTACTGACACTGACGTGGTTTTTACAGCAGTCATTCCAGTTTGACATGTTTTTTTTTTTTTTTTTTCCCCGTCCCTCCCTTCAATAATTTTTTTTCCTTTCCATCTTCAACACGTTGCCAGGGGTTGTGTGGTTAGTGCACCTGGGGCAAAGGTGAATGCCAGTGTCACCCTTGCCAGACACGTGAGCGAGCTAGAGAGAGGGCGAGAAGAAAGAGAAAGAGAGAGAGAAGGAGGTGCAGTTGTGCGTAGGCACAAACCTCTCTTAGTGCAAGGAGGGCATTAGTGTATGCTGCTGTAAGAAGGGAGAGATAGCCAAAGAGAGAGAGAGGACAGAAAGAAGTAGAGAGAAGCGGGGGGCGGGGAGGGGGGCTCAGTGAGCAAGCAAGCAAGCGAGTGAAACTGCTTGGTGAAAGGTTGTCTTTGTTGCCTGGCCTTGTCCACACAGTAGTTTCAGTCTTCGCTTCAGCTGTGCACTTTCTCACAGTGGCACAGACCAGACCCATCGGGGGATGGAAAGAGGGAGCAGGGCTGGAAGCGTGCTGCAAGCCGACACACTCAGCAGTCGAGGGGAGTAATAGTGGAGAGGTGGTGGTGGTGTGGGGGGTTAGAGGGGTGGTGCAATTGGGACGGGATCCCGATTCGACAGGAAGGCCTTCCAAACAGCCGTTGACTGTGGACTGTCGGTCTGTGGCTCAAGTCCAGGCTCTAGGAAGTGATAGGGGTGTTTTTTTTTTTTTTTCCCCTCTTTCCCCCTTTAGGGTCCTTTCTGCAATGCCAGGCTCTCTTGTTCTATGCCTGCTTTTATTACCCTTGTTAGGTAGGCAAAGAGTTCCTTCCCCCACATTGGTTTGGGGGTTCCTTTCCTCACAACCCCCACACCCCCCCCCCATGGTCGTTTGTTCCCCCCTACTCATGTTACCACCCCTCCTCCTCCTCTCCCTCTGTCAAGACCACGGCTTAGTTTAGCCAATCACTTGATTTCATTTGTCCTCCTATACCGCAAAACAAGCCCCGTCATTCTTGGTGTGTCTGTCTTCACCGCTGCCCTTTCAAACGGAGTTGGCTCACTGAGTTTCAGCAACGTCCTGAATCATGTCAAGTTGTCATTTGTTGATGCTAGATGTGACGTTGACCCCACAGACTTCCTTGTTATAAAAAAAAAAACAAAAACACAGGTCCCGTCACTCTTGCCACATCAGACACATCCTGTGATGCGTCATTCACAACATTTAGTTTTTTCTTTTTTCCACATGTGCAGTTGTCTCACAAAGCAGAAGGGATCTAGCTGTTTATGTGTCTTAGCCTGACAATTTCTAACAGTAGAATCATGATAGAGGCCAGAAAAGGGGGTTGTTTGTTTAAAGTGTCAGTCTGCTGAAATATGTTAGTTTGGTTTTTTGTAAAGATCCTGGACTTTCACTGTGTCACATAGAGAAGCAGACTGAAGCGTAATGTCAGCGGGTGTGTTCGCAGCAGGAGGAGCTCTGCCATGCGGAAGGTGTGGGGTGAGTCCCTGGCGTGTGTGCTGTCCTTTGTCCAGCCTGCATCTCTCGGGAGGAGACAGCAGTGACATTGGTACCAGGCCTGTCCACGGCCCCTGAGGGGCAGCTGAGGCAGACATATTGGCGAGGAGGGGTGGGGGGTTCTGTCTTTCTCTCTTGTCTCTTTTTTTCCTCTCTCTCTCTCTCTCTCTCTCTCTCTCTCTCTCTCTCTCTCCAACTTTCTCTTTCCCTTACACTTGTGCAGCAGAGAGAGGTATGTTTGAATGTGTGGACTTATCGCTCTCTCTCTCTCTCTCTTATGCTCCCTCTCCCTCCCCCTATGTCTCTCTGTCAGTCTCAACCTGTCACTCATTTTCTCTTTCTTTCGCACCCGTAGCAGCTGAGGGAGTAATTTTTGAGCGAGGGGTCTCTCTCCTGTGTCCTGCCACCTTCTCTCCTGCTCTGTCCCTCTGTCTCGCCCACAGGCAGCTGCCGCCTTCATCTGCAGCTTGAAACTTGAGATGAAAGACTGGAGTGCCTGGACATGAGCCAGCTGTTGCTTTCTCCGATTGCGTCCTCGACACCTCTGTCCGTAAAAGTTGGCCCGCCATCTCAAATGAACCAAGCCCCTATCCACCCCCACCCCAAGCCAAGCCAAGCCAAACCAAATCAAGTCAAGTCAAGTCAAGTCAAACCAAGTCCTGCCCCTACACTACGGCAGTACATCTGTCTGTGAAAATTATCCCCAGATCATGAAATCTGCTGCTGTTTTGGCCCTGCATGGTGTGTAGGAAATTAACATCTATTTTTGCCACCTCTCTCTGAATACTGAGCTAGGGCAGTTCCTGAAGACAAAGTCAGTGAAGTTCACCTTTGAAGCAAACACGGCTCACACTCGCACACATTTACGCGTTCACCTGAGTGCTGTAGGCACGCACACACATACGTGACACATCAATATACTCACATACAGAATTTGCTCATCTACTGCTGTTCATGCCTGATCATGATGGTTATTGAGCCTGGCTGCACTTTGCCTATTGTTCTCAGTTAGCAACAGCGGGGATTTTAAAGGGAGGAGGGATTGGCATGTATCTGTTACTGTGTCTTTGGCTTTGGCATGCTGTGGCCTGATCACTGGTGTCGGCTGTGGTGGTGAGCGTGATCAGATTTGGGATCAGATCAGCCACGCCTGTAATCCATGTAGGGTTTCTGCTTGATCACTCTTCTTGGATTTGCAAAATGAAAGAGAGGCCTAGCTGAAGGGTTAAAACATGCCGAGATGGTAATCGCAACAATTGGGTTGATGCTAATATAAAGTGTCGTAGTTTTTTTTTTTTTTTTTTTTTTGAAATAAATGAGCAAATTTCATGCAGTCCCCTAAATCCCTGTGGCTTGCTCTTCAGAGACAATTTGTTTTTGTGCCGGGGCAGGAGGTACTTGTGAAATTAACGTTATGTAACAATTGTGGTTATGCATCAGGGATCACACAATTGAGGAACCCTTGCTGAAGTGATAAATTGTCAGCACAAAGAGACCCTGACAGGTGGTGCACAGAGACACAAAAGAAAAGAAAGAGACTTTCTCCTTTATAGTCAGCCCAGCAAACTACCTAAAAAGAAACTTCAGCCAACCTGCACTGACAAAAAATTGCAAAGATGTACAAAGGGAGTGTGTGTGTGTGTGTGTGTGTGTAGAACTTGGTTTCCTCTGAGACCTGAGGTTTTTCTCAGTAATCCCAGAATGACTTGCATTACTAGTTCTCAGTGAGTGACGCTTGTAGTAGTGTGAGTGCACATGGCATGATGCATACTCGTATGAGGTCCTGCTGGGCTGCCCAAGGGTAACGTGAGACTGAGGGCTGGCCTAGTTGTTGCGATGCCACCGACATGAGAAAGGGATTCTAGTTGTGAAAGCAGCCTGGTTTTAGTGGTTGCACCTGTGTGAACGCTTTGTCTGTGAAGGCTGGTGGTGCCAACTTGATTTTTTTTGTTGTTATTTTTTCAGTTATGTTGGGACTGTTAGCTTGGGTGCTGCAGGCTTAGTTGGATTTCGTGTTTGTGACTGCAGGTCAGTTGCACTAGGCTAATGACACCAGCTTTGAATGAGTTTTGTTTTTTTGTTGTTGTGCCTTTAACTAGTCTAGTAAAGGCCTGACATAGTGGAGGAATCGGCTGTAAACACTAGATTGTGAGTTGAGTTGAGTCAAATTGAGTTGAGATGGAAGGCTGGTTGTAGTGGAGGCAGCTGAACTGGAGAGCAGAGCTGGCCCCGAGCAGCAGGTTGGACGTTGAAGAGCACTTGGTGATGCCCCGGGTCAGCTGGGTCCGACAGTGCCGAGTCTCCTGGAAAAAAGCCCCACTCTCACTCACACACACACACACACACACACACACACGCACACTCTTAGCCCACAGACAAAGGTCAGGGCTTCCCCTGAACTTTGAGACTGATTGCTCACAGTGTCATGGAAAAATAATCTAGTCCGTCATTGTTTGTTGTTGTTGTTGTTGTTGTTGTCGTCTGTGTTTGGGGTTTGTGCATGTGGCCCTCTTGTGTAAGAGATGAGTCCTGTAATACTTTGTAGCTCTCCTTCTGTCGTCACTCAGGTCTGGAACGTCTCATGAATTAAAGTGGCTCATGATGAAATGTCATGCCATCGGCCGTTCGTGACCAATGAAAGATCAGGTTTGAGTGTGTGGCCATTTATTTTCGTCTGACATTTGTGGCTGGGCCCTTA